>CM065735.1:6348921-6351421 GCA_033310375.1 Conus canariensis
AACATGTTTATGTTTTCATCTTTTTTCATATTGGTATGTTCAATATCAAAATGTGCTTTATTAAGCTCCCATGGTGATATAGGAGAAAATAACGGTCTAATGGATAGAGCATCGTTATCGATTGAAACTCCGGAATCAGTAATACTTTTTGACGTGTACGTTGCCAGTGTTTTTTGAGAAGCTATAGACTTTGCTCTTTTAGGAAAATCAATATCTGACCTCATTTTTATTTCAGATCTAATGTGCGTTTTATTAGTTTTACTCTTGATAACAAATTTACAACACGCTAACTCTCTGTATTCATCTAAGGGAAGCATCTGCGCTTCATAATACGTACGAGAAGATGATGCATGCACCAGAAGGCCAAGTGCTAATTTCAATGCCTTGCATTCAATGCTTTCAAGCTTTTTCAATAGGTATTTGGGAGCGCTAAAGATTTCTTCTTGGGCATATGTTATTTTACATAGAGTTATCAATGTAGATGAATTCTGTCCCCATTTTTCTTTAGAGATAATTTTAAGGAAATTTAATATTTTCCTCGCCTTTGTTAATAAGTATTCAATATGAGCGTTCCATGATAGTTTAGATGTGAAATGGACTCCTAGGAATTTAACTTCTGTCACGTATTTAAGAGGTGTTTCGCCCAATGTAAAAACAGGCAGTTTTTCTGGATTATTACCACTATTGAAAAGAATTATATTTGTTTTTTCAATAGACAAGTTTAATCCATTTAACTTTATGTATTCCGCCATCCTATTTAGTTCGTCTTGATAGATCTTTCTGATCAAATTTATATCACGCTGTGGAGTTGTCTTTTTAAGAGCTACTTCCATCCACATGCAAATGTCGTCTGCATATTGAACGAGAACTACCTTTTTAGATAACTTTTTTGGCAAATCATACAATAGCAATGAGAAAAGAAGCGGAGCTAACACTGACCCTTGGGGGATTCCCATTGACAAAGTTCTACTGGTGGAATATGTTTTTCCTACTCTTGTTTGTATTACCCTATCTTTCAGAAAGCATATAACATAATTGTATACATTTCCTGATAGTCCAATATTTTAAAGTTTGTTTAACAGCTGTGAATGCCACACTTGATCGTAAGCCTTGGTTATGTCAAAAAATGTAGCCAGGACACATTTACGTCTTGCAAATTGTTTCTTTATATTTGTTGATAATTTCACTAGTATTTCTGTAGTAGATCTCCCTTTACGAAAGCCAGCTTGATTAATAGGAATTATGTCATTTTTTTCACAGTAATGTGCTAGTCTATTCAAAACAATTCTTTCTGATAGTTTACAGACGTGTGATGTTAATGCTATAGGTCTGTAATTTTTAGGATCACTAGAAGACTTTCCTTGTGTATGAACTGGGACAACAATTGTCTGTTTCCATATTTTGGGCATGTCGCTACTATTCCAGCAAGTACTTAGCAGAGCATGAAGAAAAACTACAAGATTTTCAGGTAAATTCTTTAGCATCTGATTAGATATTGCATCTAAGCCAACTGATGACTTCCTTACTGGAATGGCTCTAATGGCTTCTTTTACTTCATGTACAGTTATAGGAGCATTAATGTTAATGCTATGATCTGGTGGTGGATCATCATATGTTATGTTACTTTCTTCTTTTTCTCTGTAAGTTCGGTCAGTGTTTGTTAGACCCTCAGGACGGCTGACATCAGCGAATAAGTTTACAAAAACTTCTGCTTTTCTTTAGCAGTGGGTAGATGGTTATCTGTTTTTATGGGATACTGTGGTGATGTCAATCCATTTTTCATAGCTTTCAGTTCTTCCCATACTTTTCCCATATCCTTACAATGTTTTACTTCAGAGTTACAGAAATCATTCCAATGTTTCAATTTTGCATATTCTATTGCATCATCACTTTCTTTACCCGTCTTTTCCACTTTTTCATGATTACTTGCTGATCTTTTTTTTTTACAATATATCTTAAATCTTTCTTTTTTCTTGTTATTTGCGCGTTCACATTCCTTGTTCCACCACACATTTCCATTGTGTTTTTTAGATTTTGTGTTTTTTTTATTTTGGGGATCGATTTATCTTCTGCTGTTAGGATAAATTTACAGAATTTATCATACTGATCGTCTATATTTTCTTCAGTAGAATAATCTAAATCTATGTTTTTAAGGATGTCTTTGAAGAGTGACCAATCTGCACACTTGTAATTATACTTTGGGATAACATCTTCTGTGTTTTCTTCTTCTTCTGCTATTTTGTTTAAAGATATTATGACTGGAATATGATCTGATCCTAAAGAGTCATCTCCCGTTTCCCACACTGCGTTGACTACCAATGATGGAGATACAAAAGTTAAATCAATGGCTGAGGGATTATGGTTAGATATATCTGGAATACGAGTTATATTTCCATTATTCAGTATGTAAAGAATAGAATCCGCTATGTTATCTAACAAACGGTTATTAGAAATATAGGAACAACTCTTATCCCAGAAAGGGGCATGTGCATTAAAATCA
>CM065735.1:6361421-6376421 GCA_033310375.1 Conus canariensis
GGTTGCTATTGTTGTTGTTGTTCTCGTGTTGTTGTTGTTTTTGTTATCATCATATTGTTATTGATGTTATTGTCATTGTTGTTGCTGTAGTTCAGTTTACTATTATTGTTGTTGTTGCTGCTGTTGTTGTTGTTGTTTTATCGTTGCTGTTGCTGTTGCTGTTATGCTATTGTTGCCGTTGTTATATATGGGCGAATGACTATCGAAAGCAAGATGTCGCACTGTACCACTATCATCATCATCATCATCATCATCATCACCACCACCACCACCATCATCATCATGTGAAAGAGAAATACTGGAACAGAATGTTAGCAGTCGACATCAGCATGCAATCAAAACAAACTCTACAGAGAAATCGATCTCATTTGACTTTTGGGTGGATGAACACGGCTAGGAAGAAATGTTATCAAAAGCATTATTCCCGCACGTTTAAAGCTGAATCACTTAAGCAATACAGGCTATGGTCATGTAACATAGGACAAACCGTACACTGTGTACATAGCTGACTCACTAAAGTAATGCACGCTATGGTGATGTACCATAATTATGACAAACCGTACACTGGCTACATGGGTCTGCGTGTGTCCAATGGGAAAACAGCGTGGAGGTCTAGGTTCCAACTGTTTGACAGCCAAACAACAGCTCCTGCGATACAGACAGTAAAAACAAATGCAACAGGGAAAAACTTTCATACCTCTACGGCTGGTAATACCTTACATTCAGATTTCATGTTCCTTCCAACATGAGGCGAGCTAGGACGTAAGGGAGACCATCTTGTAAGAGTGGAAACTGGGGATGTGGGGGAAACGGTGCGGGGCTGTCTACTACCTCCATGGGCCACCAGAGCGACAAGACATTAACACGGGCAGCGACCAGGGCAATGGTCATGCTAGGATTTTCGAAGCCTAGCGAATTCTAACAGATTTGAACTGGCAACTTCTGAGTGCTATTTCAGTTCTCTAACCACTGAGCGCGTTAGACACTCCCGTTTTGAAGCTGTGACGCTTCGTGTACAGTGTAGAAACACGATCTTATAAAATTTTGGGGTTTGGTAAGTGTGTGTGTGTGTGTGGTGTGTGTGTGTGTGTGTGTGTGTGTGTGTGTGTGTGCGTGCGTGCGTGCGTGCGTGCGTGCGTGCGTGCGTGCGTGCGTGCGTGCGTGTGTGTGTGTGTGTGTTAGGTAGGTGTGTGTGTGTATGTGTGTGTGTATGTGTGCGTGTGTGTGTGTGTGTGTGTGTGTGAGAGAGAGAGAGAGAGAGAGAGAGAGAGAGAGGACTCGGGAGGCGAAAAGGAGGAAACGATAGCGGGGAAGACACGAGAGAGAGAGAGAGAGAGAGAGAGAGAGAGAGAGAGAGAGAGAGAGAGAGAGAGAGAGAGAGAGAGAGATGAAAAAAAGACAGGACAATCTAAAGTCTAATTCAGGTTCTTTTCCTATAAGATCCACTTCAGTTTCAATATGAAGAAGAAAGGCATAAATGGTGTCTCCGAAGACCACAGGTCAATGAGGAAACCTTACCGAATAATGCTCATCCATCAGCTTGTCGCCCTGCCGCCAAAATAGCACCGCCCACAATATGCTCATTCTGCTGTGCCCCACCGAATGATGGTCTTGGACAGGGAATCATGGCGAGCTACGGCGCATACCGGGCTAGCTAACGGCGCTTGACAGCGGCAAGGAGAGTGTATTCTGTGGGGGCGGACCACGCTCTTTCCTTTATCGATGCAGAAAGAAGAAAAGCAACTCCGCTGTCCCTACACTGCAAACACAATTTGTCAGTGAACGTTTCTGCAAGGTCTGATATTATACTGTCAGAGTTAAGCTAGGGGCTCGGATTAAGGTTTCAGATTAGGTTAGGTTGTAGGTTTAGGGTCTGGTTAGGATTTGTGTTAATCTAAACGCTTATTGTACTTGAATGAACCACTGCTTCATGGATCTAGATTGTAAACTAAAGACGATCCAAAGGGGGTTGTCTCTCTGTCTGTCTGTCTGTCTGTCTGTCTGTCTGTCTGTCTCTCTCTCTCTCTCTCTCTCTCTCTCTCTCTCTCTTTCTCTCTCTCTCTCTTAATGAACCAAAGTCTGCAATCCACGATTTAATTCGCAGAGATGTAACGAACTAAAGAGTTCTGATTTGAAATTTGAGCGATTTTTTTTTGGTCAAGGGAGAGAATACTATGTGCAAAATACTCTTCGCTTGTGCTTCATCGAGATACATAATTAGACCTACCGTATGGGAGTATACTAGCCATAAACCTAAAGGAAAATGGCAAAATGAGGGAAAACGGTTGTTATTCTGGGATCACGCCTATTTTCCAAGGGACTACAACCTCCCCCCCCCCCCCTTTTTTTTTTTTCTCTTTTTTTTTCTGTAGATAATGACTGTTTTTCGTATGCTCCTTGAGGGTCACATATCTTTTGTGTTTTTCCCCCTTTTCTCATTGTCGTCAGGATGATAATTGTTCTGTCTGTTTTAATGATGAAAACGGATATTATCACGAGAAAAATGTCATTAATAGGAATTTAAAAAACCCAAAGCTATGGTCGCTATTTACCATGGCAAATGCAAATGGTGTCGGCAGAACAGGGAAGTAGTCATGATCCGAAGAACCATAACTCTATCCTTTTTTTTCTATTTTGCGTTGTTTTCTCTAATGACAATCACCGGTTTCCTCGTCAAAATAGGGAACACAGTTGTGACCCTTTGGAACGACACCAACGAAAACTTTTCTGTGGGAAAATGTAGAAAACACTTGCGATCCCTAGGGAGAACAGAAACAAACAGCAGCTATGCTTTGGGAAACAGTTCTTCCCTGCTCCTCTTAACAATAATAGCCGGGTTTTTTTTGTTCTGTGAAAACAGCTATCATCGGCTTATGAAGCTAGAACGCTCCTATACTACTGAGCTTAGAACTACCTCCAATATACTGTGAAATTATTTTCACGATCCCTCCGACAAAATGTAACAAGTTTATTTCCAAAGCATCATGATCTGAAATACTCCGGCCACACCAAAATCAAAACGATTCCTCAAGAGTCGAGAATCAAAATGTGGGTCAACCAACAACGAACTGGTTGACATTACAGAAGAATTCGCACACCAGTCTCAAACTGATTCCTCAAACGGAAGAACTTTCCTACGGTTATTTCCTTTTGCGCGGAAACCTTTTTCAGAACACATGAACAATGCTTTGCTTTTCTCGATGAACGTAGAATGGGGGAAGATTCTCTAATGTCACCTGACCATGGAGGGCCAACCAAACGACCGGGCAACAAAAAACAAAGAGTAAGATCACCAAAAGCACGAAACAGACGAAGTAGACTCGCATTCTAAAGAACTGAATTTCCAAAGAACGGCCTAGAGACGAACATTCCGAGTTGGAGAGACTTCGGGCTTTCTTATCCTAATTCCTGTCTGTAACGCCTAGACATGGCGCCTCGTATGTGCACGTGCATTTATTGCCTTGTGCCCAGACCACGTCATCTGTCTTATGTTCCCTGTGTAATGGTGGAAAGCAGGAAATCTGTCTGAAGTATTTGATTGTCCATCGCCAGGATCTTTCGCCGGGAATCGACAGTCTAGGGTTCGGTTCTCGCATCAACAGCGACGGATGGCTATTACCCGCGATTTGTCGTCCTCAGTTTAATGTTCGTATCAATCTCTGAATGTGAATGGGAGGGGGGGGGGGGGGGGGTATGGAGGAGGTGGGGGAAGAGATGGGGCGCTTGCACCACTCTGAAAATGACTCCACGTCGATCTCAAGATCCATTACGACAAATAATGTCCACGTCAAACGCTTTAGTGACATCTGCTTCATTATTATTTTCTGATCGTTTTCCCCCATTTCTGTTAGATGTACGCCCACAGTGTTGTTGGTATCGTCCATTAGCTCGGCAGGCCTGACATTAAGGCAAGATGTAAAAGGTACAGAGGCCTGACATTAAGGCAAGATGTAAAAGGTACAGAGACCTGTCATTAAGGCAAGATGTAAAAGGTACAGAGACCTGTCATTAAGGCAAGATGTAAAACGTACAGAGACCTGTCATTAAGGCAAGATGTAAAAGGCACAGAGGCCTGACATTAAGGCAAGATGTAAAAGGTACAGAGACCTGTCATTAAGGCAAGATGTAAAACGTACAGAGACCTGTCATTAAGGCAAGATGTAAAAGGTACAGAGGCCTGTCATTAAGGCAAGATGTAAAAAGTACAGAGGCCTGACATTAAGGCAAGATGTAAAAGGCAGAGAGGCCTGTCATTAAACAAGATGTAAAAGGCACAGAGGGCTGTCACAGAGGCCTGACATTAAGGCAAGATGTAAAAGGTACAGAGACCTGTCATTAAGGCAAGATGTAAAAGGTACAGAGACCTGTCATTAAGGCAAGATGTAAAAGGTACAGAGACCTGTCATTAAGGCAAGATGTAAAAGGTACAGAGACCTGTCATTAAGGCAAGATGTAAAAGGTACAGAGGCCTGTCATTAAGGCAAGATGTAAAAGGTACAGAGGGCTGTCACAGAGGCGTGACATTAAGGCAAGATGTAAAAGGTACAGAGACCTGTCATTAAGGCAAGATGTAAAAGGTACAGAGGCCTGTCATTAAGGCAAGATGTAAAAGGTACAGAGACCTGTCATTAAGGCAAGATGTAAAAGGTACAGAGGCCTGTCATTAAGGCAAGATGTAAAAGGTACAGAGGCCTGACATTAAGGCAAGATGTAAAAGGTACAGAGGCCTGACATTAAGGCAAGATGTAAAAGGTACAGAGACCTGTCATTAAGGCAAGATGTAAAAGGTACAGAGGCCTGTCATTAAGGCAAGATGTAAAAGGTACAGAGACCTGTAATTAAGGCAAGATGTAAAAGGTACAGAGGCCTGTCATTAAGGCAAGATGTAAAAGGTACAGAGGCCTGACATTAAGGCAAGATGTAAAAGGTACAGAGGCCTGACATTAAGGCAAGATGTAAAAGGTACAGAGACCTGTCATTAAGGCAAGATGTAAAAGGTACAGAGGCCTGTCATTAAGGCAAGATGTAAAAGGTACAGAGGCCTGACATTAAGGCAAGATGTAAAAGGTAGAGAGGCCTGACATTAAGGCAAGATGTAAAAGGTACAGAGGCCTGTCATTAAGGCAAGATGTAAAAGGTACAGAGGGCTGTCATTAAGGCAAGATGTAAAAGGTACAGAGACCTGTCATTAAGGCAAGATGTAAAAGGTACAGAGGGCTGTCACAGAGGCCTGACATTAAGGCAAGATGTAAAAGGTACAGAGACCTGTCATTAAGGCAAGATGTAAAAGGTACAGAGGGCTGTCACAGAGGCCTGACATTAAGGCAAGATGTAAAAGGCACAGAGACCTGTCATTAAGGCAAGATGTAAAAGGTACAGAGGCCTGTCATTAAGGCAAGATGTAAAAGGTAGAGAGGGCTGTCACAGAGACCTGTCATTAAGGCAAGATGTAAAAGGTACAGAGGGCTGTCACAGAGACCTGTCATTAAGGCAAGATGTAAAAGGTACAGAGGGCTGTCACAGAGACCTGTCATTAAGGCAAGATGTAAAAGGCACAGAGACCTGTCATTAAGGCGAGATGTAAAAGGTACAGAGGCCTGTCATTAAGGCAAGATGTAAAAGGTACAGAGACCTGTCATTAAGGCAAGATGTAAAAGGTACAGAGGGCTGTCACAGAGGCCTGACATTAAGGCAAGATGTAAAAGGCACAGAGGGCTGTCACAGAGGCCTGTCATTAAGCAAGATGTAAAAGGTACAGAGACCTGTCATTAAGGCAAGATGTAAAAGGCACAGAGGCCTGTCATTAAGGCAAGATGTAAAAGGCACAGAGGGCTGACATTAAGGCAAGATGTAAAAGGCACAGAGGCCTGACATTAAGGCATGATGTAAAAGGTACAGAGACCTGTCATTAAGGCAAGATGTAAAAGGTACAGAGGCCTGACATTAAGGCAAGATGTAAAAGGCACAGAGGGCTGTCATTAAGACAAGATGTAAAAGGTACAGAGGCCTGTCATTAAGACAAGATGTAAAAGGCACAGAGGCCTGACATTAAGGCAAGATGTAAAAGGTACAGAGACCTGTCATTAAGGCAAGATGTAAAAGGTACAGAGGCCTGACATTAAGGCAAGATGTAAAAGGTTTTTGCAGCATATCCAAAGATAGCATTGATCATATGTTTTGGAAATGTCACCATGTACAAGTATTTTGGAATGCTCTCATTGGCTTAATGAAAGAAAAATGTTTGAATGCTGAAAATGTACTTTTGACAGAAGCACTCGTACTATTTGGCTATGACAATATGATTGTGGGCGACACCGTCTTTTACTTTATAATACTATTTGCGAAGCATTACATATATGTTTGTAGAATAAACAACACCCTGCCACAAATACAAGTATTCATAAACAAATTAAAATTTAGGTACAAAATTGAGGAACATATTGCATATTTGAAATTAAACCATGCAGATTTTTTGACCAAATGGCTGGCATACAGACCATTGATGGATACTGTTTAACATTTATACCCTTTTGTCTTTCTTTTCTTTTCAAAAACAAGTTGCAGCAATAGATTTAGAAGCGTAAGATGAAGTGTGTAAATGAACACAATTTTTGTACATTATTAGAGGCCTGAGTTCAATATGTTGCCAAACATAATGATGTGAAAAACATCCCTGTCAGCATGATTTTTCTTGTTACATCCACCGCGCTCTCTCTCTCTCTCCTCTCTCTCTCTCTCTCTCTCTCACTCTCCTTTTTCTCTCTCTCTCTCTCTCTCTCTCCTCTCTCTCTCTCTCTCTCTCGTATTAGATAATGTTTGCATGAATTTGTGAATTCACATTGCTTGGGGTGATTTCTTTCTTTCTTTATTTCTTTATGTACATACTTGCCTTCCCTGTATATAATACATGTATGAATGCAAATTTTAAAAAAAGGTTTTAAAAAAAAGATGTAAAAGGTACAGAGGCCTGTCATTAAGCAAGATGTAAAAGGTACAGAGGCCTGTCATTAAGGCAAGATGTAAAAGGTACAGAGACCTGTCATTAAGGCAAGATGTAAAAGGTACAGAGGCCTGACATTAAGGCAAGTTATAAAAGGTACAGAGGGCTGTCATTAAGGCAAGATGTAAAAGGTACAGAGGCCTGACATTAAGGCAAGATGTAAAAGGTACAGAGGCCTGACATTAAGGCAAGACGTAAAAGGTACAGAGGCCAGGCAAGATGTAAAAGGTACAGAGGCCTGACATTAAGGCAAGATGTAAAAGGTACAGAGGCCTGACATTAAGGCAAGATGTAAAAGGCACAGAGGCCTGACATTAAGGCAAGATGTAAAAGGTACAGAGGGCTGTCATTAAGGCAAGATGTAAAAGGTACAGAGACCTGTCATTAAACAAGATGTAAAAGGTACAGAGGCCTGACATTAAGGCAAGATGTAAAAGGTACAGAGGCCTGACATTAAGGCAAGATGTAAAAGGTACAGAGGCCTGTCATTAAGGCAAGATGTAAAAGGCACAGAGGCCTGTCATTAAACAAGATGTAAAAGGCACAGAGGGCTGTCATTAAACAAGATGTAAAAGGCACAGAGGCCTGTCATTAAACAAGATGTAAAAGGCAGAGAGGGCTGTCACAGAGGCCTGACATTAAGGCAAGATGTAAAAGGTACAGAGACCTGTCATTAAGGCAAGATGTAAAAGGTACAGAGACCTGTCATTAAGGCAAGATGTAAAACGTACAGAGACCTGTCATTAAGGCAAGATGTAAAAGGTACAGAGACCTGTCATTAAGGCAAGATGTAAAAGGTACAGAGGCCTGTCATTAAGGCAAGATGTAAAAGGTACAGAGGGCTGACATTAAGCAAGATGTAAAACGCACAGAGGGCTGTCATTAAGGCAAGATGTAAAAGGTACAGAGGCCTGACATTAAGGCAAGATGTAAAAGGTACAGAGGGCTGTCATTAAGGCAAGATGTAAAAGGTACAGAGACCTGTCATTAAGGCAAGATGTAAAAGGTACAGAGCCTGTCATTAAGGCAAGATGTAAAAGGTACAGAGGGCTGTCATTAAGGCAAGATGTAAAAGGTACAGAGGCCTGACATTAAGGCAAGATGTAAAAGGTACAGAGTCCTGACATTAAGGCAAGATGTAAAAGGTACAGAGGCCTGTCATTAAGGCAAGATGTAAAAGGCACAGAGGCCTGTCATTAAACAAGATGTAAAAGGCACAGAGGGCTGTCATTAAACAAGATGTAAAAGGCACAGAGGCCTGTCATTAAACAAGATGTAAAAGGCACAGAGGGCTGTCACAGAGGCCTGACATTAAGGCAAGATGTAAAAGGTACAGAGGCCTGTCATTAAGGCAAGATGTAAAAGGTACAGAGACCTGTCATTAAGGCAAGATGTAAAAGGTACAGAGACCTGTCATTAAGGCAAGATGTAAAAGGTACAGAGACCTGTCATTAAGGCAAGATGTAAAAGGTACAGAGGGCTGACATTAAGCAAGATGTAAAAGGCACAGAGGGCTGTCATTAAGGCAAGATGTAAAAGGTACAGAGACCTGTCATTAAGGCAAGATGTAAAAGGTACAGAGACCTGATATTAAGGCAAGATGTAAAAGGTACAGAGGCCTGACATTAAGGCAAGATGGAAAAGGTACAGAGGCCTGACATTAAGGCAAGATGTAAAAGGTACAGAGGCCTGTTATTAAGGCAAGATGTAAAAGGTACAGAGACCTGTCATTAAGGCAAGATGTAAAAGGTACAGAGACCTGTCATTAAGGCAAGATGTAAAAGGTACAGAGACCTGTCATTAAGGCAAGATGTAAAAGGTACAGAGGCCTGACATTAAACAAGATGTAAAAGGCACAGAGGGCTGTCATTAAACAAGATGTAAAAGGCACAGAGGCCTGTCATTAAACAAGATGTAAAAGGCACAGAGGGCTGTCACAGAGGCCTGACATTAAGGCAAGATGTAAAAGGTACAGAGGCCTGTCATTAAGGCAAGATGTAAAAGGTACAGAGACTTGTCATTAAGGCAAGATGTAAAAGGTACAGAGGCCTGACATTAAGGCAAGATGTAAAAGGTACAGAGGCCTGACATTAAGGCAAGATGGAAAAGGTACAGAGACCTGACATTAAGGCAAGATGTAAAAGGTACAGAGGCCTGTCATTAAGGCAAGATGTAAAAGGTACAGAGACCTGTCATTAAGGCAAATGTAAAAGGTACAGAGACCTGTCATTAAGGCAGATGTAAAAGGTACAGAGACCTGTTATTAAGGCAAGATGTAAAAGGTACAGAGGCCTGACATTAAGGCAAGATGTAAAAGGCACAGAGGGCTGACATTAAGCAAGATGTAAAAGGCACAGAGGGCTGTCATTAAGGCAAGATGTAAAAGGTACAGAGGGCTGTCATTAAGGCAAGATGTAAAAGGCACAGAGGGCTGTCACAGAGACCTGTCATTAAGGCAAGATGTAAAAGGTACAGAGGGCTGTCACAGAGGCCTGTCATTAAGGCAAGATGTAAAAGGTACAGAGGGCTGTCACAGAGGCCTGACATTAAGGCAAGATGTAAAAGGTACAGAGACCTGTCATTAAGGCAAGATGTAAAAGGTACAGAGGCCTGACATTAAGGCAAGATGTAAAAGGTACAGAGGCCTGACATTAAGGCAAGATGTAAAAGGTACAGAGACCTGTCATTAAGGCAAGATGTAAAAGGTACAGAGGGCTGTCATTAAGGCAAGATGTAAAAGGTACAGAGACCTGTCATTAAGGCAAGATGTAAAAGGTACAGAGACCTGTTATTAAGGCAAGATGTAAAAGGCACAGAGGGCCTAAATATCAGATCGGAGTAACACGGATGAACCTGTTCCATCTTTGATGTCACTCGAATCTTTGTTTTTCATGAGTTAGATCTGTGGCAGCAGTATGTCGATGAGTGAGTTCGGGCGTGGACTATGGTGTAATGTGTCTCTTGTTTGTTGAGCATCCCCTCCTGTTTGCCAACTCCCTTCTTCTCCTATCTGCCCCCTTCCTCCCTCTCTCTTTCCTCCCCTCTCTCTTTCCCCTGTCTCTTTCCTCCCTCTCTCTTTCCTCCCTCTCTCTTTCCCCTGTCTCTTTCCTCCCTGTCTCTTCTTTCTTCCCTGTCTCTTTCTCCCTGTCTCTTTCCTCCTCCCTCTCTCTTTCCTCCCTCTCTCTTTCCTCCCTCTCTCTTTCCTCCCTCTCTCTTTCCTCCCTCTCTCTTTCCTCCCTGTCTCTTTCCTCCCTGTCTCTTTCCTCCCTGTCTCTTTCCTCCCTGTCTCTTTCCTCCCTGTCTCTTTCCCCTGTCTCTTTCCCCTGTCTCTTTCCTCCCTGTCTCTTTCCCCTGTCTCTTTCCTCCCTGTCTCTTTCCTCCCTGTCTCTCGCACGAACTACCCGCTCTCCTTTCTTCTTCCCTCTTCCTAGGTTTCCCTCTGTTTCCAAGATCCTTCCCAACCCCCTCCATCCCACCTCTCACATTTCACTATCCCTGTACCTTTCTTCTCTGAATTCTTCCCACACACATTCTATGTCTCCTAACCACACACGTGCACACACACACACACACACACACACACACACACACACACAACACACACACACACACACACACACGCACGCACGCACGCACGCACGCACGCACGCACGCACACACACACACACACACACACACACACACGGGAGAGATTTAAAAAATCAAAACAGGAGAGAGATGGTTTGGAAGGAGAGGGGAATGACAGTAGTGAAGAGGATAGAGGGAGCATGGGGGGGGGGGGGGGGGTGGTGACAGGGGATCAAGGAGGTGGGAGAAGGGAGACAGTGGGGGGGGAAGAGGGAATCAAGGGAGGACAGAGAGAAGAGGCAGGCGTGGCAGGAACAGTAATTAGGAAAGGTCGCACACTGTCCTCTCCCACAAAGGAGCGGCCTGGCCCAAGACAGTGCTTTGATCCCAGACTCCGCCCCAGATCCGTCCCAACCCGTCTCTCCCGTCCGCCAGTGAACTATCCGCCCCACTGGCTGCCTGTGTTTGCTATTGACAGCTGTGCTGTTATGAGTACGGAACACAAAATACAAACACACAAATCACCACCAGCAACAAAAAACAACGATCAAAAGATAACAACAACGTTATAACACAGCACCCCTTCCCTCCTTCCCTCCCTTCACCCCCCCCCCCCCCAAAAGAAATAAAGTTATCAAAGAAAATAACATATAAAAAAAAGAAAAGGGGGAGGGGGGTTGGACTTCAGATCGAGTGAAGAAAAGGAAACCAACAAATATCTAGGTCCATAAATATGTCAAGGAGGGGTGGAGGACGAAGGGACTGAGAGGGTACAAATGGGAGGGGGGGGGGGGGGGGAGAAAGCGAGAGTAGGGAGGTATGTCAACCTTGAGGTTTGTATAGAGAGGACAGAAAGAGGGAATGTTTTTGATGTGAAGATACCTGACTAGTACTGTCTAAACTGTGCAGAGATAAAAATATAGGGGTTATTGTCTAATGTGTCTTGTCATGCCTATTGCACGTGATGCTACCTGTGACGTCACGTGACCTCATCTTGCATGGTATTGTGTGACAGTTTGTGATATTGGTATTTTCTAGGTTGAATATGAAGGAAAGGATATAGCAAAGAAAATGAAACGAGAAATTTGTAGATTTGAAGCTGAAGCTTAGTACTGTGTGAATGAACAGCAGACGTTTGTTTATTGTTGTGGTGGTGGCGTGAATAGAATGGCGAGAGATGCGAGGCATTAGGACGCTGGGCATGGGAACAATGTGTAATACAACACGAGTGCAGTACACACTGGATATTGTAATGGAGGATGAAAAAAATAAACCAACAAGCTGAGACGAGAGCCAACAAACGCACACAAACATGCCTACAGTGATTCAAATCCAAGACCTCAAATCGTGCAATCTTAATGGGCTTTCGGTCCACTTGGCTACCGGCCAGATCTTGGTATACAGGTATAAATGATGTGTCAGAACAGATGTTGGTGAGATCAATCACTGCTCTCTCTCTCTCTCTCTCTCTCTCTCTCTCTCTCTCTCTCTCTCTCTCTCTCTCTCTCTCTTGTTACATATATGCGCGCACAAATACACACACATACCTACTCACAAATACACACATACACACAAACGCGCACACAAGCATACAAAATATGCTACTATGCACACACACACACACACACACACACACACACACACACACACACACACACACACACACGCACGCACGCACGCACGCACACACACAGAGTCATACACAAACACACAGGCAGATACACAGACGCATGTACTCACTCACTCACTCTCTCTCTCTCTCTCTCTCTCTCTCTCTCTCTCTCTCTCTCTCTCTCTCTTAAACACATACACTCTGAATATACACCCACGTACACAGACAAACACACAGACATACACTGCACACACACACACACACACACACACACACACACACACACACACACACACACACACACACACACACACTGATTCACATGCATACAAAAAGAGAGAGAGGGAGAGAGAGAGAGAGAGAAAGAAAGTGTGTGTGTGTGTGTTTGTGTGTGTGTGTGTGTGTGTGTGTGTGTGTGTGTGTGTGTGTGTGTGTTTGTCTGTAACATAAGGGTACCTGATCGTGATTTACTGTAATCAATGCGAAATAGAGTGCACAGTCCTGCTGTTTTTTTCACTGTGTATTTGAAGTTGCAGCCTATGTATCGATTCTTTGTCACTGAACAAAGACAAAGCGGAATACAGTCTGCCCATCAACGTGACAACAACAAAAAATGAAAAGAACGGAAAAACCCACTCAAAAAGACGAGGCAGGAAAGAAGCAGGATTTTTTTTAAAGAAAAGGAAAAACAAAAAGAAACAAAACAGATAGAGCGAAAAAGAACAAAGAAACAAACGAAGAGCAGACAAGAAAGAAAGGAGAGACGTAAGGGACAGAAATAGAAAACAAGTCCGTGATTTACTATGCAACAAAATTGAAAGAAGAAAAATTAGACCTCGTGTTTGAAAAACGCATCTGTTGCCTTCGGCTGGAGAAAGGTCCAGTGACGGTGAGGAAAGACCCACTGACCACAGGGAAAGTCCTGTTGACAGTGGGAAAGACTACAACTTTGGATTCTCTCTTGAGGGCACGTAAGACCGTATGGCGAAAGCTTGGCTGTGCCTGGAGTGGCACTGTCTTCATCTGTCCGTGGGCAGGGGTGGTTGGGTCTGTGGGGTGTGCTCGGCAGCTGGAGGGTTTTTCGCCGGTGGGCTCTGCAGTCATGAAATACGGGCTGGTACACCCATGGGGATGCTACTTTAAGGCTGTTAAGAGCTGCATCCTGTAGTCTGATTTACCTCTGTTCAGGAGCAGTTATGTCCCTTGATATCTTAATGGAGTGTTCTGCGCGTGCCTGTACCCATCGTCAACACAGCGCAGGCCTCCAAGGGTGGTACAGGACTGCTCTAAAGGCGGGTGAAGACAGTGCTTCTCTGGGTCCTCCCCAGCACCTTCGGGTGTTTCTTTTTCTTCTACATTGTCACATGTATACGCCTACTAACACCCTGTATCTTCACCCCCACCCCACCCACCACCTCCCACCAACCATCAACACCACCATCCCCAAAATATATGCAATTTCATCAGCGACAAAAGAATTAAACTGCCGCTTGATCTGGTAGTTTATCTTCAAACCGTTCGAGCTGAACTGATTTAAACTGTTGCACTCAAATAAGTGAAACTAGCTCGTATATCAAAACCAGAAACCAATTTGACAGAGTGAAAACTTTCGCGCGAAGTTTGACCGATCCTGGGTATGTCGATTGATCCGGATCTGAAATGAAATGGCATACCCACATCCCATCCCTTTTCTCCGAACCTACTCCTTTCAACAGAAACAACAACACGTTCTGGAATGTGAAACGAAACAACAATCGGCAGTTCGTTTTTATTTGCTTCACCTTCCTCGGCAACGAGCTGGTTGATCAACTTGCCGAAAACACCACAGGGAAAGAGTTAAGTAGATTGTCTATCCCTCACACTGATCTGAAACCCAAAGCCCAGGCTTACAACCCGCAGATCGATAACACACTGTTCGAAATCTGTTCAAATCTGAAGAGTTTTACCATGTTCCCAAGGCGGCCGTAAAGAAAAAAAAAGTGTTGTATCGTTTACATACAGGCTACACCTTTTACACCCATTCTTAACTTTTAAAAGGCGAAGAAGCTCTGTGGTACATTCCATGTCATGTACTACTCACTGTGAAACGTATTCTTTAAAACTGTTGGGACTTACATGAGGTGAGACAAAAGCATTTTACAGCAGACTCCACAAAAACTTTGTTCAGAGATGTCCGACCTGATGTGATCTTTGATTTTCTGAAAAAGATCAACATTTGGCATTTGATCAAGGTCTTAATGAAGAAAGATTTCCTTTGACAAAATTTCTGTTGTGTTTTTAGAAGGTGCATTTTAAAGCGTTGTATGAGTGAGTTTTTTTTTTAAATAAATTTTTTTTTAAATTTTAATGACTTGTGAGTTGACTTCAACGCGGTGACAGCCCTGATATAGCCCTTTGCGGTCGGCCGGGCTATAAGCAACATTACCTTACCCCCGGCCCCACTCCCTCCCGCCCTCCCCCCCCCCTTCCCCCGCCAAGAAAAAAAAAACTTTTGCAAGCAAGTCAGCTCATCGATTAAAACTATTTCATTGCCACCAGGGGAATAGAGTCAAGAGTACAAACTGTAAGGAAAGGAGTTACTCCTTGTACATTCTTTTTAACAGGCCTTGAGAAACATGAAATCTAACCATCTAGATCCCTAATAAGTCTTAATTTACCTTAAAAGAACAAAACGTGTGATAACTTTTCGCCATGATGTTATTCAGAGGAAAATGTAAGAGGATGCTGAATCCACCGTGCGAACTGTATGAGGACCATGGATACACACCAACATTGAACAGGTTGGAACTGTATGAGCACCATGGATACACACCAACATTGA
>CM065735.1:6381421-6383921 GCA_033310375.1 Conus canariensis
TAGTGTATTGTTAGTAAAGGTCCTGGGAGGTAGTGTCTTGTTAGTAAAGGTCCTGGGAGGTAGTGTCTGGTTAGTAAAGGTCCTGAGAGGTAGTGTATTGTTAGTAAAGGTCCTGGGAGGTAGTGTCTTATTTCATGTGACAAGTTACATTAGAAGCAGCTTCTCTGAACACCAGGAAAGTGACTCGTCAGCAGGGCAGTGTCTCCTCAGGTGGGTTGTCTTATGGCCATCAAAAAAGTGATTGCTTCCTGTGGATTTTACGGAGCTGGTGCTACGACAGGGTTGCCCTAGGAATACCTGTGTATGGGGTGTGTGGAATTATGCCAGAACAGGGCTACCCTAGGAATACCTGTGTATGGGGTGTGTGGAATTATGCCAGAACAGGGCTACCCTAGGAATACCTGTGTATGGGGTGTGTGGAATAATGCCAGAACAGGGCTACCTTAGGATTACCTGTGTATGGGGTGTGTGGAATAATGCCAGAACAGGGCTACCCTAGGAATACCTGTGTATGGGGTGTGTGGAATAATGCCAGAACAGGGCTACCCTAGGAATACCTGTGTATGGGGTGTGTGGAATTATGCCAGAACAGGGCTACCCTAGGAATACCTGTGTATGGGTGGT
The DNA here is from genome assembly GCA_033310375.1 of Conus canariensis. NCBI lineage: Eukaryota > Metazoa > Mollusca > Gastropoda > Neogastropoda > Conidae > Conus > Conus canariensis. The sequence goes on from CM065735.1 coordinate 6,382,046, forward strand.
GTGTGGAATAATGCCAGAACAGGGCTACCCTAGGAATACCTGTGTATGGGGTGTGTGGAATAATGCCAGAACAGGGCTACCCTAGGAATACCTGTGTATGGGGTGGTGTGTGAAATAATGCCAGAACAGGGCTACCCTAGGAATACCTGTGTATGGGGTGGTGTGGTGAAATAATACCAGAACAGGGCTACCCTAGTAATACCTGTGTTTGGGATGGTATGTGAATAATACCAGAACAGGGCTACCCAGCAAACCTGTGTATGGGGTGGTAGTGGAATAATGCCAGAACAGGGCTACCCTAGTAATACCTGTGTATGGGGTGGTGTGGAATCATGCCAGAACAGGGCTACCTTAGGAATACCTGTGTATGGGGTGTGTGGAATAATGCCAGAACAGGGCTACCGTAGTAATACCTGTGTATGGGGTGTGTGGAATTATGCCAGAACAGGGCTACCCTAGAATACCTGTGTATGGGGTGGTGTGTGGAATATCAGAACAGGCTACCTAGAATCCCTGTGTGGGGTGTGTGAATATCCAAACAGGGCTACGGAATACCTGTGTATGGGGTGGTGTGTGGAATCATGCCAGAACAGGGCTACCCTAGGAATGCCTGTGTATGGGGTGGTGTGTGGAATTATGCCAGAACAGGGCTACCCTAGGAATACCTGTGTATGGGGTGGTGTGTGGAATAATACCAGAACAGGGCTACCCTAGGAATACCTGTGTATGGGGTGGTGTGTAGAATAATGCCAGAACAGGGCTACCCCAGCAAAACCTGTGTATGGGGTGGTATGTGGAATAATGCCAGAACAGGGCTACCCTAGGAATACCTGTGTATGGGGTGGTGTGTGGAATAATGCCAGAACAGGGCTAACCCTAGGAATACCTGTGTATGGGGTGGTGTGGAATAATGCCAGAACAGGGCTACCCTAGGAATACCTGTGTATTGGGGTGGTGTGTGAAATAATGCCAGAACAGGGCTACCCTAGGAATACCTGTGTATGGGGTGGTGTGTGAAATAATACCAGAACAGGGCTACCCTAGGAATACCTGTGTTTGGGATGGTATGTAGAATAATACCAGAACAGGGCTACCCCAGCAAAACCTGTGTATGGGGTGGTGTGTGGAATAATGCCAGAACAGGGCTACCCTAGTAATACCTGTGTATGGGGTGTGTGTGGAATCATGCCAGAACAGGGCTACCTTAGGAATACCTGTGTATGGGGTGTGTGGAATAATGCCAGAACAGGGCTACCGTAGTAATACCTGTGTATGGGGTGTGTGGAATTATGCCAGAACAGGGCTACCCTAGGAATACCTGTGTATGGGGTGGTGTGTGGAATCATGCCAGAACAGGGCTACCTTAGGAATACCTGTGTATGGGGTGGTGTGTGGAATCATGCCAGAACAGGGCTACCTTAGGAATACCTGTGTATGGGGTGGTGTGTGGAATCATGCCAGAACAGGGCTACCCTAGGAATGCCTGTGTATGGGGTGGTGTGTGGAATTATGCCAGAACAGGGCTACCCTAGGAATACCTGTGTATGGGGTGGTGTGTGGAATAGTACCAGAACAGGGCTACCCTAGGAATACCTGTGTATGGGGTGGTGTGTAGAATAATGCCAGAACAGGGCTACCCCAGCAAAACCTGTGTATGGGGTGGTATGTGGAATAATGCCAGAACAGGGCTACCCTAGCAATACCTGTGTATGGGGTGGTGTGTGGAATAATGCCAGAACAGGGCTACCCCAGCAAAACCTGTGTATGGGGTGGTGTGTGGAATAATGCCAGAACAGGGCTCCCCCAGCAAAACCTGTGTATGGGATGGTGTGTGGAATGATGCCAAAGGAAAGAAGGCATACGGCGGCGTGAGAGC
>CM065735.1:6388921-6401421 GCA_033310375.1 Conus canariensis
CTAGCCCAGGTTTGTTGGGAAATCTTACTAATCCGGGTTTGTTGGGTAGTCTTACTAACCCAGGTTTGTTGGGAAATCTTACTAATCCGGGTTTGTTGGGTAGTCTTACTATCAGCAGTACTATGCTCAAACCATCATACAAAAACCGAGTGCATTGATGGAAGGTGGCCCCTCTGACTGCTGAAGAATTATTGGGAGCCGGAATAGCTCAGTTGGTAGAGCGCCGGAGTCGTAATCTTAGTGATCCTAGGGCTGCGGGTTCGAATCTGCGCCAGGCTGTTTCGGTACAGGGGGATTTTTCCCTCGGAGTTAACATTGATTCTGACTCCATTTCACAAAGAGTCCTTCAAATCAGACTATAACCCGAGGTTCCGTGTATGAACGCACGTATAACGTCTTGCACACACATAAAATCCCATCACCAACTTTCGGAGGAGAAGGCCAGTTTGGCCGTTGGTATGGTGGACACGTTACACATAGCATGCACCCTGCGCGAGGAATTGAAAGAATGAAATAAATAAGGAAATTGAGTGAACGATATGGACTGGATGATATGGGAAACGACTGAATGAAGCGCCAGCAGGCAGCTCTTCGGTCGGCGTTACCCAGGTAGGCAGCCCGTTGTGTACACGACAGTGTGGATTGTCAGCGCCTAGAACCTTTGGCAAGGCGCTTTGAAATGTCTTGTTATTATTATTATTATTATTATCATCATCATCATTATTATTATTATTGCTTTTAATTTCATTATTATGATGATGATTATTATTACTATTATTATTGTATTATTATTATCATTATTGTCATTATCATTATTATTGCCCTTTCCCCTATCCCCACTCCCTCCTTTCGCACCTGCAGCCCCATTCCTAACCAGCCCCCCCCCAACCTCCCCCCTCCCAACCTCCCCCCCCCCACACCTTTGCCCCTCCCTAACCTCCCAACTTGCTATGCCCCATCTCTCTCCAACTCTGTCCCTTTCTTTCCTTCAAACAATGATTATTTTGACTTTCAAGATAAGAGATAACGACAACGATAACGATAATTTATTGAATAAAAAGCCACAGCCCCATTTGAAGGGGGTGAGCAATCATCGGGATATTTAGAAATGGCATTTTATCACTGAAATATAAACATCCACAACATATGCATTTACTTATGTCAAATTACTCCTCCTTTTGAATGACTTGTATCGATACAAAGCATGATTCCTTGCAATGTTTTCATTTCTTGATGACAGAAGACAGACCACCTTGAAAACTGCTGGACGTTGATAATACTTACCGGTATGAAGTTTTGCCGTAGATCTGGCCGCACAGGGCACAAGAGTACAAAATGAAGTTCATCTTCTCTACCAGGTTTACCACCATCCCTGTCTATATGGACATTATAACTATCTCTGACGACGTACAGCAATATCTGTCACATCAAACCTGAATTTTGTCAGTTCAGACCTGATAAATCTATTCATGTTCACGGACTCTCGAGATGAGAGAGAGAGAGAGAGAGAGAGAGAGAGAAGAGAGAGAGAGAAGAGAGAGAGAGAGAGATCAGAACTCAGAACTCAGAAAACTTATTGATGAAAGATTGAGATTTTAGGCAGATCCTATTCTTCAATCTGTCCTTGAGAGAGAGGAGAGAGAGAGAGAAGACAGACAGACAGACAGACAGACAGACAGACAGACAGACAGACAGACAGAGACAGAGACACAGAGAGAGAGGTGCATAATGTGTTAGATTTCACAGTATCTGGTTGTTTCGCCTACTTGACTGTAAAAGAAAATAAGCACAGAAAAAAGGCGTATCTAAACCCCCTTCTCCCTTTCAATGTTTCTGTCTCGCCCTTTCGTTTCCCTATTGTCTCTTTGAAGTCACGTCTTATTTCCATCCCATCTGATCCCTTTCTCGCTCCTCTTCTGTGCTCCCAAACCAAGTCCCTCACACCCACATAAATCCCAATAGAATTATCTGCTCTTGCTAGACGTGTAAATTGGTCTGACCCAGATCTTACCGAACACGTGATATTTGCAGTGTACGAGCACTGTGCGAAAAAAAAAAATCGCTGATCCTTTTTTTTTTTTCTAATCCACTTTCGCTGGGCGTGTTCTTCCCCATCTCCAATGTTGATCCGTCTGCCTGCTTCTATGAGACTGCCCCTCCTCTCCGCACGTCCTTTGGCTCACTGTCAGACTGTACCCCCTGCAGGAGGTCACAGGTCATTCAGGCGGCAGTCAGTGGACTGACCGTTTGTGTTGGACAGGTTTTGGTTTGTTTGGCTGGAACTTCAAGAAAGTACATTGACATCTGCTACTCTTTCTATTTTTTTTTTCAATGGCTGTCTGTCTTTTGTGTTTTTTCTTATTGGGGTCTGTCACTAAGGCCGTTTCTTTCTTTGGATCATTCTCTGAAATCACTCTCTCTCTCTCACATGCTTGCTCATAAAACTCCATTTACTATCAATTGCTAAAGAGAGAGAGACAGAGACAGAGACAGACAATCAGAGAGAGAGAGACAGAGAGAGAGAGAGAGAAAGAGAGAGAATACTGTGTAACATTTCACAAAATCTCCATTCACCTATTTGATTGGAAAAAGGAACAATTGGAGAACAAAAATCTCTTGTCGAACCTCCTCCCTGCTTTCAATGTTTTTTTGGCTCATCCTGTCATTCCTTACTGTCATTTCTTATCTCCACCTCACCTAATCCCTCGCAGGCCGCCCCTCCCCCCCCCCCCCACACTTTCTGCCTCACTTCACTCCCCCTGTTCCCAAACCAAGTCCCTCACAGCCACATAAACCCCAATAGAATTATCTGCTCTTGCTAGACGTGTAAATTGGACTGACCCAGATCTTACCGAACACGTGATATTTGCAGTGTACGAGCACTGTGCGAAAAAACATCTCTGATCCTTTTTTTTTTCTAATCCACTTTCGCTGGCCGTTTTCTTCCCAATCTCCAATGTTGATCCGTCTGCCTGCTTCTATGAGACTGCCCCTCCCCTCTCCACACGTCCTTTGGCTCACTGTCAGACTGTACCCCCTGCAGGAGGTCAGAGGTCATTCAGGCAGCAGCCAGTGGACTGACCGTTTGTGTTGGACAGGTTTTGTTTCGTTTTGTTCCAACTTGAGGAAAGTGCATTAGCGTCTGCTACTCTTTTTTTTCCTTTTCTATTGTTTACCAGTGGCTGTCGTGTTTCTCTCTGGTTGGGACTGTCAGTAAGGCTTTCAATTTCTTTGGATCATTCTCTGAACTCTGTTTTTCTCAGTCACTCACTCAGAAAACACTAGTTACTGTCAGTTGCCAGAGGAGAGAGAGAGAGAGAGAGAGGAGAGGAGAGAGACAGACAGAGACAGAGACAGAGAGAGCGACAGAGAGAGAGAGAGAGAGAGAGAGAGAGAGAGAGAGAGAGAGAGAGAGAGAGAGAGAGACGCCATGTGCATAATATTTTCCAGAATCTGTTTTCACCTATTTGATTGTAAAAAAAAAAAAAAAAAAAAAAATTGGAGAGGAAAAAAAAAACTTTTGAAACTCCCTTCCCACTTTCAATGCTTGACTCTCACCCTGTCATTGCCCCAACGCCTCTTTCAGTTCATTTCTTATCTCCACCCAACCAAGCCACCACCTCCTAATCCCGCCACCCTTTTGATCCTCTTCCCCAAGTTCCCAAACCAATTCCCTCACAGCCACATAAACCCCAACAACATTATCAGCTCTTGCTAGGTGTGCAAACTAGACTGAGCCAGATCTTACCGAACATGTAATGTTTGCAGTGTGCAAGCACTGTGTGTGGGAAAAAAAAAAGCGGCAATCGCTGATCGGTTTTGTGTGTGTGTGTGTGTGTGTGTGTGTGTGTGTGTGTGTGTGTGTGTGTGTGTGTGTGTGTGTGTGTGTATGTGTGTGTGTGTGTGTTTCTAATCCAATTTCGCTGGGCGTTTTCTTCCCCATCTCCAATGTTGATCCGTCTGCCTGCTTCTATGAGACTGCCCCTCCTCTCCGCACGTCCTTTGGCTCACTGTCAGACTGTACCCCCTGCAGGAGGTCGCAGGTCATTCAGGCGGCAGTCAGTGGACTGACCATTTGTGTTGGACAGGTTTTGTTTTGTTTGGCTGGAACTTCAAGAAAGTACATTGACATCTGCTACTCTTTCTATTTTTTTTTCAATGGCTGTCTGTCTTTTGTGTTTTTTCTTATTGGGGTCTGTCACTAAGGCCGTTTCTTTCTTTGGATCATTCTCTGAAATCTCTCTCTCTCTCTCTCTCTCTCTCTCTCTCTCTCTCTCTCTCTTTGCTTGCTCGAAAAACTCCATTTACTATCAATTGCCAAGGAGAGAGAGAGAGAGAGAGAGAGAGAGAGAGAGAGACAGAGAGGCAGACAGACAGACAGACAGACAGACAGAGAATACTATGTAGCATTTCACAAAATCTCTATTCACCTATTTGATTGTAAAAAGAAACAATTGGAGAAAAAAATACCTTGTCGAACCCCATCCCCACTTTCAATGTTTCTGGCTCATCCTGTCATTCCTTATTGTCTCTTTCAGTTCATTTCTTATCTCCACCTCACCTAATCCCTCGTAGACCGCCACCCCCTCCCCCCCCCCCCCACTTCCTGCCTGACCTCTCCTCCTGTTCCCAAACCAAGCCCCTCACAGCCACATAAACCCCAATAGAATTATCTGCTCTTGCTAGACGTGTAAATTGGACTGACCCAGATCTTACTGAACACGTGATATTTGCAGCGTACGAGCACTGTGCGGAAAAAAAAAAAAAAACGATCGCTGATCCTTTTTTTTCAATCCACTTTCGCTGGGCGTTTTCTTCCCTACCTCCAATCCTGATCCGTCTGCCTGCTTCCATGAGACTGCCCCTCCTCTCTGCACGTCCTTTGGCTCACTGTTAGACTGTACCCCCTGCAGGAGGTCACAGGTCATTCAGTGGACTATGTTGGGCAGGCTTGATTTTGTTTTGGTGGAACTTGAGGAAAGTGCATTAGGGCCTGCTGTTTTCTTTTTCTTTTTTTTCTGGTTGCCATGGCTCTTGTGTGCGTCTGTTGTTGGGTCTCTCAGTTACTCTCTCTCTCTCTCTCTCTCTCTCTCTCTCTCTCTCTCTCTCTCTCTCTCTCTCTCTTCTCTCTCTCTCTCTTTCATAAAATGAAAATACACATACCGACGGACAGGCAGATAAACGTTCAGAGACAAACCACAAAGACACCAAACAAGAGTCAGAAAACTGAGAATTGCATTGTATCCCTGACAACCTTGTTCCGTACAACTTGAGATAAATGTATCAATGAAGAAATCTGTTCTACCTTCTTCCTCTTGCTATAACTGTTCGCAGTTCACCTTTTTCCATCTCTGTTAACGTGTGTATGTCAGAACTATTCTTCATACTTTAGTCCGGGACTCTCTCAGTTCCAACAGTCACACAATTCCGATTATCTTCTCACACTGGAGGGCTCATTAGGACTGACCCAGAAACGCAGTAACGTCCCCAATTTTAAAGCATAAAACTACGGAAAATCAAACAATCACCTGGGATACATTACAAAAGGAACTGTGGATTAAAGCCTTGTTATGTCGTCTCACACTGGAATGGAACCCAAGAGGATCATGCTAATGACCTCTTCCTTGTTGATCGCCATCGAAAAGTTTCTTCTGTTTCTATCACAGCCATTCATATTTTCAGGGTATTTTGGCTCCTACCCAGAAATGAGTTTGCTATGGGCCAAAATGAGAAGACTGGCACTACACAGTCGAATTTTGTCCACTTAATGGATGCAATTCTGAAAATCTTGCTCAAATTCCCTAACCAACACTGCAGGTGTCTGAATCTCTCGGGCCTGGTTGACACTGGTATGTATTGCAAAAAGTTAACGTAGAGTATAGCCCTGTTACGCCGACAGACCAGAACAAAAGTCCGAGGCATCATCTTCGCTATACTCATTCCCATCGATCAGCACTAAAAGTTTCAAGAAGTTCTGTGGTCTATTATGTCCTGCTCTCATGGTGACCTCAGTTTCGATTTCTCCTCCATTTCTACGCCCTTGGTGAATTCGTGACGAATTTACCAGTATCGGCCCGTTCATGGGGACTGCCAGTGGGCAGACGTGTTGGCGCCCTCCGGGGGGGGGGGGGGGGGGAAGGGGGGGGGGAGAAGCTCACTCACTATGGCTCCGTGACTAACTAAGCAATTATTGTCCTCGGTAGGGGGTCTTAGTATGTAGTGTCCTGCGTATGTTGGATCAGAAACGCCACTACTGAACACACAGATCTGATTCAGTATCAATGCAGTGTCCCCCTTTTTGGTGGGTTGCCTCAAACCAGTTCGACATGAATTGCTCTCTGTGGACTACCGCTGCTGAGGCTGCGACAGGAAGAGCCTGGATGGAGCTGTATACGGCGGTACAGGATGAGCGGTATGGGGAAACAAGAAGTTGAGATAGCCCTGCTTCACCCCCCCCCCCCCCCCCCCACTCGAAAGAGTAAAAAAGAAAAGGAAACTGAAGAACTCGCTGATCGATACCCATTCCCACTGTCTGACGCCCCGTTCGGTTCATTCCTCTTGGGGGTGTGTCTTTACCTTCCCACTTGTTTCTGAACCGTCCTCTATTTCTTCAAGGGATCTTTAGTCCAGTGCTCACAGTCTTCGGCTCCAAAGCTGAGGGTCGTGCACACGTAGGGCCGAGTTTTAGGCTTGAAGGGGACTTGCCAGTGACAGTTCCTGTGTCAGGAAGTTTGAAACTGACCAGCGCACTGGGTGAACGTGTAAGTCAGACATCTGTGAGTCCGCTCCATGAGCCGTTCTTTCAAGTTCTCTCTCTCTCTCTCTCTCTCTCTCTCTCTCTCTCTCCTCTCTCTCTCTCTCTCTCTCTCTCCTCTCCTCTCTCTCTCTCTCTCTGTTTCTCTGTCTGTCTCTCTCTCTCTCTCTCTGTTTCTCTGTCTCTGTCTCTGTCTGTCTCTCTCTCTCTCTCTCTCTCTCTCTCTCTCTCTCTCTCTCTCTCTTTCTCTCTCTCTCTGGCAGTAAATAGATTCCTGATTCAGTGCAGGGAAGATTAAAGTGATAGAAATAGAGAGGTTGGGTGTTGTTGTTGTTGTTCTTGTTGTTGTTGTTATTGCTGTTGGTGGTGGTGGTGGTGTTCAATATATCGTGTCCTTACTACGGTAAACTTTCACAACTCACAGTCCTTTGGGCTGTCAGCCATTAGACTTTAACTTCAATATCTAAGTATTGCTTTGATCGTATTATATGAAAAAAAACATTATATAAAAAGTATATACATTAATCCACCAACCCAACAGTATGTTTTAAATGATAGTAGATGAACCACGTATCTATCTAACTATCTATCTATCTAGCTATCTAGCTATCTGTCTGTCTATCTATCTATCTATCTATCTATCTGTCTGTCTGTCTATCTTTCTATCTATCCTTCTATCATTCTACATATCTATCTATCTTTCTATCTATCTATTTATCTATCTATCTTTCTGTCTGTCTGTCTTTCTGTCTGTCTGTCTGCCTGTCTGTCTGTCTGCCTATCTGTTTATCCATCTACGCTTTTTTCTGTGGTGGCAGTGACACATTATTGATATACTGGTATGAAGAGTACTTAGATAGTGTTTGTGCTCGGTTTGAAACCAAGCTTTACTGATATTAAGAGTACTTAGTGTTTGTGCTCGGTTTGAAACCAAGCTTTACTGGTATTAAGAGTACTTAGTGTTTGTGCTCGGTTTGAGACCAAGCTTTACTGATATTAGAGTACTTAGATAGTGTTTGTGCTGGGTTTGAGACCAAGCTTTAAGTACTTTTCGATTCCCACTTCATTCAACAGAATGGGCTGCTTACCTAGGTAGAGCCAACTGAAGCGTTTCCTGTCCTGTTGTTGCTACATCCAGTCCTTTCGTGCACTAGTCAGCCTGTCGGTTATTCCATTTTCCATTGATCTTTTCATTCTCTCGGTGCACGTTGTGTGTATATGTGTCATCCACACCAACGGCCAAACTGGCCACGCCCTCCCAAAGTTGGTGATGGGATTTATTTGCGTGTGTGCATGATGTTAAGAAATGACCCCAAATCCTTTTCCCTTACCGTTTGTCACCATGCTTTACTGGTCTGTTCATTCACTGAAATATCATCTCTACCTGTTCTTTTTTCCCCCAACGAAATTTCCCCCCTTCGTCCACTGCACTCACAGAGGGTTCCGAGGATTCAGTTATCTAATAGCGGACACGACAGGGACAACGACATGTGAAACGATCTCTGTCATTGCACTGCATTTTGTCCTTCATGAATTCATCCACTCCCCTTGTTTTCAAACTGTCCACCCCTTTGTTTCCCCACATACATCTTTTGCATCACAGTGTCATGATTCAAACTGTCCACCCCTTTGTTTCCCCACATACATCTTTGGCACCACAGTGTCATGATTCAGAATGTCCCCAACCATTTATTTCCTCACATACATCTTCTGCATGACAGTGTCATGATTTAGTTCCACCATCGCAGACATGAACTGATCTTACAATAGGAAAAAAAAAAGCGGGGGTGGGGGTGGGGGAAAGGTGGAGAGCTTGACAGCAGTAGGTCTTTCAAGACAACCCGCCCCTCCCCTCCCACCTTCCCTCTCTCTCCATGCAGACAAGTGCTTCAGCCTAGAACTCGTGACGCTCTCAGGGAACGAACACAGAGGCGACATGCTGAAACTTTATGTAGCAGAACTGCCTGCCCGCTCTAACCTCATCAGCCGTCTCTGTCTGTGTCCTGTGTCTATCTCTGTATTGGGAATATCATATTTCTGCTTGTCCTCTGCCGAAAAGACAGTTCGACGCTCCTTCTCCAGATTCATACTAGCGACACCGTGCATTCCTTTTTGTCCAATTCCATTCCCTGCCAGCCATAAATGTCCCGAGGGAATGGCTTTCTCCTTCTTCTGCAAGAGTTTGGGAATGAATATGTCTCACAAAATATGTATGTCATGTTCGCTGTGTACAACAGGAAAAAAGAAAAAGATGGAAATAAGTCTAGCCAACTTCATTCCCGTCTTTTGTGGCAGTAATACCTTCTCTTCAAACTCTGTTTCAACCCACTGTCACCCCCCCTCCCCCCCCTCCTCCTCTTAATCCGTCCCTCTCGTTGGCCAGCCTTAAGCCCTTGTTACATGAGGCAAGTTACTCGCTCAAGTCAGTTCTGGCGATAGCTCTTTCTCTCACTGCGCCTTTTGTGCCTCTCTCTCTCTCTCTCTCTCCCCTCTCTCTCTCTCTCTCTCTCTCTCCTCTCTCTCCTCTCTCTCTCTCTCTCTCTCTCCTCTCTCTCTCTCTCTCATTCTCGTCTCTCTCCTCCTCAGTAGTTCTTCTGGCGTTCGCTCCTTCCCTCACGCGCCCTTTTGTGCTCTCTCTCTCTCTCTCTCTCTCTCTCTCTCTCTCTCTCTCTCTCTCTCTCTCTCTCTCTCTCCAGGTAGTCAGTTCTGGTGCTCGCTCTTTCCGTTGCCGCACCTTTTTGTGCTCTCTCTCTCTCTCTCTCTCTCTCTCTCTCTCTCTCTCTCTCTCTCTCCTCTCTCTCCCCTCTCTCTCTCTCCAGGAGAGTTCCTAGAAGGGCACAGTACAGATCCATTGAGCACGTGACTTGGATGCGAAACTCATGTCTCTCTGTGTTGGTTCATCCATTCTCGTTTATCTATGCTGGAACAGCTTTGGGGCAAAAAATTATTAAAGATCCAGTGATCAATCTAACACGAACGAGAGATGGAGTTTTCACAATGGACACGCGTGGCTAAAACCCTGGAGTCTGGTACACTTCTGTATGTCTGTCGTTCAGGCTTCTTTGAGATTCTCTCTCTCTCTCTCTCTCTCTCTCTCTCTCTCTCTCTTGTTGTGTGTGTGTGTGTGTGTGTGTGTGTGTGTGTTGTGTAAAAGATTTCTCCTCTATCCATTTTCAGAGCCAAGTCTACAATAGCCATATATCTTCAGTGGACGACGACGACGACAACGATGATGGTGATGATGATTGTAACAAAACGCTTGACAAATCCATCTGATCGGTCCCATTTTGTATAATTTGTACAAAAGACAGACAGAATACAGGGTCGAACTTTAATTAAGGACCACTTATACACAGTCTCACAAAACAGAGAAAGAAAAACCGACAAACGACAGAAACTTTACAAATGTTTAATTTCATTATCAGTGAACAACATTTTGTCACTTTCATCGAAAAAATCATTCTTTCTGATTAGACAGGGGAGCCTGAATGAGACTACCCCCCAAAATGACATTCACAAAAAGAGTGTTTCTTTACAGTCTGATCAAAACCGAGTGTGCCCCCCTCGTGCTGCAACACAATCCACACAGCGCTGCCTCATGGTGTTGACGGTTCTTGTAATGAGTGCCTGGGGGAGGTTTGCCCACTCCTGCTGCAGGTAGTGCAGCAGCTCCTGTCGATTTGCCGGAACAGGGTGATTTTCTTGAACTCTCCTCCCAAGCTCGCCCCAGATGTTCTCAATAGGGTTCATGTCTGGGCTATTTGCCGGCCATGGCATCCTGGTGATGCCAGCTTGCACCACAAAAGTGTTCACGGCTCGACAACGATGTGGGGTGGCATTATCGTCCATGAACACAGCCTGAGCTCCAATCTGCTGGAGTGCTGGGACAACCAAAGGCCGTAAAATCTCCTGCAGGTAGCGTTGGCCGTTCAGGTTGCCATCCACATGGTACAGGGGAGTCTTGTGGTGACTGCTGATGCCCCCCATACCATGACAGAGCCACCACCAAAAGTGACGACCTCCTGGATGACGTCATCTGCCAGCTGCTCCCTAGGACGCCGCCACACCCGAATGCGTCCATCTCGTGGCTTCAACTGGAACTTGGACTCATCGGTGAAAAGCACCATCCACCACTGAGCCCGAGTCCATGTTCGATGAGCTGTGCACCAGGCCAGGCGACGTGCCCGGTGGGCCGCAGTCAGTTTTGGTTTCCGGACTGGGCGCCTTGCTCGAAGGCTGGCAGCATTGAGGCGCCACCGTATGGTCATCTCACACACTGCTGTGTTAGTGGCAGCTTGGAGCCGACGCCTGATGGTGTTGGAGGTGGTGGTCCTGGTCCGAAGAGCATGTCTGCGGATGAACCTGTCATCTCTTGCAGTGGTCTTCTTTGGCTGGCCTGGATGGGGTCTCTCTTTGACAGTTCCAGTGGCTTGAAAACGTTCTCTCAGCCGAATGATGACGGAGTGGGACACTTGTAGTCTTCTGGCCACTTCTCAAATGCCAACTCGATCCTGCAGCCATGCAATCGCCCAGGTCCGGTCAAAATCAGATAGCTTGCGTCTTGGAGGCATTTTTGTGTTATGAAGAATTATGCACGTTGGGCTGGTTTTAGGGGCATTCCAGTCAGTAAAATGCTCTGCAATGCATTGGTTTTTGCACATGCATTTGGAATTTCAGTGCAAAACCGTTTGAAGCAGTGTTCACTCTTGCTTAAAAAACAAGCAATTTTGACAACAATCTGCAACTTTCAACCCCCCCCCCCCCTCTGCATGCCGCACGTGACAATAATACAGCTTTCGCAAGCTTTGCAGAATACTCTGTTAACCCCTTAAACCTTTCCCAGTCGAATTCTTCGAAAAAAATGCATTGCTTGTATTTTTGGCCAATTTAAAAAGAAAGGGCCTTTTTCCGGGGTGGTCCTTAATTAAAGTTCGACCCTGTAGATTTCAAATCTATGCCCACTCTCCCCTCTCAACCTCCCCCCCCCCCTTTTTTTTTCTCTCTTAGAATGGCGTGAGCCACCAGGCTTAACATGATCTGTTACAAGAAAAGTTTACGTCACGGGGCGCATGACACGTTTCGTTATTCTCTTTTCACCTCCCTTCCCCTTTCAACCCTCACTCACTCCCAAACAGGGTGCATGATGCTGCAGAAAAATTTACATTTGCATTGTAACAATACTACCAGTCTCACCCCCCCCCTTCCCGCCGCTATCTTCGCCACCACCACCCCCCCCCTCCTATCCCTTGACACAAAGGTACGTTGCCCACTATCTCTACACCCGCCCCCCCCCCCCCCTTTCTCTTTAATATTCACCAGCACATGCGCCGACAGTTGTGTGCAGGTGTGGGATGATGACATTGAGTCAGACATGCACTTCACTCATTTCCATTCACTCTATACGGAGCATAAATTACTGGCCATTGAACTCAGCACCAACTTTAAACGGTTTTCAAGGGTAGGAATAGATCCCTCCCCCTCTCACTCTTGGTGCTTGATTGACACCCTGTCAGCCAGATCAGAAACCTGATTTGGCAGTTTAGAATACATTTAGCAGACACATAGAGTCGCAACTTCACTGACCCCTCAAGACTGCCTGTAGATCAGAACAGTGAAAGACAAAGGGACGACCAGAGAGAAGGCCTGGTAATCGCCTTCTACTGCTTGATCCCACGTCTAAATCGCTGATTCATCCCAGGAAAATGTGAGTTGACACTGTGTTTAACATTTCTGAATCTATGCATTG
>CM065735.1:6416421-6431421 GCA_033310375.1 Conus canariensis
AGATAAACTAGCCCTACAAGCCTCCTTTCCTCCTACTTTTTTATGTATGTGCTGGCGAGTTGTATTTAGTTTCAGAGAGAGAGAGAGAGAGAGAGAGAGAGAGAGAAGAGAGAGAGAGAGAGAGAGAGAGAGAGAGGAGAGAGAGAGAGAGAGAGAGAGAGAGAGAGAGAGAGAATGCGAGAGAGAGGAGGGAAGGAGGGAGGGGGAGAGAGAGAGAGCGAGAAAGAAAGAGAGACAGACAGACAGACAGACAGACAGACAGACAGACAGATAGACGGACAAGCATACATACAGACAGACAGAGAGAATACATGGGCTGCAGAGGACTGCTAATGTTGAAAAAGAAAAGAACTAGTGTGTTCCAATCCCCAACATACAGAGTGAATTTAAGCCTTTCCTTTTTCTTTCTTTAAGAACCACGATTGTTGTCAAAAGGCGAACCAGCTTTACACGCGATCTTCTACTTTACATATTAACACAGTGTGGAATTCCAATGTGTTACATTTTGTATAACAATTTTAGCTGCAGCTTTACCCCGCTTTCATTAGAAGTGGACATGTGAATACGAACTGAAATTCTTCCCCTAGTTTGTTTCTCGGCTAAATAGCACTTTTTTCATTGCATGGAATGTTTGTTATCTTTCCTGTCAGTACTGAAAACTTGTACTTTAATGTTCTAAAGTGTAACTAAATCGATGCTGATTTTTTTTTTTTTTTTTTTTTTTTTTTTATATTTAGACCATTTACAACTGTAATCTTTATTTTAAAAATTCTGTAATTGTAGGAAGTGAATACGTACTCATGTCTCAAGAAATGTTTGAGAATATACTGGTTTTTCTTCTATTGTGTCGTTTTGAATAGTAAATGTGTGTCTCAAAACTGGAACTGATCTCGCTTAGTAGATATGCCAGTCATCCTGAGTTTATCTAAAGTATTATTTATATACCACAAAAATCAGTGTTGAACTGACCATCGTGCATGTGTTCTGACATGGAGCCTCGATTCAAGGTCTTCTCTGAAGGACTCGCAAGGGAGTTGGAGTCTGAGAGAGAGAGAGAGAGAGAGAGAGAGAGAGAGAGAGAGAGAGAGAGAGAGAGAGAGAGAGATCCTCGAAACAAGAAGTGTGAAGCGGGGATTGAACCTGAACCATGAGATCAAAAGAGCAATGTTTACTCGCTTGGACCAGCCGCCATGGCGAAGTGGTTAGCGTCACCGACTATCAGATGAGAGGTTGTGGGTTCGATTCCAATCAGAGCCATTCATTTGTGAGATTCTTTTTTGTTTTGGCCCCTACTGGCTTCTACCTAGAGTTGAGTTTGCTATGCCTCAACTGGGAGGATTGGGATCACGCAGTCGAATTACATCCACTTAATGGATGCCTCTCTGAGCTTTTTGCTGAAATTTCTTGACCAACACCGCAGGTATCTGTATTTCTCGGGCCTGGTCGTTGCCGGAATATATTATGAAAATAAGCGTAGAGTAAGGCTCTGTAACGCAGTCTCAGACCAGAATGGAAATCCGTAGCATCATCATTATCATCCTCATCAATTAGCATAAACAATGGTTTGACCAATGGACTAACCAGGCTAAACGTTAGCCGCCTACACATGCATTTCTTTCCAACAAATATTCACATCACCATGAGCGAAGGCTATTTAACGAGTGTGCTTCTAAACACACTCGTATGCACGTGTGCTTATTCTCAGAACAAATTCTCTCTTCTCTCTCTCTCTCTCTCTCTCTCTCTCTCTCTCTCTCTCTCTCTCTCTCTCCCTCTCTCTCTCTCTCTCTCTCTCTCTCTCTCTCTCTCTCTCTCTCTCTCGTCTGCCTGCCTCTCTGTCTGTCTGTCTCTCTGTCTGTCTGTCTCTCTGTCTGTCTCTCTGGTCTTTCTGTCTGTCTGTCTGTCTGTCTGTCTGTCTGTCTGTCTGTCTGTCTCTCTCTCTCTCTCTCTCTCTCTCTCTCTCTCTCTGTTATTTACTTTTTGATGATGATAAGCATCTGAAATGCATTACCACTAGATGTGGGCTTGGGATTTCTGAGCTGGCAGTACATCGTTATGGTCACAAAATGTTTATGTCTAATTACCTCATTTGTCCATTATGTACTGAGAGTCAAGAGAATGTTCTGCATTTTGTTCTCTCTTTGCCCTGCACTCAGACACATATGTGAAATGTTAATTAAGCCTAAATATCACAGACATCCTTCACTGTTCAGATTGGATCTGATAATGTCATGGACCATACCTGAAGATGTACGTAGTCTTTCTTTGTTTTTGGATTTAAACTATGAGTTGGTGTTACTGACTGAAATGTACATGAATACATTTTGCATCATCGTTAGACTTAATTTGAATCTGCTACATGTCTTCATCCAGTTAAATGTTCACATACCCCTTCATGAAAGGTTGAGGCCTGATATAAATAAAATGTCTTGAGTCTTGAGTCAGTCTCTCTCTCTCTCTCTCTCTCTCTCTCTCTCTCTCTCTCTCTCTCTCTCTCTCTCTCTCCCCTCAATCCACATGCTGCGTACCCTTTGCCCATTCCCTCTCCCCCGCTCGCTGAGCTCACCCTCCGATCCCCCATTCCTCCATCTTTTCCCCGTCTTTTCTTCCAGAAGACCAGCTCTGAAACGACAAATGCAATAAAAGAAATCAGACTGTAAAGGCAGGGTATTTCCTTGCTCAGCTTTCCCCACCCGCAACATCCCTCTACCCACCCACTCTACCCATATCAACCACCACATGACGCACCCATCCACCCCTCCCTCACATGGAATCTTTCTCTCTTCTCCGTCTGGCTTTGTATATGCAGACCTACAGCCAATCCTCTGAAGAATTAATGCTGCCGAAAAATAATAAAAATCCGTTCCACTGGCCAAACCGGCAATTCAGACTCTTACAACTTCCCAATAATCTCAACCCCCTTCACTTAAAAAGAAGGGAGAAAACCTCTCCAACAACCCCCTTTTTATGTCTTATCCCATTCATCCACCCTTCTCTACATTCATGTGTCAGTCATCTGCTTTTCTCACCCTACCCCCCCCCCCCCCCTGCTCCCTCCCGTACTCCCCTCACTCTCCGTCTCCCTCCCTCCCTCTTCCCGGCCCTTATTCTCCCTCCTTTGGCTCACACTCCTCAAGCTGACCAAATCCATCCTAACCTCAGCATCATTGTCTTTTTTTTTCCAGTTCCAGTGTCCACATTCCATTCTGACAGCTGCGGCAAACGGTGTCTGAAGCCTGCTCTTCAATGAGCTGACTTTACCCCAGAGAAACATTGTCAAGCTGAATGTTGTGATCTTCAACAAGAAAACAAAAAAGACGTGTTTTACACGTTCACGCTTCTTCAGGGATGTGGCTCTCCCGAGACAATCATACTTTTCAATTTCCTTTAGACACAGCAAATGTCAACAGTTTTAGAAAGATTCCATTTGTGTCAGAGGAAACATTGAACGACGTGTTCTTCCCAACTGCAGTCGAACCCATTTAACATCCGAAGACAATATTTTTGTGATCGCTTGTCTCAGGCAGACTGTGGCATGCCATACTCACGATTTGGTGTGTATCAAAACTGTAATCTGCTTCTTAACAAATGTCAAGTGTTTCAATACCTTGACCAAGAAGAACGTGCTTTTATTTGCGTCTGTTTGTATGTTTGTCTGTCAGCAAGTTTACGTAAAAACTACAGAATCATTTTCACAAAACTTGACGGACAGATGAAATATCGTCTTTGAACTAGCCAAGTACATTGCATGCGGATTCATGGGACGGATCCGGTATCAAACAACCGATCCAGGATCATGTGTCCCCCCCCCCCCCCCCCCCCACGCTAAACATAGCAAAACAAAACAAAGCAAAACAAAACGAAACAAAAGCAAAAACTCAAACCCACCAGCAGCTTCCGTGCATGAATACTCTCTCTCTCTCTCTCTCTCCTCTCTCTCTCTCTCTCTCTCTCTCTCTCTCTCTCTCTCTCTCTCTCTCTCCCTGCACGCCTCTATTTTCTTATCCCCTCTATTCGTCCGTCCGTCCGTCTGTCTGTCTGTCCGTCTGTCTGCCTCATCTTCTTTAAGCTTCTCTCTAAAAGCTGCAGTCTCATTTCTCGCGCTTGCGTTTATTCGATGACAACTGAGCATGTCTGTTTACACTGCGTGTTCGTCAACAAGCTGAGGAGGCTGAGGTATTGCCGAGAATAAAAATCAATAGATAATGGAGATGGACACGAACTTGACCTCAAACTAAATCAATCGTCGACATTAAAGTCAGAAGGACAGGCTTAGACGTTGTGCAATACACGTTTTCAGCGCCAGCTGACGTTTCATTACCCATTTCATATAGCTCATTCCATTGAAGGCTACACTTCAAGGAGAACGATTTACTGATTGTTTTCAAAGATAAAGTACCCCCCCCCCCCCCTCCCTATTTTAAAGTGTCTGTTGGGAACTTCTCTCAAAATTCAGAGAAAGCGTCAGTCTTTTCATAACCACATGTTTATCTCCCTTTCGTCAGCTCGCCCCAAATTCAAATTCCCCAGTGCAGAGATGTTGTCAAATAAACAGAATTTCTTGGTAAGTGATGCAACTTAGCTTCTCCAAGAATGCAGAGAGCGACTTCCCTTTCAACAGGAAGAACAGACATGGCTGCTTCATGATCTGAAAAGAACAACCCTCATCCTCCTTCTGGTTTAACATACCCCCCCCCCCCCCAACTCCTCTATGCCCTTTGCTGAATGACCTCATACCCATTGATCCCCAACCCCACACCCCTCACCATACACACTGTGCCCAGAAATCAATCCTTATTCGCATTTTTTTTTCGGATAACAAACATTATGATCATGATATAGCGCAAACGTGATTCAGCGCAAACGTTGTGATTCAGCGATAAACGTTGTGATACCGGGCAAACATTGTGATATGGGGCAAACGTTGTGATACGGGGCAAACGTTGTGATACGTGGCAAACGTTGTGATACGGGGCAAACGTTGTGATACGGGGCAAATGTTGTGATTCGGCGCAAACGTTGTGATACGGGGCAAACGTTGTGATTCAGCTTAAGCGTTGTGATTCAGCTCAAGCGTTGTGATTCAAGGCAAACGTTGTGATTCAGCTTAAGCGTTGTGATTCAGCTCAAGCGTTGTGATACGGGGCAAACGTTGTGATTCAGCTCAAACGTTGTGATTCAAGGCAAATGTTGTGATACGGGGCAAACGTTGTGATTCAGCTCAAACGTTGTGATTCAGCTCAAACGTTGTGATTCAAGGCAAACGTTGTGATACAGGGCTTATGTGATACGGGGCAAACGTTATGATTCAGGTCTGGCAGCAGAAAGTGAAGCATGGACCTCTCACGTAGTCACAGATGTGAAAAATTAACGGAATTTGTCAACACGTTTCCCAACATCTCCCTTTCTAATATTATTGTCTGTCTGTTTGTCCGCCTGTCTGTCTGTCTGTCTGTCTGTCTGTCTCTCTCTCTCTCTTCTCTCTCTCTCTCTCTCTCTCTCTCTCTCAAAACCCAGATGCTCCATAAACAGCAACGTCCTTTGATTGATGAACAGGATGACAGGTATTCTCACTCGAGCAGTCGCTCTATCCCCTCAGGGTTGGTTTGGCCCGTTGTGTGAGCTGTGAGCTGGGAAAGACTGGGCGCTCTGTCGTACCCCCCAGGCACCAAAATATCTCCTAGTCTGCGGACAGTACCTTTGAAGTCATTCTGGCTTATGAACTGTCTCCTTGTATCTGTCGTACTCCCCCTCCACTTCTTCCTCTACCCACTCACTCCCCCCCCCTTCCCCCCTCCCCCTCCACACCCTTAATAGCCAAGACACAGCTCCATTCAGTGGTGCGGACTATTTCAGACTCGTTGGCTTTGTTCTGTCGTTTAATTAACCAGACGTTACTTTTTAAACGTGAAAAATAAACTTTTTCTTCTTCTTCTTCTGCATTTTAGTGCAAGAGCTGCAGTCACTGATTTGAAACCTCTAGCCTCCTCTTCCTCCTTCCAACCCTACTGTTACTACTACTGCTACTTCTGCTGCTACTACTGCTACTTCTGCTGCTGCTGCTGCTACTGCTGCTAATACTACTACTACTCCTATTACTCCTACTGCTACTACTGCTACTACTACTACTATTACTATTACTACCAATGCTGCTGCTGCTGCTGCTACTTCTTCTACCACTACTTCTACTACTGCTGCTGCTTCTGTTGCTCTTGCTGCAATCACTCCTCCTCCTCTTACTACTTCTACTACTATTACTACTATTACGTCTACCACTACAACAACAACTACTGCAACCAACACCACCACCATCAACACCGTCATCACAAGTACGACTATTACCACACCATAATTGTCTTTACGTAAGTAAACAAGTGTAACCTCAAAACTTAAAAATCTTTTTATTTAATTAAAGACAATTACACTAGCAGAAACAAATGAAGAGAAGAAGATGAAACAGGAAAAACGGGAGCATAGGTATGACATCATTATTGAGGACCGGGCGGGGGGGGGGGGGGGAGTAGAATGAAGAAAAAAGAACAAAAAAAGAAGAAAACAACGTAGCGATCGTTTTTTGACTCAATTCACCACCCGCCCTCCTCTCTTTACTGTCCAAATCACCTGCTCTCTCTCTCTCTCTCTCTCTCTCTCTCTCTCCTCTCTCTCTCTGTGTGTGTGTGTGTGTGTGTGTGTGTGTGTGTGTGTGTGTGTGTGTGTGTGTGTGTGTGAATGTCTGCCTCTCTCTCTCATTCTTTCTCTCTTTCTCCCCTTCTCTCTCACTTTCTCTCTCTCCCCCTTCTCTCTCTCTCTCTCTCTCTCTCTCTCTCTCTCTCTCTCTCTCTCTCTCTCTCTCGTCACCCCCACCGTCATACTCCTCCTTCTGCCTCCAATGAATTCCTCTTCGCAAGGAACTTCCCCAGGCAGTCAGCCCCACCATCTCCACATACTGCTCCCGTGGGCCTCTCTCTACGTCCACAATGATTATGTCCCCTGTTGACATCCACAGACACTCTTTCCTAATTCAATCATCTCCCTTGCCTTTCATCCCAACCCCTCTGTTTCTCTCTCTCTCTCTCTCTCTCTCTCTCTCTCCTTCTCTCTACCTCACTCTCTCTCTCTCTCTCCCTCTCTCTCTCTGTCTCACTCTCGCTCTCTCTCGTTCTCTCTCTCTCTGTCTCTCTCTGTTTCTCTCTCTCTCTCTCTCTCTCTCTCTCTCTCTCTCTCTCTCTCTCTCTTCCTCCCACCCCCTCGTTCTCCTCTCTCTCTCTCTCTCTCTCTCTCTCTCTCTCTCTCTCTCTCTCTCTCTCTCTCTCCTCATCCTTTCCCTAGCAACATGTCATCAGCACCATTCCAATTTCCCTTTCTCTCCACAGTGTCCGAACTCACCATCCCATCCATGTATTTCCTCCTCCTCCACCTTTTATGTGGATGCCTTCATTTTCATTCTCCCATTATTGCATGGTGCACCTTCTACAAACAGAAGGTGAACATACTGATAGCAAAACAGAAACTCCGGGGATCGAATGTTTTCGTCGGCGAAGACTTTTCCAGAGGTGTGAGAGACGTTCGTAGAAGACTGACGCCACACCCAAAGAAAGCTCGGCAGGAAGGGAAAAGAGTGACAATGATATATGATCACCTATTAATCGACGGCAAAAAGTACTCTGTGGTTAGTGCGGAGAGGTTGGTGGAAATCAAATAGGAAGTTGGCCGGTCCCTGTGGAACATTTCTTCCGCGGAGATTTTCAGCCGGGAGTCGACAGCTGACGTGACACCGGTGTCATCGCCTGGCGTACCTGTGAGTGGCACGAAGCCCGCACGTGCTTTTGTGGTTGACAGCGTGAACTGTGACTCTTCGTGCTGTGACTTGCCGTGTGCTGAACTGACCCGTGGAAGGGGGCGTATCCCAGTGGCAGAAGAACTCGTAAAGTTTCCGAGTGATCGATTAAACAATGACGTTTTTAGTTCTGATGATGACAATAAAGGAAAACGCGCCGTATCCTTTCTGCACTGGAATGTTAATGGTTTGTTTTCAAAATTGAGTGATAAAGATTTTGTTTCATATGTTTGCTCTTTTGATTTCGTATGTTTAGTGGAAACATTTCTTGAAGAATTTTATTCTAATGTATTTTCTGGATTTTCAACATTTTGTATACCTGCTGTAAAATTCACGAAACAGGGGAGACGATCTGGAGGTATAGTATGTCTAATTAGAAATGACTTTTTACAGTATGTCGAAAAAATTCCTATGAAATCTCGACTCTGCGGTGCATTTCTTATCAAAAAGCAGTTGTTCGGGGTAGATAAAGATGTTCTGTATATCTATTCTTATGTTCCTCCCGAGGGTTCGCCATATTATGCTCATTTTTGATAGTGAAAATGGTATAGCTCAGTTGGAGGATTACATAACGGATTGTATACTGACTTACCATGACATGTATGTGTTGTTGTGTGCAGATATGAACAGCAGGACTTCTGATGTTTCACATGTTTGTCAGAGAATTAATGATGGCAATATTTTTGAGTTGCAATGTGCGAGTCACCCATTAAATGTCGGTAGATGTTCTCAGGACAAGGCATTGAATAATTATGGTAAATTGTTACTAAATATGTGTACTGCTGTAGATTTGTGTATGCTTAATGGTTTGTGTAATGGCGATCTTGAAGGTTGCTACACATACGTGTCAGATAGTGGCTGCAGTGTCATTGATTATTTTTTTAATGTTTTGTGAATTATTTGCGTGTTTTTGGTGATTCGTGTGAGCTAAACGTATGTGCACGTACTGAGTCAGACCATATGCCTGTAGAACTCCATGTCAGTTGTGTAGATGATAACTCAAACACTAAACTTAATGATAACAGTTTCATCTTGGAAAAGCTGGTATGGAATGGTGATTATAGCAGTGTATTCTGTAATAACTTATCACGAACAGACTTTCAGGAAAAAATGGCACATGTACTCAGTTTGATTGATCTTGATGTTAACGAAGCACTGCATTACTTTAACATGTGTATAAAGGAAGCTGCTGTCTGTATGAACATTCAAGTAAGGCATAAAGGAAGTAATGAATCCCAAGACTGGTTTGATTCAGAGTGTGGTTATTGCAAAAAACATGTTCGTAGATTGTTGAATAAATTTGTGCATTCACATGATGATGGAGACCGTCACGAGTATTGCAAGGCAAGACGTGAATATAAGCATTTACAGAAGAGAAAGAGGAAACAATTTAATGATAAACTAAGTGCAGAATTACTGTCTTCTGTGAATAGTCAGAAACAGTTTTGGGACACAGTGAAAAGGATATCTTTGAAACAAAATCAGCCTTCAAATAACATATGTATAGGCACTTAGTCTGATCATTTCAAAACACTGCTGACAAAAGATACTAATACTGATAATATGTTACAGTGTGAATATAATGAAGAACTGGTGAATGATAATTTAAATCGCCCAATCTCTAAAGAAGAAGTTTTGTTTGCCATTAGGAAAATTAAACAACGCAAGGCTGCAGGATCAGATGGTATAATTGGAGAATTTATAAAATATGGTTGTAAATCTGATCTCATTTTGAATTTCTTGGTAACCCTTTTCAACTCTCTATTTGACAAGGGAATATATCCTGAGAATTGGGCAGAATCTATTATTATACCCCTCTATAAGAAAGGAAACGTAAACAATCCCAATAATTACCGAGGTATTTCACTTTGTGATGCTACCAGTAAGCTGTACAGCACGAGTAGAAAGAAACTCGTGGAGAGCGTGGCAGCAGAGAGTCCTCAGAAGAGAAGCCCCCTTCAAGCAAGTGTTTCGGCCCTTATCTCCTGACACTCTAGGGGGTTGGGCCACACCCGGTTCATGACTCCGGATGTCCCTCTGCTGCCCCTTTTTTTTCCCATCTTGGGACGAGCCATGGCTGGGATTCGAACCATGACCCTCTGGACATGCTCATTTTCCACTTAATGACTCGCGCTTTAACCACTGAGCCACAGGGACACCTGATATTTGTAGGGAAATTAAGCCTTATGAAGTTCACTTTTGTTCCTCCTTGACCAGATCCAGCTTGAACACCTCTCTGCCGCTTCTGCCATTGCTTTCAGGACTCTGGTTTTTCCTTCCCTGCAACTGAGAGCTGTTTCATGAGGCTGTATGCAGACGTTCCTACAAACCCCTAGCTCCAATTTCTGCAGTGAGGACTTTGACCTGATAGCCTTCTTCCTCAGGCTGTTTGCCAGATCAGCATACTTTTCAGTCTTGTAGATTTGAGCTGCCTCCATTCTGTTCTCATATGGCACCGTGAGCTCGATCATGATCAGCTGCTTGGTTGACTTAGAGTGGACTACTATGTCTGGTCTCATGCCACTCTTGCTGATGATCTCTGGGTGACTCTTCCATTCTGGGAGGTCTGCAGTGCACTCCCAGTCATCTGCCCCGTCCAGCAGACTCTGCCTGCATGTTTTCGAGTGGCACTGTTGTTCTTGGCCATGATTTGCTGCCTCCTGCCGTGAAGAATGTTGCGGGTGCTTTTGGAGTCCTGATTTTCCCTTTTGTGGTGTTGGTACTAGCCCAGACTACTTGTACAATTTCTTTGAGCACTTGGTTGTGCCTCCATGTGTACCTTCCTTGAGCCAGGGCTACTTTACATGAGCTTAGGACATGCTCCACTGTTTGTTTTTCATGGCAGAGGGGGCATGCAGGATCGTCTGTTTTCCCCCACTTCACCAGGTTTGCATTTGAGGGCAGAAGGTCATATGCAGATCTGAGAATGAAGCTGATCCTGAGAGGGGCCATGTGCCAAATGTCATTCCAAGAGAAAAACCTCAAGATGCAAATGAAGACCGCACTGCCAGCTGAAAAACAAGGCTTGGAAAAACTGTGGAAAGACCTGAAAGAAAAACACAGTGCCCTCAGCAAAGCGGAATCTGCGAGGAATATATCCTGAGAATTGGGCAGAATCTATTATTATACCCCTCTATAAGAAAGGAAACGTAAACAATCCCAATAATTACCGAGGTATTTCACTTTGTGATGCTACCAGTAAGCTATACAGCACGATCATTAACTACAGGTTACAGGAATGCGTAGAAGAAAATAATATCACGGGAGAATATCAAGCTGGATTCAAACGTAATTACTCTACTATAGACCATATGTTTACTCTGATGGCTTTTATTCAGAAACAATTTTCTTTCAATCGTAAACTCTACGTTGCCTTTATTGATTTTGAAAAAGCTTTCGATTCTATTAGCAGAAGTATTTTGTGGCCTGTTTTGTTGAAAAATAGTATCCATGGAAAATTATATAAATGTGTTATAAGTATATATAATTGTGTAAAATCTAGAGTGAGAAGTGGCGGAAAATTGTCAGATTATATTATGTGCACTAGCGGTGTTAAACAAGGTGACGTGTGTAGTCCTATCCTATTTTCTTTATTCATTAACAAATTAACTGTTAAAGTTATAGATAATGGGAGGCATGGAGCCCAGTTCATGGACGACTTTTTAGAATTGTTTATACTTCTTCTGGCAGATGATATTGTTTTGTTGTCTGAAACAGTTATTGGTTTACAAACACAATTGAATAATTTATGGCATGCTGCTTCTTCTCTACAACTGACAGTGAATATGCAGAAAAGCAATATAACTGTATTCAGGAAAGGTGGCTAGTTAGGTGCAAGAGAACATTGGAATTATAATGGAATACCTATGCCAGTCGTGAATGTCTACAAATATTTAGGAACTTTTTTTTCAACCAAATCAAGTTTTAACTTTGCTTGTAAAGATCTAGCAAGCAAAGCGAAACATGCTGCTTTGTGTATAACGAGGAAATTATCAAGTCTGGGAAATCAGTCATTTGAAATATTTGTAAAACTATTTGACTCCCAAATCCAACCCATTGTCCAATACGGTGCTGAAATCTGGGGTCTGGATAAAGCTGCAGTGAATTGTGAGAAAGTACATTTGTTTGCTTTAAAGAGATTTCTTGGGGTTTCACTGCAAACATCTAATGATTTGATTTATGGGGAAACTAATAGGTATCCAATATATCTGAATTCTGCAGTTAGATGTATTCGTTACTAGTTGAAACTGATAACAATGAACGATTCTAGGTTACCAAAGAAAGCTTATAACATGTTGTGTAATCTGGATGCTAGGGGAAAACGAAACTGGGCAACAAAGTTGAGAATTAAGTTATATGAATTAGGCTTCGGATATGTCTGGTTAAATCAGGGTGTAGGAGATGAACCGACTTTTATCCGAATGGTTCGTACAAGACTGGTTGATAGTAGATGGCAAGAATGGAATTCCCACATAAATGATAGTGCTAGATTTGATTTGTATAGACAGTATAATTCCTTGCATCATATTCCGACTTATTTGTCAATGAAAATGGACAGACATCTGAAATTTATAATGACAAGATTTAGACTGGGAATATCGGATATCTTTGTTCATCATTTTCGTTATAGGCAACATTACAACTCTGATCTCATCTGTCCATTATGCAAAAATGCATATGAAGATGAATTTCGTTTTGTATTACAGTGTACTGCCTTGAGTGGTCTTAGAGATGAGTTCATTCTGCCTAGATATTACAGACAACCATCTGTATTTAGACTCATCTTACTTATGGCCTGCACTAAAGAGGATGTTGTTAAAAAAAATTTGCCTTGTACCTATACAAAGCCTTCAAATTCCGAAGCACAGTTTGTTCTTGAGCATGTGCAGTTTTCGTTTTGATCAATATGCTTTACAATATCGTTTTTGTCAATGTGTAATCCACCCCATCATAAGGGGCTGTGGCCTATAATGATTAAATCATCCGTATCCGTATCCGTATCCGTATCTCTCTCTCTCTCTCTCTCTCTCTCTCTCTCTCTCTCCTCTCTCTCTCTTCTCTCTCTCTCTCCTCATCCTTTCCCTAGCAACATGTCATCAGCACCATTCCAATTTCCCTTTCTCTCCACAGTGTCCGAACTCACCATCCCATCCATGTATTTCCTCCTCCTCCACCTTTTATGTGGATGCCTTCATTTTCATCCAGCTTCAATAGTAGCAGAGTGACCGATCGTGCAGACGTCGGATGATTGCCTGTGCAACCTTTTTTTCCTTTTTTTTCTTTTCTTTTTTTTTTTCAAAATCGTCTCGTTTGGCTTCATTTTATTCACAGGGACCTCCCTTTTAAAACCGGAAGTTTAACTTTTTTTTTTTTTTTTTTTTTTGAAAATCCAGTCATGTTCTCCCCTTTACCGTTACTATCACTCCAACCACCACGGCAACTTCACCCCAAAGTTCAGACTGACGTCAAAGACCTCAGGCAAAAGGACTGGAACTTCCCACGCAGAGAGATTAAAACAAAAATCTCTTTCGGATCCGTTCAAAACTTCAAGAGTTTTTTTTTTATTTTTTAAACCATCTGCCACTGAGTTCCATTGGCATACAGGCCACTCCATCCACATCCACACACACACACTCGTATCTTTTCAATGGTGAAGAAGCTCCGTGGTGCATTCCATGGTGATGTACCGACAACTTACTAGAACACCTGTTCCTAAAGCGTCTTGGGACACGCCGTGTTCTTAGACTTTTAGAACACTTTGCCGCAGATCTTCCCCCCCCCCCCCCCCCCTGCCGATCGCGTAGGGTGGGAGGAGAGGGGTGGGGTATCAAAGCTGTCATCTTGTCAAGATCCATTCCTTGCATAGCTGTTCCGTAAGAAAAACAAAAAAGGTAACTGAATTGAACTGAAGGACCGAAGAGTGAAATCTGGCACCATTGTCCACTTCCTGGAACACAGAGAGAGAGAGAGAGAGAGGAGAGAGGAGAGAGAGAGAGAGAGAGAGAGAGAGAGAGAGAGAGAGACAGACAGACAGACAGACAGACAGACAGACAGATAGACAGACAGACAGACAGACAGACAGACAGAGACCGACAGACAGACAGAGCAGAGACAGACAGACAGACAGAGACAGAGACAGAGAACCAGAGACAGACAGACAGACAGACAGACAGACAGACAGACAGACAGAGACAGAGACAGAGAACCAGAGAGAGACAAACAGACAGACAGACAGACAGACAGAGACAGAGAGAATCAGGGAGAGACAAACAGACAGACATACAGACAGACAGACAGACATAGATCTGAAATATGCATTTCAGCCCGCCGCCCCTCGTTATAGTTCCAGAGTCAGGAGTTTTCTACCAACTCTAGCACACTTTGTCATTCCTGGCCGGATGGAATCTTCAAGCACGCGGCTTGACGGAAACCACGAGAAAGAATGAACGACGGCAGTAAAATGCCAAATGCAGTCCATCCCCCAGGCATCCAAAAGACAGAAAGATAGAAAGAAAGAAAGAAAGAAAAGAAAGAAAGAACGGGCGAACGAAAGAGAAAGAAAGAAACAAACGAACAAACAAAGAAAGAGAAATGGATAAAGACAGAAAGAAAGAACGAAAATGACAGAAAGAAAATAATAAAGAAAGAAAGAAAGAAATAGAAGGGAAAAGAGAAAGAAAGAACAAAAGAAAGAAACGAACAAGCAAAGAAAGAGAAATAAAGAAAGAAGAAGAACGAAAAAAAATGACAGAAAGAAAATAATAAACCAACAAAGAAAGAAATAGAAAGAAAAAGAGAAAGAAAGAAGAAAGCAACAAGAAGAAAATAAAAGAAAAGAAGAAGAAAAGACGAAAGAAAGAAACAAAAAAAGAGACAGAAAAAGAAAGAAAAACAAAGGAAAAAGAAAGAAAAAAGACAAAAAGAGAAAGAAAGAAAAAAGAGAAAGAAAGAAACGAAAGAAGAAGAACGACAAAAGAAGAAAGAAAGAGAAGGAAGAAGAAAGAAAGAAAAAGAGACAAAGAAAGAAAGAAAAGAAAGAAAGAACACAGAGAAAGAAAGAAAGAGAGAGAGAAAGAAAAAAAAGAAAAGAAAAGAAAGAGAAGAAAAAAAGAAGGAAAGAGAAAAGGAAAGAAAGAAAGAGAAAGAAAAGAAAAGAAAAAAGA
>CM065735.1:6441421-6446421 GCA_033310375.1 Conus canariensis
GTTTAGGATTTTTTTTCCATAGTATCCATTTCTCAACATAGTCCTAGCTAGGAAGATTTTTAGTCAAAGGCGTCAGTGTACCTATCTCTCAGAAAGAAGTCTTAACTGGAAAGATTTTTTTAATCAAAGGTGTCACTGTAATTATCTCTCAAAAAAGAGTCATAACTGAAATGGTGTCTAATAGAATCTGTTGCTCAGTTTGGACGGGAGATCGTCTTGACTGGGGAGGTTTCAATGGGAGTTGACCTGCATCAATTTTCTAAGGAAGCAGTTTTAATGGGGAAAGTACTTGACAGGTGGCAACACTGCATTGATATTTTTTTTTTTGTTTCCTATGGAGACAGTCTTAATTGGGGAGGTCTTTAACAAAAGATGTTAATTATGTTGTTCCCAGGAAGGAAGTCTTGACTGAGATTTTATTGGGAGGTATCATTGTGTCTGTATTTTATTGGGAGGTACAATTGTGTCTGTATTCTAGTGGCAGGTATCATTGTATCTGTATCCTAGGAAAACAGTCTGTGTCACACCAAGAAGTCTGTAGGGGAGGCTGTTTCCGTACCTATTTCGCTCGAAAGCGTTCTCAAGTGGAAAGATCTTTCTCACGTTTTGCTTCACCAAGGAGGTACTCTCCAGGAGAGGTCTGTATTCGAAGATGTTAATGTGTCTATTTCCAAGGCAGGTAGTTTTATTCTGGAAGGTCCTTTAAGGGAAGTGTAACTTTATTCATTTACAGAGGAAGTAGACTTAACTGGGAAATTGTCTTGAACCGGAGGTGCCACTGAAATTATTCTACAGAGAGGAGTTTCATCACAAGGGGCTGTAGTAGGCGTCACTCTATCTGTTCCTTTGGGAAATGATTCGTTGTTCACTGGCAACCGTCTTGAAGAGATTGCGTGTCTGTGTCTATCCGCCAGTGTGAGGGGTAGCAGCCGCACGCCTCTATGACGTGGGCCGACGTCCAGAACACACAGGCCACTGCAGTTCGTCGTTACGATGACTCCCTGTCTTACACCATTCAGGTAGACTTCCTTCAGTTTATGGATGAGCTGGCAGAATCAATCAACTCGAAACCGGAGTTGAGTGAGGCTAGCTGGCAGGTTGTCTATCTGTCTATTTGTCTGTCTGTCTGTCTGTCTCCCTGCCTGTCTGTCTCTTTGTGACTGTGTCTGTCTCCTTGTCTCTGTCTGTCTGTCTATCTGTCTGTCTGTCTCTCTTCTTCTCCTCTCTCTCTCTCTCTCTCTCTCTCTCTCTCTCTCTCTCTCTCTCTCTCTCTCTCTCTCTCTCTCCAAAGCTGTATAGCTAATGCCATGAAAAAGTTCACTGTTCTCTCTCTCACTGTGTGTGTGTGTGTGTGTGTGTGTGTGTGTGTGTGTGTGTGTGTGTGTGTGTGTGTGTGTGACCCCCTACAAATCGATGCTTATCATCAAATAATACACCAAAACAATCTTTAAGTGATTTGGGATTGTGATCCGCCTCCACGCCATGCTTGTGTGTGTTTGTGTGCATGCGTGCGGCGTGCGTGCGTGCGTGCGTGCATGCATGTGTGCGCGCGGTGTGTGTGTGTGTGTGTGTGTGTGTGTGTGTGTGTGTGTGTGTGTGTGTGTGTGCATGTGTGTGTCTGTGTGTGTGTGTGCGTACACTTCTTCTCTTTCTTGTTCCTTCTCTACACCTGTCTTCTTCTCGTTCCTTCTCTCCTGCGCAATGTCACCCTAACAGAATTTATGGCGTTCTTTGTTTTATAATTGTATCAAGCGATCATCCTCCATAGCACATAATCACAAAGCATCGTTGCCTCTCCTGAATATTTTACATTTCAATCGCCTATGGACACCTCTGTTTTAACAGTTCTTTACATACAACGTCACATTCCGAACTCACGTTAGAAGGAATCACAGTAAATCACAGGCAGGTTGAGCACCTTTTCATGTCCAATTTCGCAGAGAGAACATGAACATTGACTCTGTGTGTGTGTGTGTGTGTGTGTGTGTGTGTGTGTGTGTGTGTGTGTGTGTGTGTGTATGTGCGTTCGTTCGTTCTTCTGTTTAACGTCTGTTCACTTTGAGTGATATTAGACGTGAATGAATGAAGAGAATGACTGAAGGAATGAATGATTGAGTGAATAAGCCTATATGTTATATAAGCGTGTATGTAGGCCTTTGTATGTGAGTGTATACGTGTATATATCTGTATATGTATCTAAACAAAAACAAAAACAAAACTAAACAAAAAGAAGAAAAACAACAACAATAACAACAACAACCCCCCCCCCCCCCCCCCCCCCCCCCCCCGAAATCTTAATACAACAATTAATGGTAAAATGAACAGAAGATATAGATCTAACATATAGCAATAAAACAAAAATCCTTCACTATCTTAACTTAAGAGTGAAGGAGTAAAATGCAGGCCATCATCATATAATGCACTATGAACTAACACAAAACAATCTAAAGAAAAACCCCAACCGGACTATGAAATAAGTGTTCAGCAATTTCGATCAGCAAAAAGTGGTCGAAAAGTATATCTTGCAAGTCTTTTTCAGAAAAATTATTAGATCTTAATGATGTTGGTAAGAAAGTAGTTAACTTGCGACAATTAAATAAAACATGGCACAATGTTATTTCTTTACGACAAATACAATTAGCATTTTTACTAAACTTTATTTTTAAAGCGTTTAGCTTTAATCGAATTATAAGGAATATATTTGTCTGGAATAATAAACTGGATGATGAGACTTTTTTTTAAGTACAAGGTCTATTGGAAAAGCTTCCCACTGTTTGGATGAAATATCAACATTTATTTGAGCTCTCTTCCGTGCAGTTGATTCAAGGATACGTAACATTCTACGACTGATGGTTTTATTTTCAGCTCGGAAGATGACCCTGCTTTTTTAGCACCTTTTTTCGCAGCCCTATCAGCCAATTCATTCCCAAGTATACCAGTATGCGAAGGAATCCAGCAAAATTCTATGATAGTGCCTTTAGACGCCAGCCAGTATAAAAGATATTTAATTTCGAACACAAGGTCGGGTCGTGTCGATATATTTGATGAATCAAGGGCAAGTAAGACTGATTTTGAATCTAAAAAAAAAAACCTATCTGAACAATATTACTGGAAAGATCTGTTAGAAGTTCCATTGCTAGCATAATAGCTACTAATTCAGCTGTAAATATAGATAAATAACTACCCAGAAAGAACGATCTTTGAGTTTTAAGCGAAGGAATAACAAATGCTGCACCAACATTTGTGTGGTGTGTGTGTGTGTGTGTGTGTGTGTGTGTGTGTGTGTGTGTGTGTGTGTGTGTGTGCACGTGAGCGTCTGTGTGTGTGTGTGTGTGTGTGTGTGTGTGTGTGTGTGTGTGTGTGTGTGTGTGTGTGCGTGCGTCTGTGTGTGTGCGTGTTTGAGTGTGTGTGTGTGTGTGTGTGTGTGTGTGTGTGTGTGTGTGTGTGAATGGTGTGTGTGTGGGGGGGGGGGGGGGGGGTGCAGGAGATGATGATGACACGAATTAGTGACTTTTTTTCTGTATCTCACTGTTCTTTGCCATCGATCCTGTCCGAGCATGTCAGCCATTGTGCACTCCTAGCTGGTGGGACCGAGCCAGGCTGTAAATGTGAAGTCCGACTGTGGGGAGAGTCTGAACACCGCGAGAACACCGGAACGTCGCTGAAGGCGGTATGGACGGTGATGGCTCTCTGTGTTTAATGACACGTCAGACTCGCTCCCTCCGGCCATTCTCAAAGTATTCACGGGGTTATACGTACAAAACGCTTGGTTAAATTTAGGCAAGAACGCTCTGCTTATCTACACATTTTTTTTTCTCTCAAAGCAAAGCGCTTTCTAAAGGGAGGTAACTCGCCCGCCCTGGATTGGCGAAGACGAATGTAGAATCGAAATGGAGGAGGGGAGGGGAAGGAGGGGGGGAGGGGGGGGGGGAATCAGGTAGATAATGGTGTTAATATAACGGAGCAACTGCCACAAATAAAATCCGAAATCTAAAAGCCAACATGGAAAACGGAATCCGACCGCAATCGTGTTTCCTACGCTGCCAACAATCTTTGAGGGACTCGACAAAACGAGAGCGCTCGCGACAATCGTGCCCGTCGCTCAGAGAGAGCGCCAAACTTTCTTCAGAAAGCGCTGCCTAAATAATGCACGGGTAGGGCAAGAAAATGTTTCTTTAGTTTCTTTCCTTTTTCTTTTTTTTTTTCTCTCAATTTTGTTTTTCTGTTATCTTGTTTTTCTTCTTTCTTTCTTTCTTTTCTTTTTTTTCTCATTTTTTTTTTCTTCTCTTTTTTTTCTTCCTTTTTCATGGCTCGCCCATTGCTTCTGTTCCAAGCACAATGTTCTCGTAGAGAAAATGGGAGAGGAGCTGGGGGTGGGGGTGGGTGGGGGTGGGGGTATTGTTCTCCAGGTCCCCTGCATCCAGCTACCCTATAATACAACGTGTTTTGTCGCCGCTTCCTTTGGGGTGTCCTTGAATTGCATCTCTAAAACTAAAGAGCATTTCCTAGGTCAGAGGGAACCAGACAGGTACTTAGAACAGCGGATGGTCCGCAAGTAGACAAAGCGGCCAGAGGGAATATCTGCTTTTTTTCTTTTTTTAAAAATAGAAGGTAAAGAACGACAACGTAGGAAAAAAGAAAAGAGAGAAAGAATTAAGGAAAGAAAGAAAGAGAGAAAGAAAGGAAGGAAGGAAGGGAAGAAAGAAAGAAGGAAAGATAGAAAAAAAAAAAAACAAGAAAAGATAAGCAGAATTGTAAAGGACCTAGATGAGGGCAGGGAAGACATGAGTAAAACAAAAAAGCAATTCAGAAGAAAGAGAAGAGCAGAGACTGAAGAGAAACAAAAACAAAACAGTCGCAACTTGGAAAACAAAACAAAACAAGCAAAAGAAAACTAAAGACAGAAGACACAGAAAACTGAGAGTAAAAAAAGTGAAACAGAAAGACACAACAAAGACTTTAAAGACAGGGACAAGCCTGATGTGACTTTCTATTGGACA
>CM065735.1:6468921-6483921 GCA_033310375.1 Conus canariensis
GCCTGTCT
Source organism: Conus canariensis (assembly GCA_033310375.1). Taxonomy (NCBI): domain Eukaryota; kingdom Metazoa; phylum Mollusca; class Gastropoda; order Neogastropoda; family Conidae; genus Conus; species Conus canariensis. The sequence continues at coordinate 6,468,930 of CM065735.1, forward strand.
GAGGAAGCTGGCGCCCCGATGACTCGAGTCCTAACTGCAAAAATGGTTACACGCATTGGATATTGGAATCTAAGAACTTTGTTCCAGTCATCCAAGTTGGCACAAGTCATCAAGGAAATGAAGGCCTACAGAGTCAACATCTCAGGTCTTAGCGAAACTCGTTGGACAGAGTCAGGGAAATTTACATCAGAAGACATGAGCATCCTGTTTTCAGGTCGTCATGATAACATCCACCGTGACGGCGTAGCTCTTATCCTTGACAGACAAGCAGGCAGTGCACTAGAGGAATGGCCGCCAGTGAACGAGCGCCTCCTGACAGCACGATTCATCACGTCACACGCCAAGGTCACCATCATCCAGTGCTACGCCCCAACCAATGACCACGATGATGCAGACAAAGATACCTTCTACCAGCAGCTTCAAGACTTGGTTGAAAAAGTACCACGCCATGATATCTTGTTGTTCATGGGCGACTTGAATGCACAGATTGGGGAGGATCGGTATGGCTTTGAGCACGTCCTTGGTCCACATGGGTATGGCAAGAGAACTGATAATGGTGAACGCTTCCTGCAGTTCTGCGCAATGAACAACATGAAAATTGGGTCGTCACTATTCCAGCATAATGATATTCACAAGATCACATGGATATCAAATGAACACAGGACTCAGACCCAGATAGAGCACATTGCGATTTGACCGAGGTGGAGAACCCCATGTCTGCAAGATGTACGCGTGTACCGTGGAGCAGACGTGTTCAGTGACCATCATTTGGTAATAGTAAATCTGAAGATCAAGCTGAAGAGAAGAAAGAGATACAATACAACCAAGTGCTCAAAGAAATTGTACAAGTAGTCTGGGCTAGTACCAACACCACAAAAGGGAAAATCAGGACTCCAAAAGCACCCGCAACATTCTTCACGGCAGGAGGCAGCAAATCATGGCCAAGAACAACAGTGCCACTCGAAACATGCAGGCAGAGTCTGCTGGACGGGGCAGATGACTGGGAGTGCACTGCAGACCTCCCAGAATGGAAGAGTCACCCAGAGATCATCAGCAAGAGTGGCATGAGACCAGACATAGTAGTCCACTCTAAGTCAACCAAGCAGCTGATCATGATCGAGCTCACGGTGCCATATGAGAACAGAATGGAGGCAGCTCAAATCTACAAGACTGAAAAGTATGCTGATCTGGCAAACAGCCTGAGGAGAGAAGGCTATCAGGTCAAAGTCCTCACTGCAGAAATTGGAGCTAGGGGGTTTGTAGGAACGTCTGCATACAGCCTCATGAAACAGCTCTCAGTTGCAGGGAAGGAAAAAACCAGAGCCCTGAAAGCAATGGCAGAAGCGGCAGAGAGGTGTTCAAGCTGGATCTGGTCAAGGAGGAACAAAAGTGAACTTCATAAGGCTTAATTTCCCTACAAATATCAGGTGTCCCTGTGGCTCAGTGGTTAAAGCGCGAGTCATTAAGTGGAAAATGAGCATGTCCAGAGGGTCATGGGTTCGAATCCCAGCCATGGCTCGTCCCAAGATGGGAAAAAAAGGGGCAGCAGAGGGACATCCGGAGTCATGAACCGGGTGTGGCCCAACCCCCCTAGAGTGTCAGGAGATAAGGGCCGAAACACTTGCTTGAAGGGGGCTTCTCTTCTGAGGACTCTCTGCTGCCACGCTCTCTACGAGTTTCTTTCTACTGATGCATGGGTAAACCATTGACTTCCGGGAATAGGCCGGAGGACGTCCGGGAAAGACCGGAGGACACTGGGAAAGACCAGAACCAAGGGCTCTGTGGGCTGGCTCCCCACTTTGCCTTAAACATGTGGCTACTAAAAATAAAAGGAAAAGATGCTCCCAGGATTCACCGAAAGGGGGAGAGAATGATGAATCCATCGGTGCTCAACCAATCATGACTGCAAATCCCAAACGGACTATGAACATGGACCAAATGGAATATCCATGTGTCTGTGGAAAGCGTTTCGCTACCACCCGTGGCATGAAGATCCACAGAACAAAGATGGGATGTGTGAAGACTCATCTGAATGAGCAGCAGCGCACTGCATCAGCAGATAAGACGTCGGAAGACCAAGGCCAGGATTTAAACCACAGTGCCAAGGACATCCACGCTGTTGGTTCGGATGAGGAATTTGCACAGGCCCTCGATGCCAGGCGCCTGAAACTCAACCTGCCACGAGCAAACGAAACTGAAGATTGGGAGAAACTGGATGCAAAAATCGTCCAAAGACTCGATGCACTGATAGGGAAAAGCACCCTGGAACACAAACTAGCCACATATGGGGACATTGTGTATGCCACATGTAGAGACGCCTATGGAGCAAAACTACCCAAAGAGAAAACACCTCCAAAGAAATCCAGACGCCAAGAAAAGATGGACAAGATCAGGGTCCAAAAGAAAAACCTCAAGATGCAAATGAAGACCGCACTGCCAGCTGAAAAACAAGGCTTGGAAAAACTGTGGAAAGACCTGAAAGAAAAACACAGTGCCCTCAGCAAAGCGGAATCTGCGAGGAAGAGGAAGAGCAAAAAGAAGACGACACAAGAGCGCTTCTTCAGAGACCCCTTCCAGTTTGCCAGAACACTGTTTGAGCAGCCAAAATCTGGGACCCTAAGTGTGGACAAAGGAGTTCTTGAGCAGCATCTGAGGAAAACATACTCTGACCCACAGAGCAAAGCACCACTCGACATTCAAGGTCTGGTGTGGCCAACCAACCCTGAGGAACAGTTCAATGGCAAGCCTCCAACGTTGGCGGAAATCAAGAAGGTGGTCGACAAAGCCAGAGCCAAATCATCACCAGGGCCAAACGGAATACCTTACCAGCTTTACAAGAAATGTCCCAAGGTGCTGGAGTGGCTCCACAGGCTGCTGCGATCGGCTTGGAGAAACCAGAAGATCAGCGGCCAGTGGATGACGGCAGATGGTGTGTACATCCCCAAAGAGCAAAACTCAAGTGACATTAGCCAGTTCAGGCCAATATCACTACTGAACGTCGAAGGGAAAATCTTCTTCTCTGTCATGGCAGCAAGGCTGACCAAGTACCTGATGGAAAACAAGTACTTGGATGTGTCAGTCCAGAAAGGTGGCATCCCAGGCGTGGCGGGCTGTGTAGAACACGCCACAATGATCTGGGACGCAATCCAAAAAGATAAGATAAGATAATGTTGCTTATAGCCCAGCCGACCGCAAGGGGCCACATCAGGGCTGTCACCACGTTAAAATCAACTCACAAGTCATTAAAAAAAAAAAAAAAAAAAAAAAAAAACCTTTCACACATCTCTTTAAATGACATCTTCCAGAAACGCACCAGAAACTTCATTAAAAATCTTTCTTCCGTAAAATCTTAAATCAGATGAAAAATGTTAATCTCTCTCAAAAAGTCAAGGATCACGTCAGGCGGGACATCCCTGAACAGGATCTTCATGGACTCCGCTGTAAAATGTTTGTGTCTCACATCGTGCAAGTCCCAACACTCTAAAAGAATATGTTTCATTGTGAGTGGCACATGACATGGAATGCACCACGGAGCTTCTTCACTCTTTAAAAGGTAGGAATGAGTAAAATACGAATGGCCGGTGTGCAGCCGGCACAGAACCATTTCCTCTTTACGACCACCAGACGTAGATGGGAGGAACTCCTTAAGGTTTGGACGGATCCGAAAGAGTTTGTTATCCGTCTGGGTATTCCAATCCTCCTGCCAGAGGTCTTTCACATAATCATTAATTTTGGGTTTCAGATCTGAGCAGGGGATATATATGTTGGACAATTTTTCTCTTGTAGCATTCTTGGCTAAACGATCAACCATTTCGTTACCTCCGATGCCAACATGACCAGGAACCCAAGCCAGAATAATGTTGTAACCATCCACTTTCAACTTGCTAAAAAGTTCAAAGAAATGTAAAAGTTCTGGATGCTGAAGGTTGCGGCCAGCTATGGCCTCCAAAGCTGACAGCGAATCCGACAGAACCAGAAAGTCCCTCTTGGTAGATTGTGAAATTATTTTCAATGCCAGAACCAGAGCAGTAAGTTCAGCAGAATAGACAGAGGCATCTGGAGGTATATGTCTTAACAGTATCTGAGAAGGAGCACCAGGGCAATAGGCTGCACAGGCCACTCCATCCTCAGACTTGGAACCGTCAGTGAAAATTTTCTGACAGGATGGAAATTTTGAACAGAGGTCAGCATACAATGCCTTGTATGCCTGAGAGCTGGTGGACTCTTTACGAAAAGCTGCGAGATCAAAACGAATCTCTGGTGTGAAAAAGGTCCACGGAGGCTGATCCGGAAACTTGGAAAAATCAGACACAACTCCTAGGTCTAGACCTGCATTCCGCGCGTGAGGCTGCATACGAACACCAAACGGCGGAATACAGTTAGGGTTGTTTTCGAATTTGTTTTGAAACTGGGGGTCAAAGACACAGTCATAGGCAGGATTCTGTGGTTCTGAGAACAGTCTGATATAGTAATTTAGAGACATTTTCAGCCTGCGGTTGGACAGTGAGGGTTCACCTGCCTCTGCGTACAGGCTGTACACAGGGGTGGTGCGGAATGCTCCAAGACAGAGACGAAGCCCTTGATGGTGGATAGGGTCCAAGAGTTTCAGATAAGAGGGTCTTGCAGAGCCGTACACAGCACAACCATAGTCCAGTTTGGAGCGGACCAGGGCTCTGTAGAGATGCAGCAAAGTTTTCTTATCAGCGCCCCAGTCAGTGTGTGCTACGACCCGCAGAATATTCAGAGCTTTCTGGCAAGAGGTTTTGAGATTTTTAATGTGGCTGAGAAAGTTGAGTTTTTGATCAAAAATAACTCCAAGGAATTTGGCTTCTTTTACAGCTGGAATGGTGGACTTGTCCAGACGAATTTCAGGATCAGCAAAAAATTGACGAAAATTGTGAAAATGGATTGACTGAGTTTTGGTACGTGAGAAGGTAAACCCGTTTTCCTCGGCCCACTGCTGGATCTTGTTGACACAAAGTTGGAGTCGACGCTGTACGCTGGGGTAAGAAGCTCCCACTGCGTAAAGCGCAAAGTCGTCAACGAACAGAGAGGACTCAGAGCCCTGGCTTACCGATTTCACAATGTCGTTGATTTTAATGCTGAAAAGAGCAGGAGAAAGGATGCTCCCTTGAGGGACACCCAACTCCTGCCCATGGATGTCAGAGAGTGTGGTGCCAACACGCACCTGGAACTGTCGATCAGCCAAAAAGTTCTGTATGAACAGAGGCAGGTGACCACGGAAACCAAGTCTGTGCAGGTCCAGAAGAATTCCTGATTTCCATGTGGTATCATATGCTTTTTCGAGGTCGAAAAAGATAGCGACCACATGCTGTTTATTGACAAAGGCATTGCGGATGGTGGTTTCCAGACGGATTAGATGGTCAACTGTCGAGTGGTATTTCCGGAAACCGCACTGTTGACTGGCCAAAAGGCCATCGGTTTCCAGCTTCCACATCAGACGGGAGTTGACCATCTTTTCCATCAACTTACAGAGGCAGCTAGTCAGAGCTATCGGACGATAGTTGGAAGGGTTGGTAAGGTCCTTTGCAGGCTTTGGAATTGGAATGATCAGGGCTTTCCGCCAGGAGGGCGGAAAGTACCCTGTGGTCCAGATATGGTTGTATACTTTAAGAAGAGTCTGGAGACAGCTTTCTGGAAAATGCTTCAAAACCTGATAATGAATATCATCCAGACCAGGGCAGAATCAGTGCAGGTTTGTAAAGCTGTTTTCAGTTCATTGATTGAAAAAGGGAGATTGTAGGCTTCAGAGTTGTCTGATGTGAAATTGTATAAAGATTTCTCTCTGAGCTGTTTGTTTTTTAAAAAGGCTGCAGATTTATTTGAAGATGAGGAGTTCTGTTGGATGGTGGAGGCCAACAGATTGGCAACAGCTTCTTTGTCAGTGATCAGAGCATCGGCAAGTTTCAAGTGATGAATGGAGGGGTTGGTGTTTTTCCCTTTGATTTTTCTGATGATGTTCCAGACTTTTTTCTTTGAAGTTTTTGATGTCAGCCCGGAGCAAAAGTTTCTCCAAGACTGACGTTTACTGATTTTGAAAGTGTGTCTCGATTTGGCGCGGAGTTTCTGATGGGCTCGAGCGTTGGAACCTGAAGGTCGTTGGTATACCCGACGCTGAGCCCGTTTGCGAACTTTTGAAATTTGTTGGCAGTCTAAATTAAACCAGGGTGTTTTGGGCATTTGGAGTTTATTGGAAGACATTGGAATACAGGTTTTAGCACACTTTATCACAGTGTTAATCAGAGATTCAGCTGGGTCTGGACTCTGAAGAAAATCAGTGTCCTGGAATTCTTTCAAAATATTGGTGGCAAAAAGATTCCAGTTGGCCTTCTTATAATTAAGATGTTGTGAGACAGAGATGTTTTCAGTTAATAAGGGTTTTAAAAGAACAGGGAAATGGTCACTTCCGTGCAGATCGTCATGGACAGACCACTCATAGTCCAGGACCAGCGAGGGGTCACAAATCGACAAATCTAAGCACGAAAGTGAACCTGTGGAAGAGTGGAGGTAAGTTGGAGCTCCATCGTTCAGACAACACAAATCAAAGTCTGAAAGGACATCCTCAAGAAGCAGACCTCTGGATGACGAACTGACACTACCCCAAAGAGGATTGTGACCATTAAAGTCACCCAACAGCAAAAAAGGTCGAGGAAGTTCTTCGATCAGACTGACAAGGTCCTGACGACAAACCGGGACAGAAGGTGGCAGATACAGTGAGCAGATTGTAACAGTCTTGTGGAGAGTGACTCTCGCAGCTACAGCCTGAAGGGAGGTAGTCAGAGCGACAGGACTAAACAGCAAAGTTTTGTGTAAAAGAAGGGCAACACCGCCTGACAGTCCCAATGTGGATGGTTGTGCAGGTTTAGAAAGAATATTAAAGCCAGAAAGAGTGAAGGTCTTCTGGCTTTGAATTTTAGTTTCCTGAAGAGCCACGACGGAAGGTTTTACAGTTTGACACAGAAGTTGCAGCTCCTCAAAATTTGAATTTAGGCCACGGATATTCCAATGGATTAGTTTACTACTATCCATGGTGCAGAGGATGAACAGGAGAGAAGTCAGGTCATCTCCTCGTCATCGTCTGCGTTCAGTGGAGCAAATTTATTGCTTAGTTTCACTGGACTGTTTGGGTCTTCAGACCTGCTGGCAGACTTGCCCACAGGTGAAGAAGGTCTGGATTTTGGAGATGGTGGAGGTTTCTTCCTCATCTCCACCATCTCCACACTTGGTTGAACTCCCTTGCCCGCACGGGCACTGCTCGAGGAAGTTCGAGGCGGGAGGGTTGGCTTTTTCATCTGCCCAGCAGCAGATGGAGTAGACTGCTGGGCAGTCTGAGGGGTGGCGGATTTTTTGCCTCCACCAGGGGCACCCACTTTGGGTTGGGAGGCGGTGGACTTGCTTCCACCAGAGCTTAACGGTCTTTCTTGCAATGTCTTGGTGAAAGTAAAATTGTCAGTCTGGCAGCAGACTGAACGGGTGGAAACTTTCTTTGTAACGGAAGCATAAGAAGACACTGTTGACGTCTGACTGCCAACAACCTGTTTGCGGGCCTCAAAAAACGAAATTTTCTTTTCAGTCTTCACTCTTTGGATGGTGGACTCCTGAACCCAAACAGGGCAGTTGCGTGAAGAGGAGGGGTGGTCACCACCGCAGTTCGCACAATGAGCCGGGTCTTTACACGGCCCATCATGGGTTGCCTTGCAACAAACACCACACACCTCCTGCCCAGAACAGCGGTCTCTGACATGTCCAAACTTCTGGCATTTGAAACACCTCAACGGGGATGGGACATACAATTGGACACGTACATTTAAGTACCCGACTTTAATGACCGGAGGCAGCACAGGGTTGCAGAATGTCAGAAAGAGGGTGTTGGTGGGCACTCTTTCTGCACCTTTTTTGACTGTCACCCTATGCACCTCTGTCACACCTTGGGACGCAAGTTCTGTCTTGATCTCCGCTTCCGAGACACCTTTCAAATCCGGGCACCGAATAACCCCTTTGGTCGAATTTAACTGCTTATGGGGGGTCACCCGGATCTCTCTGTCCACGAGTTTTGTTGCCCTCAGCAGCTGCTCCGATTGCCTCTTTAATCTGCACTGGACGAGGAAAGTGCCATTCCGTAGCCTTTTCACTGACTGAGGGTCACCTGCTAGACCCTGAAAGCCCTTCTGAATAGCAAAAGGACTCAGAGCAGAAATAGGCTTTTCCTGCTCTGTCCCTTCAACCACAAGCCAGGAAGCCCAAAAACCTGTCATCCGTCTCGTCTCCATATCCGAGTCACTGTCGGAATCGTTATGACTAGAAATGGGGTCCACTGCCTTCCTCTTCTTTATGGGGGTGTGATTTTGGATAAAGCCATGATTTATGTTTAGAAATTTCGTCTCTCCCTTACCCACCCACCATGGAGTCCAACTAAGGGGCCAGGGCCAAGAACTCATTGTCTTGACCCCTTCCAGGCTTCAGGAGAGATATACGACAAACAGAAGCCTACTGACCCTATCCCCCCTGATCATGCCCAACTCCCGGGAACAGAGAGCTGAGCACTGCAGGGGTTCCCTTGGCCAGTCGGAGAACTGCCTGTCTTGACCCAGCCCCACGAAGGGGAAGCCGATTGATACACCCGGGCCAGAGTGTACCTCCTGTCTAGGAGAGGTCCGAGCCAAAGTGATGTGTTGAGGGCGTTGGCCCTCTAATCACCAGGATCTCATCCCCCTCCGTCACAGGTCGCACCGCACGGCAAACGCGGCGGATCTTAAGAAGACCACAGAGAGAAAAAGAGTGTGCAAAAGAAGGCTTGAAAGGGAGACGAAGAAAGAAAAGAACCGTTAAGAAAGGCAGAAGACAGAATAGGAAAAAGGTGGGTTACTATTTGTCTGGGCCCTCACTCCTAACCTTTCTGACATGGGAGACCCTACCAGGGGCATCAATTCCTACCACGTAATGCTTGGCCAGTCAGCAGCTTGGCTATACAGGCCTAGAAGCATTGACAACAACTAACCATCTAGTCGAGTATTGATGCCCCCGTCAGCAAAGCCTAAAAGATCACTGGACCACGCAAGCCCTCCGACCACGGCAAGGTTGCAACCCCCGGAGGGCAATCCAAAAAGCAAAAACAGAAAAGAGAGACCTGGACGTAGTGTGGCTTGATCTGGCAAACGCATATGGATCTGTGCCCCATGAGATGATACAGTTGGCTCTTGAGATGTACCATGTGCCAAAGAACATCCGCGACATGCTCAAGAAGTACTTCAATGGCTTCTCAATGCGGTTCTCTACCAAGGAGTACACAACAGACTGGATCAACTTGGAAGTGGGTATTGCAATGGGCTGTGCAATTTCCCCAATACTGTTCGTGCTGGCAATGGAACTCATCTTGAAAGCAGCAACAAACAACGCGAGACAAACAGACCTTGGCGATGGATACAAGATGCCTCCTCTCAAGGCCTTTATGGATGACACTACAGTGATTTCATCCAGAGAAGACGAGACACGTCATGTGCTGGAGAGGCTGGACGACATAGTTGCCTCATCCAGAATGAAGTTCAAGCCAAAGAAATCACGGAGTCTCTCACTGAGGAAAGGAAAAGTGGCCGGATCTGTGGTCTTCAGTGTTGCCAACCAGGCCATTCCAACAGTCACAGAAGAACCAGTCAAGAGCCTTGGAAGATGGTATGATGATACGCTGAAAGACACACAAAGAGCAAAAGAAACCAAGCAGATGGCGGAGGAAGGCTTGGAGACCATTGACCAGTGTGGGCTCCCTGGCAATTACAAGGTCTGGTGTCTGCAGTTCATGCTGATACCAAAGCTGCTATGGCCTCTGATGATATACGACATCTGCACCAGCATAGTGGAGGCAATGGAAGCCAAAATCAACAAGTTCACAAGGAAATGGCTTGGTGTCCCACCCTGTCTGACTGACATAGCGCTGTACTGTCGCCAAGCAAAGCTGAAACTACCCCTGAAATCCATCCTGGAGGAATACAAAGCAGGGAAGATCAGACTTCAAAGCATGCTGGAGGACTCAGGAGACAAGGTGGTAGAAGCAATTAAGCCCCAGCTGAAGACAGGCAGAAAATGGAAAGTTCAAGAGGCGATGGATTCTGCAAAAGAAAGTCTCAAGATCAGAGAAATAACAGGACACACACAGACCAACAGACAGGGACTGGGGGTGACCAAAACTGAATGGTGGTCAAAGGCCAAAGGAAAAGCCAAAAGAGACATGATGATTCAGGAGATGAGAAAAGAAGAAGACCAAAAAAGACTCCAAAAAGCAGTCCAGCAGAGCCAGCAAGGGCAATGGACAACGTGGGAGAATGCACTCCAAAGAAGTCTCACTTGGAATGACATTTGGCACATGGCCCCTCTCAGGATCAGCTTCATTCTCAGATCTGCATATGACCTTCTGCCCTCAAATGCAAACCTGGTGAAGTGGGGGAAAACAGACGATCCTGCATGCCCCCTCTGCCATGAAAAACAAACAGTGGAGCATGTCCTAAGCTCATGTAAAGTAGCCCTGGCTCAAGGAAGGTACACATGGAGGCACAACCAAGTGCTCAAAGAAATTGTACAAGTAGTCTGGGCTAGTACCAACACCACAAAAGGGAAAATCAGGACTCCAAAAGCACCCGCAACATTCTTCACGGCAGGAGGCAGCAAATCATGGCCAAGAACAACAGTGCCACTCGAAACATGCAGGCAGAGTCTGCTGGACGGGGCAGATGACTGGGAGTGCACTGCAGACCTCCCAGAATGGAAGAGTCACCCAGAGATCATCAGCAAGAGTGGCATGAGACCAGACATAGTAGTCCACTCTAAGTCAACCAAGCAGCTGATCATGATCGAGCTCACGGTGCCATATGAGAACAGAATGGAGGCAGCTCAAATCTACAAGACTGAAAAGTATGCTGATCTGGCAAACAGCCTGAGGAGAGAAGGCTATCAGGTCAAAGTCCTCACTGCAGAAATTGGAGCTAGGGGGTTTGTAGGAACGTCTGCATACAGCCTCATGAAACAGCTCTCAGTTGCAGGGAAGGAAAAAACCAGAGCCCTGAAAGCAATGGCAGAAGCGGCAGAGAGGTGTTCAAGCTGGATCTGGTCAAGGAGGAACAAAAGTGAACTTCATAAGGCTTAATTTCCCTACAAATATCAGGTGTCCCTGTGGCTCAGTGGTTAAAGCGCGAGTCATTAAGTGGAAAATGAGCATGTCCAGAGGGTCATGGGTTCGAATCCCAGCCATGGCTCGTCCCAAGATGGGAAAAAAAGGGGCAGCAGAGGGACATCCGGAGTCATGAACCGGGTGTGGCCCAACCCCCCTAGAGTGTCAGGAGATAAGGGCCGAAACACTTGCTTGAAGGGGGCTTCTCTTCTGAGGACTCTCTGCTGCCACGCTCTCCACGAGTTTCTTTCTACTCTACAAGCAAGTTGAAGGACCCTACTACAGAGGCCCAGTTCCAAGTTTCCTGAACAACAGGTATTCAGTCCTGACTGAAACAATGCCCGGATGACAGAATGGTGGGAGGAGATGAAGGATGCCATGGCAACAGCTGGAAAAGAAATCCTAGGGTTTAAGAAGCCACTGCGGGAATCCTGGATCAGTGATGACACATGAGAATTGATAGCAGAGAGGAAAGAACTCCACCAGAAGAAACACAACTGCTTCTCAGACCAAGCAGCGTACTACCAGGAAAACATCGAGAAGGACAGGCAGGTGAAGCGAAATGCCCAGAAAGATAAAAGGGATTGGCTGGAGAAATAAGCAGAAGATGCGGAAGAAGCTGTCAACCGCAACGACATTAGAGCTGTCTACCAGATCACAAAGAAGATAACTGGTACTGTGAGGACTGGCTCTGGACCCGTGAAGGCAAAAGATGGCACACTTCTGTCAAGAGGCGAGGAAAAGCTTGCAAGATGGGCCGAGCACTTCAAAGAAGTTCTAAACAGACCCGAGCCACCGACACCAGCTGAGGCAGAAGACCCATCCCTCCTGCTCCCAATCAACACTGATGACTTCACCGAAGAAGATATAAGAACAGCCATTAAGACATTAAAGAACAGTAAGTCCCCTGGGTTCGATGGAATAACAGCGGAAATGCTTAAAGGTGGTGGTGACTGCATCGTCTCTTGGATGTGCAGTCTCTGGCGTCGTCCCAGAGGATTGGAAGAATGGCGAAGTCGTCTGTATTCCAAAAGAGGCAACCTCTCAGAGTGCGACAACCGGAGAGGAGTTACTCTACTGTCAATACCAGGGAAAGTGTACTGCCAGGTCATCCTCAACCGACTGCGCGACGTAGTGGACAATGAGCTCAGGGAACAACAAGCAGGCTTCCGCCCGAAACGAACCTGTGCCGAACAGATCTTCACACTAAGACAGGTCATCGAGAAGTGTGGAGAGCACCAAGTACCCCTGGCCATCAGCTTCATTGACTTCACCAAGGCATTTGACCGTGTCCACAGACCATCATTGTGGAAAATCATGAAAACCTACGACATCCCAGAGAAAGTTGTGCCGGCCATAAAGCAGCTTCACATACACTCCAACTGCAGAGTCAGGACGGAAGTTATCACCGGACTAAGGCAAGGTTGTATCCTCTCCCCTCTCCTCTTTGCACTTTCCATTGACTGGGTATTGAAACACGCAACCCAAGGAAAGGGAATCAAGTGGACAGAAGGAAACAGCCTCTCAGATCTGGATTTTGCCGATGACATTGCCGCTCTTGCAAGCACCACTCAAGATCTGCAGGTGCTTGTAGACAATATCAGCAAGTTTGCAGGCAACATTGGCCTCATTATCAGTGCCACAAAAGACTAAAAACATGCTTACCGGTAAACACCAAGGGCCAACAGACGTTCTCGTCGACCAAAAACAAGTGGAAGAAGTAGAGAACTTCACATACCTAGATAGCTCCATCAACAACGCCAATGACCTCGACCACGAACTGAAGTGTCGTACTGGGAAGGCAACATCCGCTTTCAATCAGCTGAACAAAATATGGAACAGCAAGAAATTCTGCCTTGGAATCAAACTGAAATGTTATAACCCCAGTGTGATTTCAACGCTGTTATATGGCTGTGAAACCTGGCAACTGAAGACCACCCAGGAGAAGAACCTCGACGCCTTTGATACTAAGTGCCTACGTAAGATTTTGGGCATCAAATGGTCAGACTTTATACCAAATGAAGACGTCAGGGAGAGGTCCAAACAGCTCCCCGTGTCAACCATTGTCTGCAGACAGCGCCTCCACTGGCTGGGTCATGTCTTAAGATTACCCTCTTCAAGACCTGCAAACCAGGCCATTAAATGGACCCCAGCAGACCAGAAAAAAGAGGACGACCCAGGATGAGCTAGCGACAGACAGTGGAAAGAGACCTCTGACTCGTTGATAGAGGACTGCTTCATGCGTCGCAAGATGCGGGAGCATCTAAGTCTAAGTCTATCTATCTATCTATCTATCTATCTATCTATCTATCTATCTATCTATCTATCTATCTATCTATCTATCCATCTGTCCATCCAATATATCTTTGTGTGTGTGTGTGTGTGTGTGTGTGTGTGTGTGTGTGTGTGTGTGTGTGTGTGTGTGTGTGTGTGTGTGTGTGTGTGTGCGTGCCTCTTTTGACTTATGCGAGCGACGAAGGATGTTAAAAAAAAAAAGCGAGGAAAGTAAAGAAACGCCTGATAAACATGTTCAGGTCAGCAACATGGCTACTTCTTCCAGGTTTAAAACATGGTTTGTTTCTTTTCTTCTTTGTAGAGTATCACGTGGTTTCTTTCAACTCCTTCCTCTCTCTCTCTCTCTCTCTCTCTCTCTCTCTCTCTCTCTCTGTCTCTCTCTCTCTCTGTTCTCTCTTTCTCTCTCTCTCTGTCTCTCTCTCTCTCTCTGTCTCTCTCTCTCTCTCTCTCTCTCTCTCTCTCTCTCTCTCTCTCTCTCTCTCTCTCTCATGTTGAAGGGTCAGCGTTTCGATCATTTCATGCACCATTCCAGCGAGTATCCTACTTTTTGTGAACTAAACACTGGACGAGACAAATGTCGCCCACTTTCTTTTCTCTTCGCAGTTGCGTGGATAGTCTAGCGTAGCGAACTCTCGCCTCTACCTAGTCTTGCGTTATAGGGTGTGTTATGAACATTAATGCTGGCGCTCGCCAAGTAAGAGGGGATTCTTTCTGTTTCGCTTTTACGAAACAGGTCTCTGAATCTGCCATTTGTTTCTGACACGTACCACGTCTTTGCACCGAAATTTAATGGATTTGTCCTCAGGGTATATTGCATCTCTGGAGCCAGTTTGGTTGCAATCAGGTAGATAAGAGTTTCTGTTGTTGTTGTTATTGTTGCTGTTGTTGCTTGCTTGGGTATCTGTTTCTGTGTTTGTTTTGCGTTCTCTTGCGGGCAAGCAAACCAACCAACCAACCAAACAAACGCTTGTTACTTGCTTTAACTGAAGAAATGGTAATTTAGTGACATTGGTTCCTTCTGGTTTTTCCATGACGTGTATATCTATGTCATCTGTCAAATAACTATTAAGTAAGGTCGCCACAAACTCTTTTCGTCTCTGTGGAGTATTACGTTTTCTCTCTCTCTCTCTCTCTCTCTCTCTCTCTCTCTCTCTTCTCTCTCTCTCTCTCTCTCTCTCTCTCTCTCTCTCTCTCTCACGTACGCGTGCGCGCGCACACACACACAGATACAAGTCTCTCTCTGTATCTCTCTCTTTGTCTCTCTCTGCTCTCTCTCTCTCTCTCTCTCTCTCTCTCTCTCTCTCTCTCTCCACACACACACACACACACACACACACACACATACACATACACACACGCACGCACATACACGCACACAAACACTGCTATCTTGACATTTCCCTTTCCAATTTGATTGATTCACATGGTGATATATCTGGATCAACACACACACACACACACACACACACACACACACACACACACACACACACACACACACACACACACACACACACG
>CM065735.1:6491421-6506421 GCA_033310375.1 Conus canariensis
GCAGCGAATGCTGTAATTGAACAAACGAGGGTCATAGAATGTGGAAGACACGCAGCAAAGCATTTTCTATGATACAATGGAAAATTTATGACATATGAAAAAAAAAGTTGTTCAACCGTCCTCAGTCATACTGTTTTTGTTGGGTTTTTTAACCTGCCATTGATTGATTTCTCGTAAAAGTGATTATATACAGAAGACTGGATTAATATTACAAAGAAATCGAATAATGATCAAAATATACCTACACTCTAAATTGCATAACTAAGGCACGCGAAAGTGCTGAAATATAGTATGAAAATTTAACCTCTAAAAAGTATCAAAGTTTTGCGTAAAATTAGAACAAAAGCTAAACTTTGAGATTTGCAAGAGACTATTCTTCCACATTTACAAAGTAGATTATTTTGAATCAAAATATTCACACATTAGTATAATAAACAGAATTATCGGCACGAATATGATTTTAACTAGGAATGGTTAACAAGCACGACAAACCGTAGATTTTGCAATGAAGAGACCTCTTCAATCAAACACTTTTTTTATGGAAATGCATCCATGTATAGCAATTCTGGAAAACTGTTGAGCATTGTTTACTAATAAACGCAGAAACTCTTCAACAGTAAGATTGCTCGTATCATTGCTATTATTGCGGTAGAATATCATAAAGAAAACCCTTACTTGTGACTTTATCATAATGATTGCAACAACAACAAAAATTAGAAATGTGAAATTGAAACATGCCAAAAATTATATTTGGAAATGTAAAAATTGAAACATGCAAAAATGATATTAAGAAATGTAAAATTGAAACATGTGACTCAGATGCAAAAGGTTTTCTAGGTCACCTGAACGACAGATATCAAAACCGAATTGCACAATGCTAAAATTAGTAACAACCAAGGCAATTTGAAGGCTGCATGGAGACAAGACAAATCAATGTTTATCCTACATGAGACCTGACTGGCATCTGTCGCCGTTAATGCTCTATACTCAGTCTTTCGTTGACATCTGTACACCGTTATGCTCTATACTCAGTCTTTGACTGACATCTGTCACGTTATGCTCTATACTCAGTCTTTGACTGACATCTGTCACCGTTATGCTCTATACTCAGTCTTTGACTGGCATCTGTCACCGTTATGCTCTATACTCAGTCTTGACAGACATCTGTCCCGTTATGCTCTATACTCAGTCTTTGACTGACATCTGTCCCGTTATGCTCTATACTCAGTCTTTGACTGACATCTGTCAGCCGTTATGCTCTATACTCAGTCTTTGACAATCTGTCACCGTTATGCTCTATACTCAGTCTTTGACTGACATCTGTCGCCGTTATGCTCTATACTCAGTCTTTGACATCTCGTCCCGTTATGCTCTATACTCAGTCTTTGACTGACATCTGTCACCGTTATGCTCTATACTCAGTCTTTCGATGACATCTGTCCCGTTATGCTCTATACTCAGTCTTTGACTGACATCTGTCACCGTTATGCTCTATACTCAGTCTTTGACGACATCTGTCACCGTTATGCTCTATACTCAGTCTTTGACAGACATCTGTCACCGTTATGCTCTATACTAGTCTTTGACTGACATCTGTCGCCGTTATGTTCTATACTCAGTCTTTGTTGACATCTGTCACCGTTATGCTCTATACTCAGTCTTTGACAATCTGTCACCGTTATGCTCTATACTCAGTCTTTCGTGACATCTGTCACCGTTATGCTCTATACTCAGTCTTTGTTGACATCTGTCACCGTTATGCTCTATACTCAGTCTTTGACAGACATCTGTCACGTTATGCTCTATACTCAGTCTTTTCGTTGACATCTGTCACCGTTATGCCCTATACTCAGTCTTTGACTGACATCTGTCACCGTTATGCTCTATACTCAGTCTTTGACTGACATCTGTCCCGTTATAGCTCTATACTCAGTCTTTCGATGACATCTGTCGCCGTTATGCTCTATACTCAGTCTTTGACAGACATCTGTCACGTTATGCTCTATACTCAGTCTTTGTTGACATCTGTCACCGTTATGCTCTATACTCAGTCTTTGACTGACATCTGTCGCGTGTTATGCTCTATACTCAGTCTTTGACTGACATCTGTCACCGTTATAGCTCTATACTCAGTCTTTGACTGACATCTGTCGCCGTTATGCTCTATACTCAGTCTTTGACTGACATCTGTCACCGTTATGACTCTATACCAGTCTTTGACTGACATCTTCACCGTTATGCTCTATACTCAGTCTTTGACTGACATCTGTCGCCGTTATGCTCTATACTCAGTCTTTGACTGACATCTGTCCACGTTATGCTCTATACTCAGTCCTTGCTGCATCTGTACCGTTATGCTCTATACTCAGTCTTTACAACTCTGTCCCGTTATGCTCTATACTCAGTCTTTGACAGACATCTGTCCCGTTATGCTCTATACTCAGTCTTTGACGACATCTGTCGCCGTTATGCTCTATACTCAGTCTTTGACAGATCTGTCCCGTTATGCTCTATACTCAGTCTTTGACAGACATCGTCACCGTTATGCTCTATACTCAGTCTTTGACGACATCTGTCACCGTTATGCTCTATACTCAGTCTTTGACAACATCTGTCCCGTTATGCTCTATACTCAGTCTTTGACATCTGTCACCGTTATGCTCTATACTCAGTCTTTGACTACATCTGTCACCGTTATGCTCTATACTCAGTCTTTATGACATCTGTCACCGTTATGCTCTATACTCAGTCTTTGACGACATCTGTCACGTTATGTCTCTATACTCAGTCTTTGATACATCTGTCGCCGTTATGCTCTATACTCAGTCTTGACTGACATCTGTCACCGTTATGCTCTATACTCAGTCTTTGACTGACATCTGTCCCGTTTATGCTCTATACTCAGTCTTTGAACATCTGTCGCCGTTATGCTCTATACTCAGTCTTTGTGACATCTGTCGCCGTTATGCTCTATTACTCAGTCTTTGACATCTGTCCCGTTATCATCTGTCCCGTTCTCTATACTCGTCTTTGACTGACATCTGTACGTTATGCCTATCTAGTCTTGACATCTGTCCCGTTATGCTCTATACTCAGTCTTTGACGACATGTCCGTTATGCTTATACTCATCTTGTTATGCATCTCACTTTGCTCTTCTCGTTTGACTCATTGCCGTTATCTCTAATCTCTCTTTGCTTATACCGTTTGCTATCTCGTCTTATCATCTGTCCGTTATCTCTTTGCTCTTGATACATCTGTCGCTCTTGCTCTTATATCTATACATCTGCCCTTTGCTCGTTATGCTCTTACCAGTCTTGCCGATCTGTCACTTATGCTCTTCAGTCTTGCACTTGTCGCTTATCTCTTGTCTTTGACATCTGTGTCTCTTACCGTCTATCTTACATCTTACGTATCTCTTTCTCTTTACGTCTTCCGTTTCTCTATACTCAGTCTTTGACATCGTCCCGTTATGCTCTAACTCAGTCTTTGACGACATCTGTCCGTTTGCCTATACTCAGTCTTTGACATCTGTCCCGTTATGCCTTACTAGTCTTTGCGACATCTGTCACGTTATCTCTATACTCTTTTGACAAATCTGTCCCGTTATGCTCTATACTTGACGATCTGTGCTTCCTTTGCTTGCTCTTCGTCTTTGCTTCCGCTTTGCTCTTCGCTTTCTTACATCTGTCCTTCTTATATCAGTCTTTGCTGCATCTGTCACCGTTATGCTCTATACTCAGTCTACTACATCTGTCCCGTTTCTCTATATCAGTTTTGAATCTGTCGCGTTATGCTCTATACTCAGTCTTTGACATCTGTCCGTTATGCTCTATACTCAGCTTTGACTGCATCTTTCCTTATGCTTAAACTCGTCCTTTGACTGATCTCGCCGTTTACTATCTTCGTTTGCTCTTACCGTCTTAATCTCTTGTATTGTCACCATCTTTACATCTTCGTTGTCATCTATCTTTACTACATCTGTCACGTTATTCTACTCAGTCTTTCGATCATCTGTCACGTTATGCTCTATCTTACTCATCTTGTTATCTCTTCCGTTTTACTTCTTTGCCTACTCAGTTTTCATACTCGTTTGGCTCTTCCTAGCTTTACTGCTTTCCCGTTATGCTCTATACTCGTTTCTGACATCTGTCCGTGTTTATGTCTTTCATCTTGCGTTGTCAACGTTCTCTATCTAGTCTTGCATCTGTCCGTTATCTTATCCAGTCTTGACACTTCCTATCTATACTCAGTTTGTTGTCTTCTAACAGTCTTGATTTCTATCTCTATACTATCTTTGCTGCCGTTCTCTATCGTTTGGATCTGTCGTATGCTTATCAGTCTTAGATTGTCCTTATTATACTCGTCTTGATCTTCCCGATGCTCTATACTCAGTCTTTGACGACATCTGTCGCCGTTATGCTCTATACTCAGTCTTTGACTGACATCTGTCCCGTTATGCTCTATACTCAGTCTTTGACTGACATCTGTCGCCGTTATGCTCTATACTCAGTCTTTGACGACATCTGTCACCGTTATGCTCTATACTCAGTCTTTGACAGACATCTGTCGCCGTTATGCTCTATACTCAGTCTTTGACTGACATCTGTCACCGTTATGCTCTATACTCAGTCTTTGCTGACATCTGTCCCGTTATGCTCTATACTCAGTCTTTGACTGACATCTGTCACGTTATGCTCTATACTCAGTCTTTGACTGACATCTGTCCCGTTATGCTCTATACTCAGTCTTTGACTGACATCTGTGCACGTTATGCTCTATACTCAGTCTTTGTGACATCTGTCGCCGTTATGCTCTATACTCAGTCTTTGATGACATCTGTCACGTTATGCTCTATACTCAGTCTTCGTTGACATCTGTCGCCGTTATGCTCTATACTCAGTCTTTGACGACATCTGTCACCGTTATGCTCTATACTCAGTCTTTGACTGACATCTGTCCCGTTATGCTCTATACTCAGTCTTTGATACATCTGTCACCGTTATGCTCTATACTCAGTCTTTGACTGACATCTGTCACGTTATGCTCTATACTCAGTCTTTGACAATCTGTCGCCGTTATGCTCTATACTCAGCTTTGCGACATCTGTCACGTTATGCTCTATACTCGTTCTTTGACATCTGTCACCGTTATGCTCTATACTCAGTCTTTGACTGACATCTGTCACCGTTATGCTCTATACTCAGTCTTTGACGACATCTGTCGCCGTTATGCTCTATACTCAGTCTTTGACTGACATCTGTCCCGTTATGCTCTATACTCAGTCTTTGACTGACATCTGTCCCGTTATGCTCTATACTCAGTCTTTGACAACATCTGTCACCGTTTACTATACTCGCTTTGATGCATCTGTCACCGTTATGCTCTATACTCAGTCTTTGACTGACATCTGTCACCGTTATGCTCTATACTCAGCTTTGACTGCATCTGTCGCGTTATGCTCTATCTCAGTCTTTGCTGACATCTGTCACCGTTATGCTCTATACTCAGTCTTTGACTGACATCTGTCACCGTTTATGCTCTATACTCAGTCTTTGACTAGCATCTGTCACCGTTATGCTCTATACTCAGTCTTTGACTGACATCTGTCACGTTATGCTCTATACTCAGTCTTTGACTGACATCTGTCACCGTTATGCTCTATACTCAGTCTTTGACTGACATCTGTCACCGTTATGCTCTATACTCAGTCTTTGACTGACATCTGTCACGTTATGCTCTATACTCAGTCTTTGACAGACATCTGTCACGTTATGCTCTATACTCAGTCTTTGGCTGACATCTGTCACCGTTATGCTCTATACTCAGTCTTTGACAGACATCTGTCACCGTTATGCTCTATACTCAGTCTTTGACAGACATCTGTCACCGTTATGCTCTATACTCAGTCTTTGACATCTGTCGCCGTTATGCTCTATACTCAGTCTTTCTTTGTTCAGTTCAAATTTGCCCCTTCTGTTTTGTGTGCAACTGCACGAGGCAATGGGTGAAAGGAATAGTGCGCATGTACTTATCTGGTTCTTGATTTCAATGACTGCCCATGAGTAACATTTCATTCTCTCTCTCTCTCTCTCTCTCTCTCTCTCTGTCTCTCTCTCTCTCTGTCTGTCTGTCTCTCTCTGTCTCTGTCTCTGTCTCTCTCTCTGTCTCTCTCTGTCTCTCTCTCTCTTCTTGTGTCTCTCTCTGTCTCTCTGTCTCTCTGTCTCTGTCTCTCTCTCTCTCCATCTCTCTCTCTCTCCTCTCTCTCTCTCTCTCTCTCTCTCTCTTCTCTCTCTCAGTGCGCGCGCGTGCGTGTGTGTTTGTGTGTACATGTGTGTGTGTGTGCGCGTGTGTGTGTTCAGTTCCTTTTTGTGTCTTATCCTTGTTACCAATTTCTTTCTACATGATAAAAGAACCCGTCACAGTTATGCTTAATAGGCACACTTATTATCTTGTTTTAAATGCTTCGATTTATAGACACACACACACACACACACACACACACACACACACACACACACACACACACACACACACACACACACACACACGCAACACAGAGAAAAAGAGAGGGAAGTAAGTGGTGGAGAATGTTGGCGGGGCGGGGGGGGGGTGAGGAAGGAAGAGATAGAACTACACAAAGATCAAGCTTAACTTCCGAAACGAAAACAAACAAATGCAAAGTAAGAACAGCATAAAGTACACAATTATATTGATCGATGACACATTGGCCGGATGACGTAACTTTGCTTCCAATACGCCCCAAGCAAAGACAAATAAAACAGATTGCAACACTTGTAATTTATTTAAAGAAAATAGAACACATCCACGTAAAATGCAAAACAATATTGGTTTTGTAGTTGTCGTTTTCCCAAACACATGTAAGCGAAAGACAATCGCGTATACACACAAACAGAAACAAAAGTTTTCTTTTCATTTTCACTTCCTCTGGGCGAGCTGTGTTAACACTTTTCCTTCTAAGTCATTGGTGACATAACTGACAGCCACAACGAACGAAAAAGAAACACACACACACACACACACACACACACACACACACACACACACAAAACGCACGCACGCACGCACGCACGCACGCACGCACACACGCACACACGCACGCACGCACGCATGCACGCACGCACGCACGCACGCACATACACTTTCTGTCACGTATTTTGACAGCTTCCATTTTTTTTGTGCTCTGCACACTGTCGTTGAGGTTGTTGTTGCTGTTGCTATTGTGGCTGCGGTTGTTATTGTTATTGTTGTTGTTGTTGCTATTGTGGCTGTTGTTGTTGTTGTTGCTATTGTGGCTGTTGTTGGTGGTATTGTTATTGTTGTTGTTGTTGTTGTTGTTCTTGCTGTTGACGTTATTGTTGTAGTCGTGATTCTCCAAGTTGTTGTTGCCATCGTCGGTGTTGTTGTTGTGGCTGTTGCTCTTCTGGTTGTTTTTAATGTCATATCTGCCAAGGACGTAATATTGTCACTGCATCTGTTGGTTTGCTCGTCTGTCCGCAACATAAGGCATATATATATGTGTACTGATTTTTTTTTTTTTTTTTTTAGTAAAACTCGGTTTGTGGTTGAAATGTGGTTTAAGAACGGAAAAATTACTCTTAAACGATGCCTCCTAATGTGAATCCCTAATTCTCTTCAACAACTAATTAAATGAAAAACTAAACAAAACCAAACAAACCATAACAACCACTACGGAAAAAAGTATATTGAAATTCGGTGAAAACACAGAATGTGGAATAAAGACGAAACCATTGAATATTGGAGTGGATCCTTAGCGAATGTCTTTGACATTCCGAGTGCGCTACTCCCTGCTTCCATATCGATTCCTTCATCCTGGAATAACTTGCCCCTTTCCCCATTCCTTCATCCTGGAATAACTAACCCCTTTCCCCATTCCTTCATCCTGGAATAACTAACCCCTTTCCCCTTTCCTTCATCCTGGGATAACTAGCCCCTTTCCCCATTCCTTCATCCTGGGATAACTGGCCCCTTTCCCCATTCCTTCATCCTGAGATGACTTGCCCCTTTCCCCATTCCTTCATCCTGGAATAACTAGCCACTTTCCCCATTCCTTCATCCTGGGATAACTGGCCCCTTTCCCCATTCCTTCATCCTGGAATAACTGGCCCCTTTCCCCATTCCTTCATCCTGGGATAACTGGCCCATTTCCCATTCCTTCATCCTGGGATAACTAGCCCCTTTCCCCATTCCTTCATCCTGGAATAACTAGCCCCTTTCCCCATTCCTTCATCCTGGGATAACTAGCCCCTTTCCCTATTCCTTCATCCTGGAATAACTATCCCCTTTCCCTATTCCTTCATCCAGGGATAACTAGCCCATTTCCCCATTCCTTCATCCTGAGATGACTTGGCCCTTTCCCCATTCCTTCATCCTGGAATAACTAGCCCCTTTCCCCATTCCTTCATCCTGAGATGACTTGCCCCTTTCTCCATTCCTTCATCCTGGGATAACTAGCCCCTTTCCCCATTCCTTCATCCTGGAATAACTGGCCCCTTTCCCCATTCCTTCATCCTGGGATAACTGGCCCCTTTCCCCATTCCTTCATCGTGGAATAACTGGCCCCTTTCCCCATTCCTTCATCCTGGGATAACTAGCCCCTTTCCCCATTCCTTCATCGTGGAATAACTGGCCCCTTTCCCCCATTCCTTCATCTGGATAACTAGCCCCTTTCCCCATTCCTTCATCCTGGGATAACTGCCCCTTTCCCCATTCCTTCATCCTGGGATAAATAACCCCTTTCCCCATTCCTTCATCCTGGGATAACTAGCCCTTTCCCCATTCCTTCATCCTGGATAACTACCCCTTTACCCCATTCCTTCATCCTGGATAAATAGCCCTTTCCCCATTCCTTCATCCTGGGATAACTAGCCCTTTCCCCATTCCTTCATCCTGGGATAACTGCCCCTTTCCCCATTCCTTCATCTGGGTTACATCCTTATCCTTCACATTCCCTTCATCCTGAAAATAACCCCTTTCCCCATTCCTTCATCTGGATAACTAACCCCTTTCCCCATTCCTTCATCTGGGATAAATAACCCCTTTCCAATTCCTTCATCCTGGATAAACAGCCCCTTTCCGAATCCTTCCCTTCATCTAATACCCCTTTCCCCATTCCTTCAACCTGGGATAACTGGCCCTTTTCCCCATTCCTTCACCTGGATAAATAGCCCTTTCCCCATTCCTTCATCCTGGGATAAATAGCATTCCCATTCCTTCAACCGGATAAATAGCCTCTTTCCCATTCCTTCATCCTGGAATAACATTCCTTTCCCATTCCTTTATCCTGACAAATACCCTTTCAACCATTCCTTCCATCCTGGGATAACTGGCCCTCCCTTTTCCCTACACCTTCCCATCCTGGGATAAACTGGCCCCTTTCCCCATTCCTTCATCCTGGGATAACTGGCCCCTTTCCCATTCCTTCATCTGGGATAACTAGCCCTTCTTCCCCATTCCTTCATCCTGGGAAATAAACCCTTTCCCCATTCCTTCATCCGGATAACTGCCCCTTTCCTCATTCCTTCATCCTGGGATAACCCCCCTTTCCCCATTCCTTCATCCTGGGATAACTGCCCTTTCCCATTCCTCATCTGAATAACTGGCCCCTTTCCCATTCCTTCATCCTGGGATAACTAGCCCCTTTCCCCATTCCTTCATCCTGGATAACTGGCCCTTTCCCCATTCCTTCATCGTGATAAATGCCCCTTTCCCCATTCCTTCATCCTGGATAACTGGCCCCTTTCCCCATTCCTCATCTGGATAAATAGCCCCTTTCCCATTCCTTCATCCTGGGTATAGCCCTTTCCCCATTCCTTCATCGTGGATAATAGCCCCTTTCCCCATTCCTTCATCCTGGATAACTGCCCCTTTCCCCATTCCTTCATCGTGGATAATGGCCCTTTCCCCATTCCTTCATCATGGATAACTGGCCCCTTTCCCATTCCTTCATCTGGGATAACTAGCCCCTTTCCCATTCTTCATCCTGGGATAACTGGTCCCTTTCCCCATTCCTTCATCTGGGATAACTGGCCCCTTTCCCCATTCCTTCATCCTGTAATAGCCCCTTTCCCCATTCCTTCTCTGAATCTCCTCCAATTCCTTATCCTGTATCCCTTTCCCTCCTTCATCCTATAACTGGCCCCTTTCCCCATTCCTCATCCTCGGATAACTGGCCCCTTTCCCCATTCCTTCATCCTGGGATAACTGGCCCCTTCCTTCCTTATCTGTACTGCCCCTTTCCCATTCCTTCATCGATATGCCTTTCCATCCTCACCTGGAATGCCTTCCTCTCACCGAACGGCCTTCCATTCCTTCCTGAATGCCTTCCATTCCTCATCTGATGCCTTTCCATCCTTCATCCTGGAAACTCCTTTCCCTCTACGAATCCTTCCATTCTTCACTGAATGCTTCCTCTCATCGATAGCCTCCATCCTTCTGTAATGCCTTCCATCTCATCGATAATGCCTTTCCATCTCTGGGAATGCCCCTTCCTTTCATTGATAATGGCCTTCCATTCCTCATCTGAAATGCCTTCCATTCTTCATCGAATGCCTTTCCCCATTCTCGGATATCCCCTTCCATTCCTACTGATACCTTTCCATTCTCACTGGAATGCCTTTCCCATCTTACCTGATAATCCTTCCATCTTATCTGAATACCTTTCCTCCTTCACTGGACCTTCCATCTCATCTGATACTTCCATCTTCATCCGAATCCTTCCATTCCTTCTGATAATCCCCTTCCTCTATCCTGGGATAATACCTTCCCATTCTTCATCCTGGGAAAGCCTTTCCATTCTTCTCTGGAATGCCCTTTCCCATTCCTTCATCCTGGTAATAACCCTTTCCCCATTCCTTCATCTGGATAATACCCCTTTCCCATTCTTCATCCTGGGAAATGCCCCTTTCCATTCCTTCATCCTGGGATATGCCCTTCCCATTCCTTCATCTGGATAACTGCCCCTTTCCCATTCCTTCATCTGGGATAATGCCCTTTCCCATTCCTTCCTGGATATCCCCTTTCCATTCCTTCATCTGGGAATAACCCCTTTCCATTCCTTCATCTGGTAATAACCCCTCCATTCTCTCTGGGATAATACCTTCCCATCTTCATGGATAATGCCCCTTTCCCATCCTATCGGGATAATGCCCTTTCCATCTATCCGAATCCTTCCATCTTCATCCTGGGATAATCCTTTCCATTTCATCCTGGTACCTTTCCATTCCTTCATGGATAACTCCATTCTTCAATACTTCATCCATTGATAATCCTTCCATCCTTCATCGGTAATCCCTTTCCCATCTTCACTGGATACCTTCCATCCTTCATCCGGATAACCCTTTCTTCACGGAATGCCTTCCTCAATTGCCCTTTCCCATTCCTTCATCCGGATAAATAGCCCCTTTCCCATTCCTCTCCTGGGATAAATGCCCTTCCCCATTCTTCATCCTGGGATAACTAGCCCTTTCCCCATTCCTTCATCCTGGGTAAAGCCCCTTTCCCATTCCTTCATCCTGGGTAAATAGCCCTTTCCCCATTCCTTCATCCTGGGAATACTGCCCTTTCCCATTCCTTCATCCTGGATAACTGGCCCCTTTCCCCATTCCTTCATCCTGGATAATAACCCCTTTCCCCATTCCTTCATCCTGGGAAAATTACCCCTTCCCATTCCTTCTCCTGGGATAATGGCCCTTTCCCCATTCCTTCATCCTGGGAAAATGCCCCTTTCCCCATTCCTTCATCCTGGGAATAATGGCCCTTTCCCCATTCTTCATCCTGGGATAACTGCCCTTTCCCATTCCTTCATCCTGGATAACTAGCCCCTTTCCCCATTCCTTCATCCTGGATAACTGCCCCTTTCCCCATTCCTTCATCCTGGATAACTATAGCCCTTTCCCCATTCCTTCATCCTGGGATAACTAGCCCCTTTCCCCATTCCTTCATCCTGGATAACTGGCCCCTTTCCCCATTCCTTCATCCTGGGATAACTGCCCCTTTCCCATTCCTTCATCCTGGGATAACTGGCCCCTTTCCCCATTCCTTCATCCTGGGATAACTGGCCCCTTTCCCATTCCTTCATCCTGGGATAACTGGCCCCTTTCCACCTTTCTTCATCTAGGACCTTAATGCCCTTTCCCCCTTCTTCATCGTCTGTCTCTGTCTGTACTGTTACTGCCCTGCGCGCCGTCCGTGTCGAGCGTGCGGTGTACGTCTGTGCGTGCGTGCGTCATGCGCGCGCACGCATTCGTGGTATGTGCTGTGTGATGTGATGTGCTGTTGTGGATGTGCTGTGTCTGGTGAGTGTGTGTGTGTGTGTGTGTGTGTTGTGTGTGTGTTGCTGTCGTGTTATGTGTCTGTCTGTATGCCTCTCTGTTCTGCGTGTCTCTGTGCGAGGGGAAATGGAAAAAAAAAATGAGACCCTTAATTACTCCTACATCTCTACATTTTGTTCCGATGTTAGGAGCCCTTTCCCATGTCTTGGGGTAGCCTGGTGATAGACATCATCAATAAGGCAGCAGAAGCCTTAATCACGCGCGATGATTAACCAAGAAAGACATAGGGGGGATAAGGCAGTTGGGTGGGAGACGCGGTGATTTGTTCTTTTCAAGTTTGCGTATTGAATACACCCCGAGTGCATCTACATTTTCAACGTCTGAATATAGATCCTCTATCTGAATTGGTCGAAAGAGTTGAGTAGCTATTTTTCGTTTTCTCTGTGATATTACTTTGTCTGCAGGGAAAAAGTCTATTTTGTTCAGAACTCTGGTACATTCCCTTCCTCGTTTTCTGTAACTGGAGACGATGCATTCACGCACATGCATTTAGACACACACACACACACACACACACACACACACACACACACACACACACACACACACACACACACACACACACGAACACACACACAAAACCACACACACACACACACAGTGGGCGTCTGGAAGATATGACTCTCTCTCTCTCTCTTCTCTCTCTCTCTCTCTCTCTCCTCTCTTTCTCTCTCTCTCCCTCTCTTCTCTCTCTCTCTCTCTTCTCTCTCTCTCTTCTCTCTCTCTCTCTCTTTCTCTCTCTCTCTCTCTCTCTCTCTCTCCTCTCTCTCTCTCTCTCTCTGTGAGTGTGTGTGTGTGTGTTTGCTTGCGTGTGTGCCTGCGTGCGTGCGTGTGTGTGTGTGTGTGTGTGTGTGTGTGTGTGTGTGTGCGTGCGTGCGTGCGTGCGTGCGTGCGTGCGTGTCGTGTGTGTGTGTGTGTGTGTGTGTGTGTGTGTGTGTGTGTGTGTGTGTGTGTGTGATTGTGCGTGTGTGTCTTTGTGTCCACATTTGCACTTAAGTCCCATTCCGTTCACTGAGATATGTTCGGGCACGTATACCTGTGTGTCTCAATTATTCATGACTTTCTAGATAATGTGTCTCTTTCGAAAGCGCTGGTTTTGCTCTTTGGGGAGAACTGAGGAAAGTGTGTGAGGTAAAAATTGCTAATCTTTTGACCCTAGTCCAACATGCATTTTCAAGATAGGGTGAATGATTGATGGTTTAGACTAGGGTTGGATGGTGGTGGTGAGTGAGATGTCTTTGTAAAATCTTGTTCGTAAGGCCTAGACCTCTTCTTGCTCCTTGAACACAGCTTTTCTTAAGTGTGAGTATGTTGTGTTGAGTGTGTACGTGGTGGTGGTGTGTGTTGGTGTGTGTGTAGTGTGTTTGTGTTGTGTGTGCCGTGTGTGGTGATGGTGTGTGTGTGATGTTGTGTCTGTGTGTTGTGTGTGTGAGCGCGCATGTGTGTGTGTATGCACGCGCGTGTGTTGCATACGTGCGTGCGGCCGTGTGTGTGTGTGTGGTATGTGTTGTGTGTGTGTGTGTGTGGTGTTGTCACGTGCATGCGTGCGTGAATGCGTGTGAGACTGCGTGCGTGCATGCGTTCGTGTATCTGTGTGTATATGTGTGTGTGAGCGGCGCGTGTATGTGTGTGTGTGCGCGCGCGCGGTGTGTATGGGCATGTGTGGGTGCGTGCACGCGCGCGCGTGTGTGTAGCTGTATGCGTATAATATGTATGTATGTGTGACTAGAAGGGAAAAAAAAGGGATTTGTCTACAATGCACAATTGCTACGTAAGATGTTTGGTAGCTATTGGATAGCGGATGTTCCCTGGGAGTAAAAGGCTGCCATTACGATGCTATGGAACGGGTGAGGACAGCAATCGTCTTCAGCACACAGTGTTTTAAGTTGGGAGATTCGGGTTAGGATGAGGAATTCCCTCCCTGGCCTGTATGTGTGTGTGTGTGTGTGTGTGTGTGTGTGTGTGTGTGTGTGTGTGTGTGTGTGTGTGTGTGTGTGTGTGTGTCTGTGTTGTGTCTGTGTGAGTGTGTGTGGTGTGTGTGTTTGTGTGTGTGTTGTGTGTGTGTGTGCGCGCGCGCGCGCGCGCCGCGCAGGCGCGCGCATGTCCCCCTTCCCACCCCCCCACCCCCACCCCCTGCAAGCTGCTCTCTTCCCAACTACCATAAAATAAGTATATCCTGAAAAGAACAGTAACTCGTCGTGCATAATCTCATTGCGCGCGCTAAAGAGATATTGATGTGGTCAACACTTTTTTTTTTTTTGGGGGGGGGGGGGGGAGATGGGCTATAGCGGGTAACAAATGGCTACATTTCTTTGAAAATTCCTTTCGCTTATTCTTCTTTGACTGCATCTTCCATGTGAGACTATGCATGGGCACGCGGTCAATGATCTTTCGAGAGGCCGATGGAGTGATGGATATAAAATTCTGATCGGGCTCAGACATAAAGGGGATTCTCTCTCTCTCTCTCTCTCTCTCTCTCTCTCTCTCTCTCTCTCTCTTGTGCTTCTGTTTCTTTCTCTTCTCTCGTTCTTTTGTTACAACTTGTCGTTCGTAGCTGTATTTCTTGCCAAAATATCAAAACACACGATTCCATTGTCCAGGTCCTATGGTGTGGCCACAGGTAGAGGA
>CM065735.1:6523921-6526421 GCA_033310375.1 Conus canariensis
GCGTGCGTGCGTGCTGCGTGCTGCGTGTGTGTGTGTGTGTGTGTGGTGTGTGTGTGTGGTACGCATGTGCGTGCGTCGCGTTGTGTGCGTGCTATGTGTGTGTGTGTGTGTGTGTGTGTGTGTGTGTGTGTGTGTGTGTGTGTGTGTGTGTAGTGTGTGTGTATGTGTGTGTATGGGGTGTGTGTGTGTGTGTGTGTGTGTGTGTGTGTGTGTGTGTGTGTGTGTGTGTGTGAACTGTTTTCATTCTCATTCTTTTTTTTATTTCCCAAGCTCCTTTACTTCTGTCCTCCTCCTTTGGTAATAAAAATCGAGAATTGAACCGAGTGGCTCTTCACCAGATGTTGTTGAAGCGTCAATCCGTCAACAGATGCAAATGACTATGAAATCCTCAGCCTTAAGTTCCAGGCTCGCCGTCAAAATTAATGCAATACTTGAAAGCACACCGGAAACACTTGGACGTCATAACTCTCTCTTCCCATTTATCCCCAATGCTACCACTTCTGTCACCTCCTCTCTCTGTCTTTCCCTCCCTCTCCCCCCACTATCCCCCCCCCCCCCCAAAAAAAAAAAAACCACCCACACGTAAACTCCTTTTAGCTCCAGAGTTTTTCCCCAGAGGCGGTGTGTCCTTCAGTTCTGAGGTATTTCCATAACGTTTCCGTGGTTCTGAGCCAGTTGTGGATGCTTTTCTTTATTACAACAACTCTTTTTAATTCAGCACTTCATCTCCTCTCTCTCTCTCTCTCTCTCTCTCCTCTCTCTCTCTTCTCTCTCTCTCTCTCTCTCTCTAACAGTTTATCACAGAAATAGAGATGTGTGCATGGGTTTGGTGGGTGCATTTGTGTGGGGGGGGGGGGGAGGCAAAGGGGGGGAGGGGAGGGGATAGATTAGAAAATGGAAAACGAAAGAGGATGAGAATAAAGAAGCAGGAGAAGACGAGGAGCAATTTAAGGGGGGGGCGGATAAAGAAAACAGATATTCATGTTTTGGTTCTTCCAGTGGACGGCTCAGCTTCTTAGGAATCCGAGAGGGAAGCATTTAGATGTTATGATTTGAACGAGTCCGGACACTTTTTATCATCACATAGTGGTTGATCTTTGGGAGGGGTGGAGGGAGGGGAGGTCGCTAGGGATGGAGGCAAGGAATTATCTCAAATTTCTGGCCTTCACCCTCCCATCCCCGACACATTCCCATCCCATCCACATGAAATGTATCCATTTTCTGACATGCCTGTGTAACATGTGTAGAATCCCTATGCACTTGGGAAGGGAATATTGACATGGTAAACACAGTCTCCCCCCCCCCCCCCACACACACACACACCTCTTTTGTTCCTTTTAAAGTAAAAAAAAGTTTTCAAGGAGAGTGCATCAGATGTAATTGCATTTCCTGGGGGAGTCTGCTTGCTTACCTTTTTAATTTTTTTTTTTCATAGAATTTTGTGTGTGACATTTTTCATGACCAGAAGGTCCTTAGACATCTGGAATGACAGATATAATGCGCCAAGGCACACACAAGCACAGACATACACACATGCACGCATACACACACGTACACACGCATGTGTGCGTGTTTGTGTGTATGTGTGTGTGTGTGTGTGTGTGTGTGTGTGTGTGTGTGTGCGTGTGTGTGTATGTTGTGTGTGTGTGTGTGTGTGTGTGTGTGTGTGTGTGTGTGTGTGTGTGTGTGTGTGTGTGTGTGGAAGTTTTTTTTTTTTTTCTGCCCAAGCCTACCCCCTCCCCCCTCCATACCCCCTCGTCTATTACTAAAAACTGACAACTGAACTGAATGGCTTTTCACCAGATGTTGTTGACGAGCCAGTTCGTCAAAAGATGCAAATTACAAACAAACAAAACAAACAAAAAACATGTGCTTTAAATTCCAGCCGCGCGCTCCGATTATGCAATACTTAAAAGCTCCCCAGAGAACCTAGGGTGTCATAACATTCTCCTTATTTATCCCTCATGCTCCTTCTTCTATAGCACCCTTCGCTCTGCCGCTCCCCCCCCCCTCCACCCACCCACCCACCCACCCCTCCTCATTTCAGGATTTACGTCCAAAGGCGGTGTGTTATTATTCAGTTTTGAGATCATTCAATCACATTCTTGGGTTTCAGAGCTATTAATGTTTTCTGCTTTATTCGGACGAGTCTTTCTATTTCAGTGCTTCACCTCATTCTCTCTCTCTCTCTTTATTTTATTTTTTAACGTTCTATCAACAAAGATAGAAATGTGTGTATGGGTTTGAGGTGTGCATGTGTGTTGGAAGGGGGGGGGGGGTATGAAAGAGGATGAGACTTGAAGAAACAGGAGAACAAGGGGAAGCAATCAAAAGATAAAAAAAGTGAGCCGGGTTTGCGATGTGAAAAAAGACAGAAAGAAAGAATGAAGAAAAAGGAAACAAGCCTGTGGTTCCCCATTTGAACAGAAAGACCGCTTCTCTTGTTTTAGTGGCTTACGTGCATAAACAAAATGATTCTGTGTAATTGTAGTCATGTGTG
>CM065735.1:6536421-6543921 GCA_033310375.1 Conus canariensis
AAAGAGCACACGCTCACTCATACGCGTACGTCGCACAAACACCGCTCTCCTAGCTTGTCACCCCCCCCCCCCCCCCCCCCCCTCTTCCCTCCCTCCCCCCCCCCCCCCTTTCATAATATAACTGTTCTCTCACTCCTCGCGCCGCCCCCTCACCCACCTCCATCTCCCCACGCCCCCCTCCCCCTCCCACCCACCCTCCCCCCCTCCCCCACGCCCACCAACCCTCTCAAACGCACGCACACTTGGCCAACAACATTCGGACCATCCAATGACTACAGACTTAGTTATTTAATTATTAGGTTCTAGTTTCTTATTTCTTATATTCGCAGCTTCCACTATATATTTAGCAAAGGCAACAATGGTTGAATTATCATTTGTTAAAAGATCCCTTATACCATTTATTGATGGCTGGATATGAATCATATTAAAGAAGGAGTATTTACGACGAATGTCTGAGAACAGTTGACACTGGAAAATAAAGTGTACTTCATCTTCAACATTCTGACCACACAATACACAGTTTGTGACTTCTCTATCCATACACCAGTGTTTTGCAATACCTAAGCCGTGTACTCTTAATCTAAACCTTGTCAGTGCTTCTCTCATTCTTTGTTTGTAATTAAAGTTAAATACTTCTCTGGTTCAAACACAGATTTAAATGAATAATACCATGAGTATTTATCGCTAGTTTCAATCTCTGAGTGCCATTTTTGCTTGTAGCATGATATAAGCCTGTCCTTGAATTCTGATATAAACTCCTCTTCAATCCGACATCTTGGCATAGCCATGCTATTCCAAAGCCATTTTCTATTAAAATATTCTTTACTCTCGAAGCCCAGTTACAACTATCTGTTTCTAGCCGCATTAGCATCATCTCGTAAGCTTGTCTACATATTGTATTCATCGGCAGTCTAACCAATCGGATCCAGTACTTAACGCATTTTATTGCTGTTCTGACAGATAGCAGATATCTTCCTGTTTCTCCATAAACCATTTTGTTGGAAGAGTGTAATGGAAGTCCCAAAAATCGCTTGATGGCAAAAGTTTTTTCTATTTCTGTTACATCTTCCAGCCCCAGATTTCTGCTGCATAAGTTAAGATGGGTTCAATTTGCGCATCAAACAGTTTCCAGAATAGAAAGGGATCAATCGTACGTAATCTTCGAAACGATCTCAGGATTTCCATCACTCCCTTCTTACCTTTCTTACTCATTTCAAGCAAAGAAGCACTCGTACTTAATTGCTTAATTTTGTGGTAGATACGAGAGAGAGAGAGAGAGAGAGAGAGAGAGAGAGAGAGAGAGAGAGAGAGAGAGAGAGAGAGAGGCGAGCATATGTCTGTGACTATGTAAGTGTATACATAATGTGGTTATCTAAGTGCATATAAATGTCCGTTTAAACATCCCTACACATACCTGCAAATAATCTTAAAGTAAATGCTTAACTGGACTACAAATTAAAGAAAAAACAACATTGAAGGCAAACTTTAAATCTGAAAAGACATCACACAAAGACATGCCTGATAATAGTGGTAAATGAGCTAGAAGAGGTAAACAAACAGCAGATGCTTGCTGGTTATTCTTCGTTCTCCACAAATACATTTTGCTTCGTTTGTATACTTACTTTTTATGGCGTCAAGTTTTAATTTATGAAATATTGAAATGAAATTCTGTATTGGTACATATTTTTTCACTTGTAAATGAGGACTGCTGTTCACATGTTCATAATTAATTAAATGAGTATTTCTATCAGCCACACCAAGCAACATATTTTTGTAATGATTTCTGAATCGGCACCAACGGTTAGCTATAATAATTGATTGACTTCAGGTAAAGAAAAGGATATATTCAATACCGTGGCGCACTTTTCTTTTCTGGCTCCTCTCTTTGCGCATATATCAGCTAGCTCATTACCCCAAATACCACAATGCGATGGAATCCAACAGAAGGCGACATCAGTTCCTTTACATATTAAAACATGGATAAGATGGTATATTTCATTCACAAGAAGTTGTTCGAAACGGTATTTGGAAATTATATGGTTTGCAGAACAGACACTGAATCCACAAAAATAACTACTTTAGATATTGATTGTGGCAAGTCAATTAAATGTGGCAACGCCATCATAACAGCTGTCATTTCGGCGACAAATATTGATCTGCCTTTTCCGATGGAATATATCTTTTCAACCTTTTGTGATGGTATTACAAAAGCAGAACCTGACTGATTATTAGACAATACTGAACCATCTGTGTAAACTTTAAGATGTTGAGGATATTTCTCTTGTATATGCATCTTTACAGAATAAGATGAAATATTTGGTTGGTCAGTGTGATCACGATCAAAATGTGCCCTGTTTCGAAATGTGTGTGTGTGTGTGTGTGTGTGTGTGTGTGTGTGTGTGTGTGTGTGTGTGTGTGTGGTGCGTGGTGCGCGTGCGTGCGTGCGTGCGTGCGAGCGTGCGTGCGTGCGTGCGTGCGTGCGTGTGTGTGTGTATGTGTGTGTGTGTGTGTGTGTGTGTGTGTGTGTGTGTGTGTGTGTGTGTGTGTGTGTGTTGTGTGTGTGTGCGGCGCGCACCTGCCAGCCTGCCTGATCTGTTTGTCTGACCTTCTGTCTGTCTGCCTGCCTGCCTGCCTGCCCGCCTGCCTGTCTGTCTGTCTGTCTGCCAACCTACCTGCCTGTCTGTCTCTGTCTCTCTTTCTCCCCTCTCTCTCTCTCTCTCTCTCTCTCTCTCTCTCTTCTCTCCCTCCCTCCTGCTCTCTCTCTCTCTCTCTCTCTCCTCCTCCTCCTCTCTCTCTCCTCTGCTCTCTCTCTCTCTCTCTCTCTCTCTCTCTCTCTCTCTCTCTCTCTCTTCAAAAGAACACAGCTGCTAGCTGTATACTGGAATGAGTTTCTAAATGGTGAGGGAGGAAAAAGGGTCAGTGAGAGGATAGGGTGATCATCAAATACATATCATCAGTCACCCTGCTACAGTGGTTAGCGTTACAGACTTACGACTTGGGAAGTGGGTTCAACTCCCATCAGGAGCATCTATGGGTGGAATGTTTCGTCCAGTGCTTTCAAGGCTCCAGTGGGAAGCTCAAGTCTAGTGTCATCCATATACAATTCGTACACTTTGCCCAACTGCGCATAATAATGAGCTAAAATAACTACAAAGTTAAGTTTGAACACATGAAATACCAAGTTTTCTTCTAATGTTGCTTGTATCTCAAGAAACCTATTAGATTTTCCTATACGAATACAAATTTATAAGGAAAAAGATATCAATTTTGAAAATCTATCAAAATAAAAGTTGTGTTTTGAACGAAGTATGCATCATTGATATTGCCACTGTTCATGTTTAATCTTAAGGTGCCAGATTATTATAAAGATCTACGCTTTGAGTGCTATTATATGCTCCGTGTATGTGTGTGAGAAGAACTACGCGGAAGTGGTTAGTTTTAGGGGTTTTCTTTCATTTGTTTATTGTCTAAATTCATCTGTGATAAACAGACGTAAAAGGAAAGAACCGAATCGATTGTTTTATCCACTTGCTGAATGCGTCTCCTAGAGTGTTGCCTACATTTCTTGACCAGCATTTCAAGTATCTCTCGGGCCTGGTTGAGTCCGGAATATATCCATGAAAGAAAGCTTAGGGAACAGTCCTGCTATGTAGCCTCTGATCAGAACACAACTCCACTTCACCCTCTTCTTCCTCACTAAACATAATCCAAAAAAAAAATCTCTGATGCTAATGCTCACCGTGTCCTGCTTTCGTGGTGACTTGAATTTCCATTTATGCCATACTTTCGTGGTGACTTGAATTTCCATTCATGCCATATTTCGTGTGACTGAATTCCATTCATGCCTACTTTCGTGGTGACGAGTTTTTATGTCATACTTTCGTGGTGACTTGAGTTTCCGTTTCATACTTTCGTGGTGACTTGAATTTCATTTCATGCCATACTTTCGTGGTGACTTGATTTCCATTTCATGCCATACTTTCGTGGTGACTTGAATTTCCATTTCATGCATACTTTCGTGGTGACGAGTTTTTATGTCATACTTTCGTGGTGACTTGAGTTTCTATTTCATACTTTCGTGGTGACTTGAATTTCCATTTCATGCCATACTTTCGTGGTGACTTGAATTTCCATTTCATGCCATACTTTCGTGGTGACTTGAATTTCCATTTCATGCCATACTTTCGTGGTGACTTGAATTTCCATTTATGCATACTTTCGTGGTGACTTGAATTTCCATTTCATGCCATACTTTCGTGGTGACTTGAATTTCCATTTCATGCCATACTTTCGTGGTGACGAGTTTTTATGTCATACTTTCGTGGTGACTTGAGTTTCCGTTTCATACTTTCGTGGTGACTTGAATTTCTATTTCATTCCATACTTTCGTGGTGACTGAGTTTCCATTCCATACTTTCATGGTGACTGGAGTTTCCATTTCATACTTTCGTGGTGACTGAAGTTTCCATTCATACTTTCGTGGTGACTGAAGTTTCCATTTCATACTTTCATGGTGACTGAAGTTTCCATTTCATACTTTCGTGGTAACTGAAGTTTCCATTTCATACTTTCGTGGTGACTGAAGTTTCCATTTCATACTTTCGTGGTGACTGAAGTTTCCGTTTCATACTTTCGTGGTGACTGGAGTTTCCATTTCATGCCATACTTTCGTGGTGACTGGAGTTTCCGTTTCATACTTTCGTGGTGACTGGAGTTTCCGTTTCATTACTTTCGTGGTGACTGAAGTTTCCATTTCATACTTTCGTGGTGACTGAAGTTTCCATTTCATACTTTCGTGGTGACTGGAGTTTCCGTTTCATACTTTCGTGGTGACTGGAGTTTCCGTTTCATACTTTCGTGGTGACTAAAGTTTCCATTTCATGCCATACTTTCGTGGTGACTGGAGTTTCCGTTTCATACTTTCGTGGTGACTAAAGTTTCCATTTCATGCCATACTTTCGTGGTGACTGGAGTTTCCGTTTCATACTTTCGTGGTGACTAAAGTTTCCATTTCATGCCCTGCTTTCGTGGTGACTTGACTTTTGATTTCACGCCCTGCTTTCATGGTGACTGGAGTTTCCACTGGAGGTATGTCACTGTAATCAACTCCTGTCAAAATTGTCGGTATTGTTGGATGAACGTAGTGGCGTTCTCAACAGGAGAGTTCTCCTTCACGCTAGCTCCGAGTCAAAGCAATGACTATCGCCAGTATGGAGTGTGGCATGTGAATCAGAAGAGACGCCACGAATACCATAACAGTGACACGACAGCATTGCAGTGTCTCCTCTGGTGGGTGACCTGAGAGCTTCCCATGGATCGCTCCCTGCAGACTGCGGTGCTGAGGCTGCAACGGGACAAGGCTGGGTGTGGCTGTGTTGGAAGGGCCCATAATAAGCACTGTGGGAGTGATGCCTCTTGAGGCGAGGACAGACAGTGAGACGGAAAAGAAGTGAACGGGAGAGAGAGAGAGAGGGGGGGGGGAAGGGGGAGGGAGGGAATGAGAGAGAGGGGGAGAGAGAGAGAGGATGGGAGAGGGGGAGAGAGAGAGGGGGAGGAAGAGAGGGAGGGAGGGAGAAAGAGAGAGAGAAGGTGAGAGAGAGAGAGGGGGGGAGAGAGGGGGGAGGGATGGAGGAGGGGGGGAGAGAGAGGGGTGAGAGAGAGAGGGAGAGGGGAAAGAGAGATATACGGATACGGATGATTTAATCATTATAGGCGATGGCCCCTTATGATGGGGTGGATTACATCTGGACAAAAATGATATTGTAAAGCATATTGAACAAACGTAAACAGCACACACTCAAGAACACACTGTGCTTTAGAATTTGAAGGCTTTGTGTAGGGACAAGCCACTTTTTTTTAATAACATCCTCTTTAGTGCAGGCCATAAGTAAGATGAGTTGAAAGCAATCCAGGCGAGCGAGCGAGCGAGCGAGCGAGAGAGAGAGAGAGAGAGAGGAGAGAGAGAGAGAGAGAGAGAGAGAGAGAGAGAGGGTGAAAGACAGAGAGAGGATCAGAAAAAGAGAGAGGGTGAGAGAGCCAGAGAGAGGGAGAGACAGAGAGTGGGGAGAGACAGACAGACAGACAGACAGACAGACAGACAGACAGACAGACAGAGAGAGAGAGATTCTCAGGAGCTGTAACTGTGGTGTCTGGGCTGAGCCTGGAAGGACGAGAGGATGATTTCCCCTGTGAAGTCCATGGAATCCCTTTGCTGAGAGTGAGCTGGACTCCTAATTGATGGTACCCCAAGAGGCAGTAAGAGGACCTGATTCTCACTGAAAAGAGTCGGTCTGACTTTGGTAGTACTGGTTCAGTGTCAGGAACTCAGTTCCTACGGGCGGCAGCACGGTTAGGTAAGGTAATGTTGCTGACACCCCAGACTACCGCAAAGGGCCATATAAGGGTTGTCACCGCGTTGAAGTCAACTCACTAGTCATTTTAAAAAAAAACTCATTCACACAATCCTTTAAAATACACCTTCTGAAAACACACAGGGAATTTTGTTTCTTCTGTAAAAGCAAGTGTGGAGGAATGGCATTTTGGTGCTTTAAGATTTTCAGAATCGTATGAGATGGGATTCATATTTAATCAGTTATTCAAAAAGTCGTGTCTTAGTCAAAGATGTGTTTTCAGGAGGCCACCGGAGAAATAATGTAGCTAGCAATCAGGCAAAACAGTGGAAGGCGAACTAATACACTACTGGTTGTTGAAGCAATGCTGACACATAGGGGATGTAGACCAACCCTTGGCACAAAACCGACACAGATGGGGGAAATCTGGTGAAAGTGTTTTTTTTAATACGACGCCCTAGCGGCACTGAAAAGAAGAAGAAGAAGAAGAAGAAGAGAAGAAGAAAGAAGAAGAAGAAGAAGAAGAAGAAGAAGAAGAAGAAGAAGAAGAAAGATGATGATGATAAAGATGATGATGAAGAATGATGAAATGAAGAAGAGATGAGATGAAGATGAAGAAGAGATGAAGAAGAGACGAGAAAGATGAAGAAGACGATGAGAAGAAGAGAATGATGAAAGAGATGATGATGATGATGATGAGAAGAAGATGATGAGAAGAGAGATGAGATGATGATGAATAAATGATGATGATGATGAGATGAAGATGAAGAGATGATGATAGATGAAGAAGATGATGAAGATGAAGATGATGAAGAAGTATGAAGATGAAGAAGATGGAAGATGAAGATGATGAAGATGAAGATGATGAAGATGATGATGAAGATGAAGATGAAGATGATGAAGATGAATGAGATGAGATGATGATGAAGCATGAAGATGAAGATGATGATGATATGACGATGAGATCAGAAGAAGAAAGAAGAAGAAGAAGAAGAAGAAGAAGAAGAAGAAGAAGAAGAAGACGAAGAAGAAGAAGACGAAGAAGAAGAAGAAGAAGAAGAAGAAGACGACGACGACGAGACGACGACGACGACGACGACGACGACGACGACGACGAAGAAGAAGAAGAAGAAGAAGAAGAAGAAGAAGA
>CM065735.1:6550207-6557707 GCA_033310375.1 Conus canariensis
GAGACTCTTGACTCTTGACTCTTGACGCGCACTAACGCAGCGCCTTTTAATGTGAGGCCTACGGCCCGTTCACATGAGTCACGCAACGGTGTTCAGAAGTCGAAAAAGCAAAAAAATCAAAAAATCTGAAATGAATCAAGTCACATCATCAACATGGATCATATCAAAACAAGTTGAATCGACATCTATCAACAAAGCAATTACTTGACTAGTCCATAATCTATGTACCTTATTTGTATCTAAAGAGAAAAATCATTTAGTATCCCACTAGGTTCAATCAAAATTAAATTCAAATCAGAATTAAATCCAGTCAACCAATTAGATCAAATCAAATTAGAATCAACAATTATCATTAAGAAGTGCATAGGCCACAAATCAAAAGACCTGAGATAGAATTCCAAATCATATCCAATTAACTCGCCTTTAAGTTTACTATCAATTATCATCCTAGTTAATCTTCATATTACACAGACACCTCAAAACGTATAAGTTGATGACTGTCTCAAGTCGAAAACCAAGACAATTCACAATCAGTGTCCATGTCACATCAAAATCAAAATATATTCAAATCGAAATCTGTGTTATATCCATATATACATATACATATATATATATATATATATATATACACACATGTACATACACATACATATATAAACATATATATACACATACATACACATACATATACACACATACATACATATATATACACACATTCATATACACATATGTTACCAGTCTTAAACCAAATTTAGACTAAGCCCACATATGTCACGCAATGTGAAATTTATAGTTTGACTAGTAGGTTGAATTACATACATGGTTCATGAAACATTTATCCCGAATTTACTACTCATCTGGATATACATTCTGAAAATTTGGTGTTTTGACCAATCATTAGTTATTTACAAAATAGTACAGGGATAGTAGGGGTCGGTTGACCCAAAGTATCTATATATGATGACACAGCCTATCCTACAATTAAACCATTCTAAGGCATTTGTGCATCTTTGCTGGAACATATCACGTACAAAAACCAACTTGCAATTATTCAAATTCAGCATAAACAGAACAGTAACTAACATTTTTGTTTCAGTCAACACAATGTCTATTTTGCCTAACAATCAAGTCCCACGTGCACAAGGCTGGCCAAGACTAGTTATTATGTAACAATTTTTGTGACCAGCCTCAATATGAAGGCAATTTTCTCAGTATAAAAGGCACCAATCCTAATACAAACATGTTCCATTTGCCATCTTTGCTCAGTATTACTGTTAGTATACAAGCACATACCGATGGACTTTTTTTTTTTTTTTTTGACTTTCCTTTTAGACATTTGAAGTATATCTTTCCGACACTACCGCATATCAATCATATCATGCACGCATTCCTGTAGATCTTAATTAGACATGTTCAAAACATGTTACAAACAGCACCACTATGTAAAACACCCCAAGGATGTCCCTTAATAAAATTATGTGGACCAGCCGAATTAGTGCCGACTACCCAAAGGTTAATAATGTGTGTCTTGATCATCATTAGCAATTATTATGATACTGTTACTACAGCTGAGATTCTCTCTGTTTTAACGCATAGAACACATACATAGCAACGTCCCGTGTAATTTCAGCATTATCATTTTCTACCAGGCTTTGTAATGTGATTGTATTGATATTTCTAAAATGTTTGTAAATGTATTTATCTCTCAGTTTCCTATAACAAGGACATGCTGTTAAAAAGTGTAATTCAGTTTCCACTACTGGGCAAAAGGGGCATGTTGTAATCGCTAAATTGTCTATATATTTCTTGTTTACATGCAAATCATTTGTCCCCAGACGTAGTCTAGTTAGTGCTTTCCTAAACTTGGCTATAGTAATTACACTTAGGTATTCCTCGGTTTGATGTAGAGTTTTAAAGGAAAGATACGTTGAAAAGCGTTCGCTATTCTCTAACTTATCGTGCCAGTTCTGTTTGTAGCAGTCTATTATTCTTTGTTTTAATAATAAAATGAACCAATGTTCATCACCTACTCCTTCATTCGTCCAAACTTCAGAAAAGCCATACATATCTAGACAACGTTTTATCTCTAAAGCCCAGTTCTGAGGTTTGTTTATTTCTGTCTTCTCTCTTTCATATGCTTGTTTTGGTATTCTGTCAGGTGACATTTTAATAAGTCTAAACCAGTATCGAATTGCTCTTATTGTGCTATCAATACTTATTGAGTATCTTCCCAACTCCCCATAAACTAAATTATTTGGTGTTTTCTTTCCTACTCCTAAGTATTTCTTACATGCAAATAAATGAATATTTTCTATGGTTTGTAGCTGATTAATCCCCATGCTTCTGCTGAATACAAGAGTAAGGGCTTAACTTGCGCGTCAAACAATTTAAAATATATAGCTAAATCCAAGTGTCCTAAACTGTACATTGTTTTCATTATTTCTATAACCTTACCTTTCGCTCTTCCCGCATATTCCGAAAGTGAGATGTCTACAGAAAGTTTAGTTGTCAAGGTGAAGCCTAAATATTTGTAACTATTCACTACTTCAATTTCTTGACCTTTGTAATACCATTTTTCTGTTTTGCCTAGGTAACCACCTTTTCTGAAGACCATTATTTTAGTTTTGTGTAGGTTAACCGTTTAAACCTAAAGAATCTGAAGCTTCTTGTAAATTTTTGATCTGATTTTGTAGGCCGGCTGGAGTTAAGGAAATTAGGGCTATGTCATCTGCAAATAATAAGGTAAAGATTTCCTCTGTTCCAGGTAGAAATTGGTATCCCTGTCTTCCTTTCGTTGTGACATTATTCGCTACTTCCGTTATTAGTAAAGAGAAAATCAGAGGTGACAGTAAGCAACCTTGTTTCACTCCGACCGGGCACTCAAAGAATTCCGTTAAGATCGCACCGTGTCTTACGCATGCTTGCACGTTCCTATAAATACCTTTCAACATGTTAAGCATTTTTGTTGATATTTTATGTTTACTTAGAATTGTCCACAGTTTATCTCTTTTGACAGTATCGAAAGCTTTTTGGTAATCGATGAATGCTATGTACAGTTTACTCCTGCGTCTACCATATAAACAGTTACTTATCATAGTTATTAATGTAAAAATATGATCTATCGTAGAGAAACCTTTCCTAAATCCTGCTTGTTCTCTGCTTATTTTATTTTCCTCTTCGGCCCAATTGTAAAGTCTGTTATTTAATATTGCTGTGAAAATTTTGCTTAATATGCACAATAGTGATATTCCTCTGTAATTTTCTGGGTTCTGCTTGTTGCCTTTCTTGTGTAATGGAACTATAACTGCACGGGACCATTCTAAAGGGAAGTAACCAACTTGGAACAACTTATTGAATAATTTTGCTAAGAATGGAATTATCTTATGTCCTATTGTTTTCAAGAATTCTGGAGGAATTTCGTCTAATCCTGATGCTTTACCCGATTTCAATTTTCTTATAGCTGAACTTATTTCGTTATCAGATATCTCTACGTCTAAATCTTGAACAAAAATTTCTTCTTCAATAACTTGCTGAGGTACTTCATGGTCATTATTTGTCTCATTTATTTGTGGATTTAGTATACCTTCAAAGTGTTCTTTCCATTGCAAAGTTGTGATAAGTGGTTGCTTTATTCTTTTTCTCCTAATGCTTCTTATTGTGCTCCAAAATGTCTGACTATCTTTCTGATTTTGTGTAAGAGCATCATAAATTTGTTTCTTATATAACCTCTTTTTTTTCTCTAATTAGTTCTTGATAGAAAGCTCTTTTGATTCTGTAAGTCTCCTTTCTTTCTTCAAATTTAACTGGGTCCTTATTTCTGTTATATTGGTAAGTTTACTCAGTGCCTGACTAGCTTCTTTCTTCTTCAGTAGACAATCATTGTCAAACCATCTATTGGTGGTTTTGGTTGGACCACCTATTCCTATTGTCTTGCACATACTTTTCCCTGCTTCCTTTAATAGCATATTAAAATGTTCTATACTCCTATCGACATCATAGTCTATTTCCTGTATAATTTGATCTAAGACTATTTGAGAACTTTCAGATTCTAAG
This sequence comes from Conus canariensis, assembly GCA_033310375.1. NCBI lineage: Eukaryota > Metazoa > Mollusca > Gastropoda > Neogastropoda > Conidae > Conus > Conus canariensis. Next base: position 6,554,264 of record CM065735.1, read on the forward strand.
AAAGAAATGTAATCTTGTTGTTTGGCAGAGTCCCATTTTATCTTTCTTGTGTATGTTTTCTTTTGTTCATCTGATTTTGTATTCGGTAAAGTACTCTGTATTTCCATCATGATTGGCATATGATGTGATTCAACTCTTTCTTTAACTGTGCATTTCATTACATTATCAACCAATTCAATAGAGCATAAGAAAAAATCGATAGTACTATTTCCTCTTTCTGGGAAGAATGTGAGGCCACCATCAAAATTTCTCATACACAATCCATTTAAAGGTGTAAGCTTAAAGACTGTACAAAATTCAATCAATCTTTTTCCGAAACCATTAATGTAGGAATCTTGTGATTTTCGTGCGTACACATTCTGCTGAAAGAGAGAGAGAGAGAGAGAGAGAGAGAGAGAGAGAGAGAGAGAGAGTGTGTGTGTGTGTGTGAGTGTGTGCGCGCGCGCGCGCGCGCGCGCGTGTGTGTGTGTGTGTGTGTGTGTGTGTGTGTGTGTGTGTGTGTGCATCTGTGTGTGTGTGTGTGTGTGTGTGTGTATGTGTGTGTGTGTGTGTGTGTGAGTGTGCGTGCGTGTGTTTGCGTGTGTGCGTGTGTGCGTGCGTGTGAGTGTGTGTGTGTGTGTGTGTGTGTGTGTGTGTGTGTGTGTGTGTGTGTGTGTGTGTGTGTGTGTGTGTGTGTGTGTGTGTGTGTGGAGCAGGGAGAGAAAGAGCGCAAGGGAGAATGGGTGGGATGTTTGGAACTAACACTGAGCGAAAAAAAAATGCCTCTGGAAATGTACAAAATACGGGATAGGGAAACAAAGAAAAGAAAAGATAGAAAAAGGCAATATCGATAGAAAAAAAGATTATCCAAAAATAAACAAAGGAAAAACAAAAAAGCAGCTTTACAAGACAGAACCTCAAACCGGAAATAGCGAAATTGAGAAGCTGGACGCGTGCATCCGGGCAACAGGAAATGACGTTCATATCATCCTGGCCCGCTAAAACGGGATTCTGCGCACTAACCATAACAAAGAAAAAAAAGTCATTGATTTTGACATCACGTTTGGTTCCGGAAATTTTACCCGTGACTCCCACATGGACTAGGATGGGCGAGGACAATTATTCAAATTTGAAAATCAACTCGCTCTATTCTCGGTGCATTCTGAGCAGATTTGGGTCATGCAGTGTTTGTAGATTTCCAGGTTGGTTTTTTTTCCGTCTCGCGATCTCGCAAAAATTGAGACGGGGAAAAAAACCCTCAGACGTATGTGGTGCGTGCGTGTGTGAGTGCGTGCTCTTGTGTGTGAGTGCGTGCTCTTGTGTTCGTTCTTCAATTTAACGTCTATTCACATAAAGTGATTTTAGACAGAGTTAGGGAAATACCGTGTGTATGCATGCGTACGTGCGTGCGTGCGTGCGTGCGTGCGTGCGTGCGTGCGTGTGTGTGTGTGTGTGTGTGTGTGTGTGTGTGTGTGTGTGTGTGTGTGTGTGTGTGTGTGTGTGTGTGTGTTGATGGACCGATAAGAGATTTGCTACGAACAATTAGCTATATATAGTGATTCATACTAAAATTCTTTACAATTAACATTAGCCCAAAGCAAGTATTAAAACATAAAGGAGTACAGGATATCTGGTATAACCAAAATGTTAAGCGCTCATATCTGTAGGAACACTTGTTACAAAAAATAGCCCATTGGACTAATCATCAAGGAATTAACAAAAGAAACAAGACCTGGTAAGTTCTGAAAAATACACGTGCCATCAAGTTGCAGGAAGTCAAGATTTTCATTTTTGAAATATGCGCAGTGGAAAAGAAGATGCTGGGTTGTGAAACTTTCGACTGCTCCGCAGATGCAATTTAAATTTTTGCGAAATTTTGTACGGAAAGCGTTTAGCTTAAGCCTGTAAAACAGGGATTCAAGTTTTCGGCTATTTTTTTTCAAGTACGTTTATGTTGGCCAATTGATAGGTAATCTTTCCACTTTTAAACGCATTGCTAGAAGAAAAAGTAGCTGACTGGGATTTGTCACAGCAGAGCAATTTGGAGTGAGGTAGATGTATTTTAATAAGAACCAAGTATTTGTAGGCTTCATAAACCTTTTCAGTACACGTCTTTTTTAAGAGACCATATCCTTCGTATAAACAGAGAGGAATGTTGATTTCTATGGATTCATCGGACTTTCGTGCTCCTTTTCTGGCAGCCCGGTCAGCCCACTCATTACCAGAAATCCCACAGTGAGACAGGATCCAGCAAAAATCAACTGCTGTACCTCTTGATATAAGAATGACTTGTGTGTGGTGTGTGTGTGTGTGTGTGTGTGTGTGTGTGTGTGTGTGTGTGTGTGTGTGTGTGTGTGTGTGTGTGTGCGAATGTGTATGTGTGTGTCTGCGTGCGTGCGCGCGCGCGCGGTGTGTGTGTGTGTGTGTGTGTGTGTGTGTGTGTGTGTGTGTGTGTGTGTGTGCATCTGTGTGTGTGTGTGTGTGTGTGTGTGTGTGTGTGTGTGTGTGTGTGTGTGTGTGTGTGTGTGATATTCCTAGTTTGCTTGCACCCGCCCCCCCCCCCCCCCCCCCCTATTTTTTTTCATTTTAGGAGAATAGTTGCAAGTGTGTGGGTTCATTTTGTAAATCGAAAACAAAGAGCAACGATATTTTGTAGGCGAAAGTATTACCACGGCCTTATGGATAATCATGGTTACATTTTCAACGGTAAAAAAGATATTCTTCAAGAGGTACATGGTTTCTACGCACATCGTATAGAAAATCTTCGTCTGAAGACTGTGCTTTAAGTAAAGTTGTTAACAACATTCCACATTTCAATATCAATAAAGCAATAATGAATAATACCGTTAAAATACACTGAAAAGAAGCATCTTTAGCATTAAAGAACATGAAAAATAACAAAAGTCCTGGCACCGATGGTTTCATCTCTGATTTTAAGTGTTTTTAGAATTGAACAGGTATGTCTGTTTTCAGAACTTTGAATACTGGATTTCGAAGGGGAGGGTGTGTACCTTGTGTACAAAAACAGGGGAGCAGTTGCACGCATACCAGTAGGAGATACACCAAGCCACTTCATGGATAACTGAAGATCAATATCATTGTCAAATACTATGTAAAAGATAGAATCACCGCGTGCATTACTCTGTTTCAGAAATGTTACCCAGTCTCATTGATGAGAATCAAACGGGCTTTGTCAAGAACAGATAAATAGGAGACATCAAAAGGTCAATCTACGAAACAAGATGCTCGCGTAGATTATTGCAATTTACGAAGATCTTTGTTAAGCATTGACTTTAAGAATGCCTTCAATTCACATCGTTGGAATTTCATGTTTAAAATTTTGAAAATATTTGGTTTTCAACCATGCGTTGGCATGCAAGTTGTAATGATATGCATCGAATATTAAATCGTGTGTCATTTTTACGGACAAATCTCCAACTGGTTTCAAACAGAACGAGGATGCAG
>CM065735.1:6567707-6575207 GCA_033310375.1 Conus canariensis
ATTGGAGTGAGGAAGACCTGACCGGGGTTGTCTCAGCATGTCCCAGCGAGGGCTGAGCCGGAGGGGGGGAACGTGGGTGAGGGACTTGGGGTCCGGGAACCAAGACTGGGTCGGCCACCATGGCGTTACGAGGATCAGCCTGGGTCTTTCCAGCCTTGCCTTCCTGATCACCTTGTGTAGGATGGGGAAGGGGGGAAAGGCATACGCCAGTAGGCCCGTCCCGGGGAGGGATAGTGCGTCGACTGCATCCGCCTGGGGATCTGGAACGGGAGAGACGTACAGGGGCAGGTGATGGTTGAAGCTGGTGGCAAACAGGTCGATCATGGGCACAAACCAATGGTTGCGCGACACCAGCGAAGGAGGGCCTCTGTTCTGAGGGAGAGGCCTATGGAGCGGGCCTCTCCCCCCTTTGTTGACATAGCAAGCTACCGACGTATTGTCCGTGAGGAGGAGAACAAGTCGGTGCGCGACCTTGTGCTGGAGTTGGAGAAGGGCTAGCCTGACCGCTTCCAGCTCCCACTCCCCGAGGCGTGACTGTCCTCCACGTGGGCCCCCCAGCCCAAGTTGGAGGCGTCTGTATAAAGTTCCAGTGGTTGGGTTGGGTTGGGAGGGAGATGGGGACCCCGGTGGAGAGAGTGGCTGGAGTGAGCCGCTCCTCCGTCGCCGAAATGAACCAGTGTCCGAGGGGAATGACCTGGTCCCAGCGGTCGGAGGTCTGTGACAAACGTCGGCGGAACTCCCTCTGAAGTTGGCGTTTGGGGACCCGCCGCAGGGGAATGAGGGGAGACAGGGACTCCATCATTCCTAGGAGGGAGGACAGGGTTCTGGCCGAGGTGTGGGGTGCCTGTGACAGGCAGGAGATGAGGTCCACTATGCGTGCAGGCCTCTCCGGGGTCTGCCAGACGAACCGTAGGAATCGTCTGTGGGCCGGGTGAATCAGGATCTGAAAAATAGGCGTCCTTCAGGTCTACGGATGTGGCCCAGTCGCGATGATGGATGGAGTCTCGGATCTGGGTGGGGGTCTCCATCTTGAACTTGGTGGGCCTGAGGAACTTGTTGAGGGGCGAAAGATCTAGAATGGGCCTCCATCCTCCCGAGGCTTTTGGGATCACAAAGAGTAGAAGCCGGGGTTTGGGTGGGAAATCTCCGAGATGGCCCCTCTTTTGAGGAGGTCTTGGACTTCCGTGCGAAGAGCTTCTGCTTTGGCGGGGGAGGGTTCGTTGGGGGAGGGAGGGGGAGATAGCATGAGGGTGGGGACGCTCGTGGGCCCAAGGAAGGCGAAACCCTTCCTGTAGCACCGCCACTATCCAGGGGTGAGGCGTATGCGTCTCCACTGGTGGGCATGCCGGGAGAGGCTGCCCGCCAGGGGGGGCGAGGGTCTGGGCTGGTGGGTGGGGGATAGGGCGAGGGGGGGTGCTACCTGATCTAAGTCCCCCTCGGGCTGTCTCCCTAGTCAGCTCCGGGAGCGTGACTGTTGGCCTAACCGAAAATTTTGCTGATGGGGTTTTGGCTTAGGCCTTGGGAGAAGATTAGGTCGCTTGGCGGGCCGTGCGGTGCGGGAAGGCGATTGTCTGGGATAGGGTCTGTGCCTGGGGAAGGAACGAAGTGGGGGTCTAGCAGGGCGTGGCGGTGGCCTGGGCGCAAAGGACACAGCCTGCTTGCGTTCCTCAACTGCTTGTGCTATGACGTCAGCCGAGTAGTCGCCAAAGAGCGACTGGACCTGGCCCGGGATGCATCGCAGGGCTGCCTTAAGCGTCGGGGAGAGAGAGGTCCGCGCCAGCACGGCCTCTCTCGCGACCAACAAGCAGTTGAAGTGGCTTCTGGCTGCGCTGTCCGCCGCAGCCGAAAGGTGATGCGAAATCCTGTTAACTAGGTGTCGCATGAAAGGATCGCTGAACAAGCGAGGGTCAGGCTCTTGGTGCGCCTCAGAGCCCGGGTCCCCCGGTACTGGGATGGCACCATCGTCCTCCGGCCATAGAGCCTCCGCTCGCTGAAGGGGCATGTCCAAGTAGGTGTGTCCCGCCGTGGTGTGGAGGATGCCCATCCTGGCTACTCGGACCCATTCCTTTAGGTTCTTAAAGGAGATGGCGCCGGAAGTAGGGGGGGGCAGGTGGGGGATCAACCGACGGTCCGACTGGGAAATGCCCATCTCCCTGGTCACGGGATTGTCCGTAAACAAGGAGGCGACTGAGGGGTTCTTGGGTAGATTGGTCTAGATCTCTGGGCCGGGGGAGAGGGAGAGAAATTCGTCAGCGGGTGCGGCCTCCCTCCTAACGAGGTCTGGTCGCCACCGTTCTATCGTGCGGACATCGTACAATGAGGTGGGGGCTAGCTCCTCGTCATCGTCCGCCTCAGGGAGGTACTGGTCCTGAGAGGGTTCATAGCACCCGTCTTCAGGAGGTAAGTCGAGGGGTGCCTGTAGTGTGTCCCCGGTGGCCCTATAATCGGCGGCCGGGACATCGTCCTGCCGATAGGACAGCGCCCGAGGAGGGAGACCAAGGTCGACCCAGGTAAGTGAGGCCGGGTGCCACATTCGACCCTGTAGCTGGTCGTGCTGTGTGTTGGCGTTAAGCCACTGGTCTCTCTCGGGGGCATAGAGCCACCGGTCCCCGGGGAGGTAAACGGGCTGTGGCGGCCCTGGGGAAAAACCATGGTAGGTAGGCCGCACTCAAGGTCTGACCAGCGCGTTGGGCGAATGCGTAGGTCAGACATCCGCCGAGTCGTAGCCACGAGACCCTCTTCTTCTTGTAGGCAGAAAGTCCCGGGGACCCGGGTAACCTGAATCACTGTTGGGGGGGGGCTTGAGAGGCCGTGGCCTGTCGTCCCCGTCCAGGTCCGTGCACTGCACCATACACGTCCTTGGAATGGGCCTGGGAGGGCCATAATGGTATGGAGGAGGATGCGGAAGTCGAGCCCCCAACCCGCGAAAGTGCGGATTGGTCAGGATGCGGTCCCGTGTTCCTCCCCCTGGAGGAATATGTCAGGTTACCCTTGGTCCCGCTGGTAGATCCTCCCCCCAGAGGAGCGGGACCGCGGACGTTGCCCAAATGGGGATCCGAAAGGTCGGTTCCCCAACGTCCAATACCCCTAGGGAAGAAGGTGACGTTCGATCGGGGTAGGTCGACCGTCCTTGTGCATGGGCACGGCCGGGCCCATGGCGCGGCGTGCCCGCACGCCCAGGATTATGGACACCACCGAGGTCGTGCGTCGGGGTGACCATAAGGCTGCTTCCGGAGTCGAAGCGCTCCTCGAGCTCAGGTGTTGGCTGCACCTGTGCCCGGTGGGGCCGAGCGCTATGAGTGCACGTATCAATTTGGGGGGAAAAAGAGATACGTGACTCATCAAGGCGAGTGACGGATGGTGATTCCATCCCAGATCCGTCACCCGTGCTGGTCCGCGGCTCGGCAAGGTGCCCCGGGGGCCGAGATTCGCGTGACTCAGCATGATAGTTAGAAGTCTCCGAGCGAGTCCGTAGGCTAGAGGGCAAGCTGGCCGATGGAGAAGGGGTGGGGGAGGGCGAATTCCGTTGGCTAGTCTTTGCTCGGCCGGGCCCCTTGAGGGGAGCCTTGCCATTAGACTTTCTGGGCAGCACCTTGAGGGGAGCTTTGCCCTTAGACTAGCAGGCAGATCAAATGAAAGGCATTTTGAAATGGTGGCCGCTTGCCTATCAGCCTTGGGACGCCGCGGTCGTGCGTCCGTCGGTTTGGTAGACGAGGAAGATCACGCGTCCCTTCCGCGGAGAAGTCGTCTCTGTCTACCCGAACCGTACGTTCATCAGTGCGAACGGATTGCTCCGAGATGGAATCGACCCGCGGGTTCTCCGGGAAATTGAGCGAACTCCGAGCAGTGGAGTGGCTCGACCCGGCGGTGTCCTTCACCATGTTGGGCACAGGTGGATAGAGCAAACCCGGAACACACGACCGCAAAGAGGAGACAAGGTGGCCGATCGAGAAAATCAATTAATCTCGATCGTCCGTGTGGTGTCGTGCAAAGTGCTCGAGAGATCGACTGAAAACTCGAACTACCCGTACACGCCACCGGTCGTGTGACTGGTATGGCTATTAATAGCAATCTCTACACGTGGAGTATCACTGTGTATAGGTGTGATAGTTCTTGGGCACTAAATCTTAATAAGCAGATCAGTGTCACACACCCTTACTCGAACACGTTCTACCTGTGAAGGGTAAAGAGTACAGGTGTGATAGTTATTGAGCCCTAAACCTTAATAAGCGGAACCAGCACAAAATGCGTGCTGAACCCGAGGCTCGGCAATATGGTGGGGGAACACGACCGGCGAGCGGTGCCGACGATCGCGAGTAACAAAGTCGCGAGAGTGCCGGTAAAAGAGACAAATCTTTAATAAATACGCTCCCGAGAGTGCCGGTAAAAGAGACAAATCTTTTAATAAATACGCTCCCACCAAGAGCCTCACACGGCAAAAATACTCAGGGTCTAGTGCAAGCCGGAACCAGCACAAAATGCGTGCTGAACCCGAGGCTCGGCAATATGGTGGGGGAACACGACCGGCGAGCGGTGCCGACGATCGCGAGTAACAAAGTCGCGGGAGTGCCGGTAAAAGAGACAAATCTTTTAATAAATACGCTCCCGAGAGTGCCGGTAAAAGAGACAAATCTTTTGATAAATACGCTCCCACCAAGAGCCTCACATTTGCAAGCCACAACTGAATCAAGTATAGAACAAAACACAGCAAAGTTAACACAAAGGCAAGTATAGGCGAGACAGAGCACAAGACTTATCTTGCTTTGACGGCAGATTATGGATATCACTGTATTCTGATGTGCGATTATTCATTTTGTGTGAGTATTGTCTTATATTTCTGTGCCCCATGTGGGTATGAAATCAAATAATTGCCTTGCCTTGCCTTGCCTTGTTACGTTTTCAGGATGATAGTCATGTCTCCTTTCGTGTCGACGTTCGCGAGGAAGCCCTTTGTGAGCTGACAGGATCATTATGATAATAACAGAATGAAAAGATCTGTAGCAAAGATAAAAGGTCGGAATAAAGTGTTTTGTGGCTGATGTTTTCATGACACTCTTGGGATGGTGATGTTGTTGTTGTTGTTGTCGTCGTACACTGGCTAAAAGACTCCAAGGATCATCCGAACAGCCGAAGTACTTGACCACTATGGTACAAATGCATCAACTGGGGATGAGAACATTACGTGTGTGGCCGTTTTTGATTACCCCGCCACGTGGGCAGCCGCACTCCGACTTCGGGGGATTTTGCAGACTGATAATGTTATGCTAGGAGCTTGTCACGACTGAAGACAATTCCCGCATAACTATGCAGAGCATAACAACATTTTGATGTAGCCTTGGTGTTTTAGCCTATGTCAATTGGTCTGACACAGCCTTAAACCAAGGCGGGGGATGGTGATGATTCTTACTCTTTCTTTTAGTTCGTGCGGCCACTTCCTCTCTTGACGTTCAGCTCCGCGAGATCGTGTATGGTGCGGTGGCTTCGATCCTGTGTCATCGATGATTCTTCAGAGCTTCTGTACAAAGCCTGATACGATTAGCTGTTATCCGTTTGTTATGGTTTCCTTACCTGCCAGCGTGTCTGCAATTTCTCATTTTCTCTTAGCACCTGCAGGGCCAGCGGACGATACGTCCACCTCAGCAGGAGGCAGCTGGAGGAAACGCTTTGAAAGTCAACACTTTCCATCCTTCTTGGAACTTTGTGAAGAAGATTCATTGTGTCTGGCGCTTGGTATCACCGTTAGATGTTTTTCCCGGTTTGTTAAAGGATTTACGCCATCGGAGAATGTGCGTAATTTCTTCTTATCTACTGTTACAGTGAAAGTTTTACAAAGTTTTATGCATGAGAGTGACAGACAGACAGACAGACAGACAGAGTTTTGAATTGATATCGGCCATTGCACCAATAAATTGAAGGTCAGATGTGAAAATTGACACTTTGGAAATACAGGTAGCGCATAATCACAAACACACAACATCAACAACAACAACAACAACAACAACAACAGCAACAACCATCATCCAACACAGTTACACCACTGTGTCTGCATTCAGAGAGCCATATATTCCTAGTTCCATTTGGCACAATGATCTTAATCGTATTTGACGCAACAATCCCAATCCCATTTAGTACAACAATCCCAATCCAATTTGGCACAACAATCCCAATACCATTAAGTACAACAATCCCAATCCCGTTTGGCACAACAATCCCAATCCCATTTAGTACAACAATCCCAATCCCATCTGGCACAACAATCTGAATCCCATTTAGCACAACACATCCCAATCCCATTCGGCACAACAATCTGAATCCCATTTAGTAAAACAATCTCAATCCCGTTTGGTACAACAATCCCAATCCCTTTTGGCACAACAATCCCAATCCCATTTGGCACAACAATCCCAATGCCATTTAGTACAACATCTCAATCCCATTTGGCACAACAATCCCAATCCCACTTAGTACAACCATCTCAATCCCATTTAGCACAAAAATCCCAATCCCATTCACCATAGCAATCCCAATCCCATTTAGCAAAACAATCCCAATCCCATTTGGCAAACAATCCCAATCCCATTTGGCACAACAATCTCAATCCCATTCCGCACAACAATTCTGATCCCATTTGGCACAACAATCCAAATCCCAGTTGGCACAACAATCCCAATCCCGTTTGATACAACTATCCCAATCCCGTTTGGCACAGCAATATCCTAATCTCATTCCGCACAACAATCCCAATCCCATTCAGCACAACAATCCCAATCCCATTCAGCACAACAATCCTAATCCCATTCAGCACAACAATCCTAATCCCATTCAGCACAACAATCCCAATCCCATTCAGCACAACAATCCTAATCCCATTCAGCACAACAATCCCACTCCCATTTGGCACAGCAATATCCTAATCCCATTCCGCACAACAACCCCAATCCCATTTGGCACAACAACCCCAATTTAGTACAACAACCCCAATCCCATTTAGCACAACAATCCCAATCCCATTTGACACAACAATCCCAATTTAGTACAACAATCCCTATCCCATTTGACACACTAACAACCTGCTAAGCGTGACCCACGTGTCTTTTCCGCTCTTACGCAGGTTACGCAACATGCTGATAGCCTTCCGAGAATACAGTCTATCGGCTTGTTTCAACAATGCACACCACAGTGTGGCACTCCCAACAGTCTATCGGCTTGTTTCAACAATGCACACCACAGTGTGGCACTCCCAACAGTCTATCGGCTTGTTTCAACAATGCACACCACAGTGTGGCACTCCCAACAGTCTATCGGCTTTTTTCAACAATGCACACCACAGTGTTGGACTCCCCACAGGAGACACAACATTTAATGAGCAAGGACAGATTTTAAGACAATTTAATGGTAAGTCCGCCAAATAACAGGGACCAACAAATCACAAGACAAAACACGACGCGTTTCGACCTCTTAGGCCTTCTTCATGCAAGGTCAACAACATTCAGGACAACG
>CM065735.1:6580207-6585207 GCA_033310375.1 Conus canariensis
TAGCCTCGTATATGTCTTTATAAGAACAAATGTCACAATCGTTAGACGCTGACGTCAACTGTTTTGGAGGTCAACGAAGGTATGATCAAACCGGGGCTCCCTGAATGCCTGAAGAAGAGCTAAGAGGTCGAAACGCGTCGTGTTTTGTCTTGTGACTAGTTTGTCCACGTTTCTCTTGGCGATTCGCTACCACTTATTTAAGATTTGCAAAAAATAAAAATTAAAAAAAAATTGCACTAGTTACATCGAATAACAGATTGGATGAGTCCTGAATCGTTTGAGATAGACTATAAGAAAGAATACTTACAAAGCGCCTGTCTCCGTTCAGAGACTAAGCTCTAAACGTTTTACAATCCGCATTCTCGTTTACACAACGGGCTGCCTACCTGGGTAGAGCCGACTGAAGAGCTGCCTGCTGGCGCTTCATTGTCATTTCCCGTGCCCTTCAGTTAATATTGTTCATCCAATTTAATAACTCTTTCATTCTGTCGATTCTTCATGCAGAGTGTAATGTGTCGTCTATACCAACGGCCAAACTGGCCTTCTCTTCCGAAAGTTGGTAATGGGATTTTACGTGTGTGCAAGATGTTGTGCGTGCTTTCACACACGGAACCTCGGCTTATAGTCTCATTTGAAGGACTGTTTGGGAAATAGAGAACCAAGGTTAACTCCGAGGGGAAAATCCCCCAGTACCGAAACGGCCCAGCGGAGATTCGAACCCGCAACCCCAGATTACGAGTCCGGCGCTCTGCCAGCCGGGCTATTCTGGCCCCGGAGGTTGAAAATGAATATGACAGGTTACCCAGACCTCGACTACAGAATGCCGGAGTCAAAGGGAGACGACTGGAAGCTGTGATGCCTCTACAACCACCACTGTTTTGAGAATGATGCTGATGGTGTTGGTGGTGATACTGATAACAGTGATGATGGCGGCTGTGACAGCAATGTTAGTGGTGGTATTGGTTATAATGATGACGACGATGACGGCAACGATGAAAACGATGATGACGACGACGACAATGACGACGACAACGACGATGACGATGAAGATGACAGTGGTAATGTTGGTGGTGAAATACGTGGTGGTGGTAATGGTGGTGGTGGTGATGGTAGTGATGATGATGATGATGATGATGATGATGATGATGATGATGATGATGATGATGACGATGATGATGATGATGATGATGATGATGATGATGATGATGTTGATGGTGATCAAGATGATGATGATGATGATGATGATTGTGGTCCTTGTGTGGTGAAGATGATGACTACTTTGATGACGACGACGACGACGATGACGATGACGATGATGATGATGATGATGATGACGATGATGATGATGACAAGTGTGGTGGTGGTAATGATGCTGATGCTAATAATGATGTTCATGGTCATCATCACATGGTGATGATCATGATAGTAATTTCGATCAATATAGAAATAACACTGAAGATGATAATGGTGATCCGGTAGAAAGGCTGATGATGATGTTGATGCCTTTGCTACTGCAGCTGCTGCAAACGATGATAATGACAACGATTGCAAAGACGATGATAAAGATTATGCCGACGAAAACAATAAGGGATTCGGAAGATAAAATCCAATTAACAAGTCAAGGTTTGTAGTGAAGGCTAAGCTGACCTATGCTCAACTGATTTTTTTTTTCTGCTAAAAGTACTCATCTCAAAAGAACGCAAAACTAATCAAGTAAAAGAGAAGTTCGTGTTCTCCCAAGAATATACATTCTGAATTAAGAAAACACTATCGACATATGGCAAAACAAATTTATATTCAGTCTTGCGAAAATGTAAAGTCTCGTTTTTACGGCATTTAAGAATAGAGCCTCCATGCGCTGAGAAATTATTGTGGAATTGTTATTCAAAGCACACTTGACGACTCGCTGGCACGAAGCAGTTCGAAAGTTGTTTTTGGTGGCTTTGTTTAGAGCAAATGATGTATATACAAGTGATGATGTATTTCAGGGATACGATGGAGCGGATCCTTTTTGGTCAGGAGGTGGGCGTGGGGATTTTGTTTCAAGGATTAGGGATTCTTATAGCTCTTTAAAGATAACAGAGGCCAAAAAAGCTTGAGAAAGGTGATTGGGAAGCGTGGAGGGGGGGGGGGGTTGGATGAGGGTACCAGAACTTGTACTTGTTTCCTTCAGAATAAAGCAAACCCCCCCCCCCCCCCCACCTTCTCCACCCACTCCCACCCTCTTCCTAAATGAAGTCGCGGGTGTGAGGAGAGTTCAGAGAAGGGTGGAGCAAGGGACATTATTCACGTTTAGCGAATGAGGTTGAGTCCCTTGAAACCGTGTTGAATAGGGGGGCGCGAGTGGAAAAGGGAGGCGACTTGGAATCCAACAATCACAGATGAGCGCCGGTGTAAATTTGTGAACATGAAAATTTTCAGATCTTGATTCTTCAGACACTTGTATTTATATAATGCTGAACATTATGCTAGGGATACAAACTTAGAAGTGACATATATGTGGGCGTGATACCAATTGTATGCCACAAACTGGAAAGTTTTAAAGACAAATCTGTTCAATGTTTTACTACGAGCATGGGGTCAACCTAGAACGCGTACTCCCAATGTCACCTTGGATGTGGAAGAAAATCGTGACCAGGTACTCAAACTCGTTTTTATGTATTCTTTGTGTATCTTTGTGTATCTTTGGTTGTTGCTGTGATGAGAGGAGGCTCGAGAGAGGCAAATGGCGGCATCTGACACCAGAAGAACTTGTGTTTTTTTTAAGTCGGCATGGTTGAAGGGGGTCCACTCAAACTCACGCTACAACTGTCCTTGGCGTGTCTCCAAGTGTCATCAGCAGGATTCAACGGAGGTAGCAGACGTTCGCAACTTCATCAAGGGGACATCGTGGAGGCAGACCTCCAGAGAAAGGGCCGGTCATCTGTCATTCAGCACGTATGAGACCGCCTCCGGACAGCACGTCGACTGTCTCCTGACTTCAGGCAGGCCAGGGGAACCAGCATTATCACACAGACTGTGGGCAGACGGCTTCACGCGGCAGAGTCCCATGCCAGAAGACCCCATGACAAATGAGTCACTCGACTATGACCACCGATGACGACAATTTGCACAGGCTCCAGACCATCTGAACTGACCAGTCCATCACTGGATGCCCGTGTGGCTTACACACGAGTTGATTTTTTCTCACAGTTTCTGTGATGGCCGAACCAGAGTGTGACGGCAGCCAGGGGAGTGATACCAAGACGGCGTCAGGTACCGTGGCCGTTACGGTTAAGGTCCGTTATGATTTGGGGGCACATCAACATGGCAGTCAAGACTGACCCGTACAGCCTCTCACAGGGATCCATGACCGCCGTTGGTCAAAGAGACCAAACTTTTCATGCCCGCGTCAGGCCAGGGTCTATGTTGTTGCTTGAGCAAAGACACTTTCCGACTTCGGGTTGCTCATGTTTCTGTGTGTTCTGACTCAGAGTCTAATAAAAATTTACCTGAGGGAAATTTTCGGCCAGCTACTGCTGGTCTTCATCAGCCCAGACCGACAACTACCAGTCAGTCTGGGCTGATGAAGACCAGCAGTAGTTGGCCGAAAATTTCCCTCAGGTAAATTTTTATTAGACTCTGAGTCAGAACACACAGAAATATGTTGTTGCTGTCTGTATTGAATTCATCCTCATGGAGAACTACCTCCACCACATCGAACGATGCTCATCAACGCCTCCCTGGAGAAAGAACCCATCAGTGATGGTCTGGCCTGCCACATCCGTGGACCTGAACCTCATTGAACACTGCGGGGGATATGCCCAAGAGGGCCACAGCAACCCGTCCTCACTAGCCACAGACTGCAGGAACTCCAGGTCGCCCTCCACCAGGAGCGTAACGCACCGGCCCAGGTGGCACCTGAGACTCATCCTCAGCAGGACTCGGCGCTGCCAGGCTGTGATGGTCGTCAGGTGATCTCAGACCTGACACTGACCACGCTCTTTTACACATGAACTCTGAAACATGACGCTTGACCAATTCGGTCCATGGAGTGAAAGTTTGGGGGGTAGTCCTGCGTTCACTTCGTACCTGGGCGGTTCCATGGAATGTTCATAACACTGGTAGTGAGAATTCCCCTATGAAATGTTTATTTTACCTGTGATTACGATTTTGGATGACAGATCAAACGTTTTCACTCTAGCCAGTATTTGCTTCTTCCATCAAATATTGAACAACGATCGAAAGACAAAAAACATACAGGCAGTCTTGAAAGAAGCCTTTTCTTTAAAAAAAAAAAAAAAAAAAAAAACTCTCTCAAAAATATCTGCGAAAATATTCGACAACCTTTTTTTTCAAAGTTCTCTGAGAAGTTTATAAATGCAGAGGACATCGTATTTAACAGACTGTGCAATAGCTCTCGCACGGTTGGTCCGATCTGCATGCGGGTTGCGTTATTCAAAAGTGTAAAAGGAAACGAGCCATTGAAGCGTCTAACAAAACCAGTACTACTGTCTTCCACTCCTCCAGGGTCATAGACCATTGACCAGGGGCGCCAGACATCTTTCCTGGATCTTGTCTCTGAAGGAGTGCCATGCTACTGGTTCCTCAAGATCTCGGCACCAGATTTCTCTTGACTGAACAATTTACCGTTTGCATGAGAAATTCCAGATCAGGTTTCATCATGTCTCGTGAAGATGGTGGGAGGTTTGTGCGTGAGTGTGTTCGATCCATTCAGGTCAGGTTTTGCCATGTCTGGTGAAGATGGTGGAGGGTTTGTGGGTGAGTGTGTTCGATCTATCCTTACAAAGTCCCTTCATTATGTCAGCATCAGCAAGCATTTATGTATTTCTCCGAACCTATTTTTCAATTCAAGGTTGATGAATAGAAGCGCATCCTTCCAGAAAAAAAACAACTAGCTCTTGTGTTTAAAACAAGTGTTCAGCCGAAACAGCTTTAAACGTTCCCCTAAGATCTGTATGTTTGGCAATACGGTCAGTTTGTTTTTAGTGATCTTTCGA
>CM065735.1:6590207-6595207 GCA_033310375.1 Conus canariensis
TGACCACTGATGACGTCAGACACAGGACTAGCATACAGCACAAAAAGGACTGGCCCCAGTACAGAACCCTGAGGCACACTGTACCTAAGAGGAGAACTGTCTGAGTATCTTCCCTGTACACACACTGTCTGAGTCCGTCCAGTCAAGTAAGAGATAATCCAGTCGAGAGCTGTGTCTTTGAATCCAAAGGAAGTTTGAAGCCGTGAGAACAAAATATTATGATCGATCGTGTCAAATGCTGCGGAGAGGTCTAACATCGCTAATAAGGAAACATTCCCATCGTCAAGCCCGCAGAGGAGGTCATTGACTATACGGAGGAGTGCTGTCTAACAACTATGGCCTTGTCTGTAAGCAGATTGATGAGGATTCAAAAGGTGATTCTTTTCGAGATGTTCTAGAATTTGTTCCAAAACGATCTTCTCCAATAATTTTGATAGAAATGACAAATTTGATACAGGCCAATAATTCTTTACAACATTTTTATCTAATGAAGGTTTCTTGATCAATGGACGTACCACTGTGGACCGGAAGATTTCAGGAACGTGACCAGAGGACAAAGAGGTATTGATAACATGAGTAAGATGGGGTAGGACATCATCAATGCACTGAAAGAGCAAGTTAGTGGGAATGGCATCAAGTTCACATGATTTAGGGCTGCATCGCAAACAAAGTTTTTTGACATAGTCTTGACTAACAGGGCTAAAACAAGCCAAAGGAGGTCCACAGTAAACTTTGTCATTCAGAGGATGTACAGGTGCAGTAGAATCTAGCTTTTCACGGATAGTGTCAATTTTTCCATTGAAAAGCTCTAAGAATTTCTGAGGGAGCTCTTGAGTTTGGAAGATGGTGGGAAGGGGGGAGTAGCTGACTTTGCCTAGGAGACTATTTGTGACATTAAATAGTTGCTTGGCCGTATTACAGGCCAATATCTTTGAAGAATAGAACAAAGTTTTTGCTTGATGAACAATGTCAGTAACATGATTTCTCGCAGTTTGATATATTTCCCTGTGCACAGTCAGTCCCGTGGCGCGCCATCGCCTCTCAGCCCCCCTCCTCT
Source organism: Conus canariensis (assembly GCA_033310375.1). NCBI lineage: Eukaryota > Metazoa > Mollusca > Gastropoda > Neogastropoda > Conidae > Conus > Conus canariensis. The sequence continues at coordinate 6,591,265 of CM065735.1, forward strand.
CCTGCTTGGCCTCCGACAACTCGGGACCCACTGTGTTGTGCCATTGACACAGTGAGCGATCAGTGATCAAGCGCCTGCTCACTGGAGCATGCTTATCAAGCGTGGCACGGAGGGCAGAGGTCAGCTGACAGGCCGATGGCTCGCTCGGTATGGCCGTGGTCAGATCAGATTTGAAAGCCTCTATATCGATAGCAGAAATTTTCCTAGCTTCCTTGTAAGTCTTTGGAACGGCGGGCCTAACGATATCTAATTCACACTTCACAGCATAATGATCCGATGCTAGGTTATTGTCAACGGTTGAGGATTTGAGAAGATGATCACTGTCTCTGTAGACTACCCAGTCTACTATGTTACCCTGTTTGTTCGTCATTTCATTCACGGACTGCTGAAGTCCGAAAGTATCTAAAATTCCTAACACCTCGGGTGTGTATCCAACTGTGGGCTTATTGAAATGGAAGTTGAAGTCGCCGATCAATAACAATGTTCCTGGAAGGTCATTTACAAATTCAAGAAAGTCTGGAAGTTCGTTGACAAACATGCTGGGCGTAAATTTGTTCTTTCTGCTGGGTACCGGTCTATAAATCCCAAAAATGTTAGTGACAGGAGCGCTAGGTAGGGACAGTTTCAGGTGAACAAGTTCAAAGGTCCGATGCTGAAAATCAAAAGACAAGTCAAAAGAGCAATAGGGGAGCAGCTTATCCGAGATGACGAAGGCGATTCCGCCCCCGCAGGTCGTGGTGGGGCGGGGGAAGGACTTGGTGGTATAGCCAGCTGGGGCGAGGTCACGTAGCTTTGGTTCATCGCCGCTTTCCTTGAACCACGTTTCCGTTACACAAAGAATGTCGATATCATTGGAGAGTATAAAGTCATTTACGGCAGATCGTTTCTTTTTACAAGTATTACCAAGTGACTGAGCATTGAAAACTGTCAGCGAAATGTTCATTGTTGTTTGTGTGCGAGGAGCCATAGGCACTTGAATCAAGTTGCGAGTTTACTGAGCGAGTGTGATTGTGGCGAGAGTGGTGAGAGAGATGGGCAACGTTACCGACTGTAGGTATCGACCTCCGTTTCCTCCTCCCTCCCTGTGCTGTGCGACAGTGAGGAAGGTCACGGCCAATCCTGAGACGCCGCAGTGTCACGTTGAGCAAAGGGTCAAGGGGTGAAGGTCGCTCCCTGCCAGCCAGCAGCTGGTCCCGTGTGTAGGTCAGGCGAGTGATTTGATGAGGGAAAGGGTGAGAGGAGTGACACGTAAAGTCGGTCACCACAGGGTAGGATAGTGGTGGGTGTGACAGTGGAGGGCCGTTACACGCGGTAACGGGTAGGGAGAGGTTGGGTGGTAGAGGCTGGGGTGAGTAAGCGTTGGCGAGAAAGTGAGTCAGCATGTGTCCCCGCCCGTGCGACACACAGGCTGAACACAATGGCGCCGGTCGAAAAGATAGTGTGTTGGCAAGGTTGGCCAAGAAGAAAATCCAGATTATCCTCAAGTCTATGGGGAGGGAGGCACAACAATAGATCCAGAATAACAAACAGTTCCTCACATACATCCTGGTGCAAATCTTTACAGTCCACGATCACAAAAACAACCACAAAGCGACGAAAATGGACAGCGACACTACACTCAGCCTGCTAGGCGATTGACAGCTCACGTGACTCATCAGGGATGCTGATGAACATCTGCACTGTGTGGAAGGTCACAGCTGATGAATATCTGCACTGTGTGGAAGGTCCGCATAGGGATGCTGATGAACATCTGCACTGTGTGGAAGGTCACAGCTGATGAACATCTGCACTGTGTGGAAGGTCACAGCTGATGAACATCTGCACTGTGTGGAAGGTCCGCATAGGGATGCTGATGCACATCTGCACTGTGTGGAAGGTCACAGCTGATGAACATCTGCACTGTGTGGAAGGTCCGCACTGGGATGCTGATGAACATTTCCACTGTGTGGAAGGTCGGCATGGGGATGCTGATGAACATCTGCACTGTGTGGAAGGTCCGCACTGAGATGCTGATGAACATCTGCACTGTGTGGAAGGTCCGCACTGGGATGCTGATGAACATTTGCACTGTGTGGAAGGTCAGCATGGGGATGCTGATGAACATTTGCATTATGTGGAAGGTCCGCACAGGGATGCTGATGAACATTTGCACTGTGTGGAAGGTCCGCATAGGGATGCTGATGGACATCTGCACTGTGTGGAAGGTCCGCATAGAGATGCTGATGGACATCTGCACCGTGTGGAAGGTCACAGCTGTTCTCACCCAAGCCTCGGCTCCAGACAAAGGGTCGTCTTGACCACACTCGACTCTGATGATCAAGATGTCGGTGTGGAACCAAATCATCCTGAACAGAACCAAACCACTGACACCAACCAGCCGCTGGGAGCAGCGGTTAGCTTAACAGACTTGCGCGTTGGGAGGACGTGAGTTTAAGTCCCATCAGACACAGTTGTTTGAGGGAAGGTTTAGGGCCCGCGTGGGTCACCCAAAACTGATTGTGCCATGGGGTTGAGAAGGGAAGACTGGGACCACATGGTCGAAATTCATCCACTTCATTTAAGTGTCTTTTTGAGAACGTTGCTCGAATACCCCCAGGAGTATGTGTCTCTCGGGCTAGTAGATACAGAGACACAGAAGGGAAGACGGGGACCACACGGTCGAAATTCATCCACTTCATTGAAGTGTCTTTTTGAGAAGGTTGCTCGAATATCCCCAGGAGTATGTCTCTCTCGGGCTAGTAGATACAGAGACACAGAAGGGAAGAGCGCGTTCAGTACGGCCCTGTCACAAACTATGTGTCAGGAATACAACTCTATTGCGTTGTTTGCATCTTCCTCACCTTTATTGAACATCATTCCAAAATAAGATTTAAAAAAAAAGGTCTCAAGAAGTCTGTGGCTTTTTGTGCCCTGCATTTGTGGGTGACCTCCGTCTCCATGCCCCCTCCACCTCCACGTCCATGCCCTCGATGAGTTTGTGTCCATGTCGCCGGCAACGCTAAATCCCTGGGGGACATTTCTTGGATGGATCTAAGGGCGCCCTCCAGAGGTAGTTCTCTCACGCCGGTTTCGTAACCAAGCGAGTTCTGTCGTCAGTGAGGTGGGGGGCCAACTACGTGGTTTCTTTGTCTCTCGGATAAGAAGAGATACCACTGAACACCGAAGTGACTCATCACCAATGCAGTGTATCCTCTGGCAAATGGTGAATTGATATTAACTAATCCATGTCGGTTGATTGCAGGAAAGTCCTGTTGACAGCGGGAAAGACCGTGACTTGGAATTCTCTTCAAAGAGCACGTAAGGCTTCATGGCGAAAGCTTGGCAATGTCTGGAGTTGTACTGTCTTCACCTGTCAGTGGAACAGCAACGATTGAGGCTGCGGGATGCACGCGGCACTTGCTTCACGGTGGCGTTTTTCACCGGTGGGCTCTGCTGTCACATGGGCTTGTACACCTATGGGAACGCTGCCGTGGAGGTTTTGCAGTCTCACATCCACTAGACGTCATACAATGGCATCTGCTACGAAGCGGTTGTTCCTTGACGTCTTAATTGAATGCCCTGTACGAGCCTGTACCCTATGTGAACACAGCGCAGCCTTCCAAAGGTTGCTCCCACCTGGTTTGTTCGGCGGTTAAGGACAGTAATTCTCTGGGTCCCATCCACACACTCGGGTTCTCTTTTTCTTCTTGACTTGATATCAACTACTCCATGTCAGTTGCCGGTGCCGGGGCTGCAAGAGAACGAATCTGGATGTATATGGAGCAGGAAGAAGTGGCAAGGGGTAAAAGTAGACACACGAAAGATGATGAAGACAGAAAAAAAAATACATTAGTCTCATAATGTTCGGAAAGAGTCACAGTTCTGGAATTAAACAAATCGAAACAACATTTTAGTCGATTTCCTTTGACTGGTTTGAAGGACGCTGTCCTTAATTAAGTAATGG
>CM065735.1:6602707-6607707 GCA_033310375.1 Conus canariensis
CAAACGTGAGGATGACTAATTCTTCATCAATCAGGAAAAATGGAGTATTACTACAACTTCATCGTTCCGCCGAACATAAATGTTCTAGATGTTCATCAACTCATCAAAAACTGGTATGACTAAGTCTGCATAGTCTTAGATAGAAAACTCGAGTATAATCAATTTTAATTTCAACACTTCATCATCCTATTAAACTCGAGTACAATTAACACTTCAGTATGCAAAATACCTTGAATATTCATCAGCCCTTCACACGTTGTATTGGGCATGATAGTATTCCCATTTCACGCAGAGAGTGTTAACAGTCTGACCATCTGACGTTCGCTTTCGTGACTCTGTGTTTGTATTGCTGCCAGCTCCAAGGCACCCATCCACCCACCGACCGTCTCAAACGGAAAGTTCGTGACATCAGAGATCGATCAAAACCACTTACCAGTGGAAGGTTTCTGCCACTTGGAGTTCAGCTTTCAATACTGCTTTAACTACTTTGACGCTTTTTGTCAGCTGCCTCCCGTCTCGCGCTCTTCAGAAACGTTAAGAGTAGGGATAGGGGGATTGGAGAAGAGAGAGAGAGAGAGAGAGGAGAGAGAAGAGAGAGAGAGAGAGAGAGAGAGAGAGAGAGAGAGAGAGAAGCTGTGAAATTAAACATGAGGATGGTGCTGATTGCAGAGGGGTTTTAACTGTTGACTAACTCCACGAGAGGCTCTTGTTCACTTATGGAAATGTCTGGTCCAGCGGTAAAGAGAATGGAAATTTTATAAGAGAGAGAGAGAGAGAGAGAGAGAGAGAGAGAGAGAGAGAGAGAGAACGACAGAGAGAGAGAAAGAGAGAGAGATAAGAGAGAGAGAGAGAGTAAGAGAGATATATATATATAGAATGAGAGAGACAGAGAACGAACGACAGGGAGAGAGAGAGAGAGAGAGAGAGAGAGAGAGAGAGAGAGAGAGAGAGAGACATACAGACAGACAGAGAGTGAGAGACAGAGAGAGAGTGAGAGAGACAGATATAGAACGAGAGAGAGACAGAGAGAGGGAGAGAATAAAAGATAGACAGAGAGAGAGGCAGACAGACAGACAGAATGTTTCATATGTTCAACTTTTACTGTTGTAAGCTCAACAGGGGTCATGACACATATGACCACACCATTCTTTTGCTTCCATCGTCAACATAAGAGAATCACACGCACACAACAAGCACAGAGTTCAGGATACAGAAGTAAGCAAAATGATACATCATTACTTCTGTTCATTCATTATACTGTGGAATATAAACATCTTGCCTGTTTGTTTATAATAATACAATTTATAATCCTGTGGTCACTGGCCATATATCAGTCTAGCTTTCTTTTGTATCTTCAGCAGTTTTCTATCTGCATCTGATTCTCGCTTTAAATGCACATTTTGCTAACAATATCACTAAATCATTATCATCTAAAATTGAGATACTGACCAAATATTTGCTGGTACATTTATTGAAGTAAATGAGAAACATTTTCCCGACAATGCAACAAAACTGTTGCAACTATGAAAAGAAAGTTAGAGATACATATGCAAAGAGAAAGAGAGAGAGAGAGAGAGAGAGAGAGAGAGAGAGATACAGACAGACAGACAGACAGACAGACCAACAGACCGACAGACAGAGAGACAGACAGAGACAGGGACAAACAGACAGACAGACAGACAGACAGAGTGATACACAGACAGACAAAACCAAGAGATAGACAAAGAAACAAAAGTCGTAAACAGGGAAACGAGAGTCAGAAACGGGGTAGGTCAGACAGACAGACAGACAGACAGTAGAACAGCAGACGTTCAAAAAAAAGACATCAGAAAACTTTTCCTCCACCATAAACAGTCTCTGCACTTACAGTTCTGTCCCTTTCCTGTCGAGGAGCAGACGTTTATTCCACCATCCACAGCCCTCCCTTTGTGAACGTACTGCGTAATTAACAGTCACTCTTACGTCACCACTCCATCCCCTCCCTCTCACCTAGCCTACCCTTCCCCTCTCCTCCTCCCCACCCCCTTCCCAACCTCGTCTGCACCACCTTGTCTACCAAGCCGTCTTACTGGACGAAATGAACTCAGCGAAACATCGCGAGATTGCGTTTCTTCGTCACGTGTCACTGTACGTCATTTCCGGTCTGCTTGCTTTGTTTACTCTGTGTTTCCCCACACTTGGTGGTGTGGAGAGTGGGAAGAGGAAAGTGGTCTGTTAGGGCTCAGAAAACAGGGCGCTGGGTCTGGTCAGTGAAGTGTACAAGGGGCGAATGTGTTTATCTGCACGTGCATGCGTGTTATATTTTCTCAGGTTGGTGTTCATGTACGTTTGTCTGTGATTGCTTTTGAAGTTCAGTTTCTCACAGAGAGAGGGGGGAGGCAGCAAGAGAAAGAGAGAGAGAGAGAGAGAGAGGGAGAAGAGAGAGAGAGAGAGAGTAGAGAAAATGGAGAGATGAGAGACGAAGAGTAGAGAAGAGGAGAAAAGAGAGAGAGAAGAAAGGGTTAAGGAGAAGAAGGATATGGAGACAGAAAGAGAGAGACAAAGAGAGAGACAGAAACCGTACAGGACGAGAGAAACCGTGCAATACGGCAGTATATAAGGTCGGGGAGAGAGAAGGTAGTGAGAAGAAGAGAGACGAGAAAGAAGAAGAGAGAAGGGAAGGCGAGTGGAGAGAGGAATAGGAAAAAAGAGGTTTGGAGGGGTACAAAGAAGGAGAGACAGAGAGAAGAGAGAGAGAGATAGGAAGAGAGGGAGGAGGAGGGAGGACAACATATGTGACAAAAATGCCCACATTGAAGGCAGTCATGAAGACAGGGAAGAAATGGAAGACAGAACAAATTCAACACATGCTGACGCTGTTTAACACAGCAACAACATTAACAACACAACAGCAATACAACAGCAGCAACAACAACCACAACTACAAACTGTAAGATCTCCAAGAACCTGAAATCCCATCAATAAACAAAAAGAATAACGACAACAGCAACAATAAGAACAGTAAAATCTCAAAGAATTTGAAACCCCCCACCCCCCCCCCCCCACCCCCAACTCCCATCACCACCACCAAACGTGATCTTTTTTCCTTTCATATCATGTTGTTATATTTTGCTGAAAGCATATAAAACCTCTTCAATTTGATAGCATTTTCTGCATTCTCTGAACCTAGCTATCAGGCATTCTCTTCATCATCCCTAGCACACTCTCCTCTTCCTCCTCTTCCACTGCTTTTCTTCTTATTCCAGAGTGTGTGGATTGAAGAGAACGAAACAGCACAGGAAACAGAAAAACTAACAAAATATGTTGTAGAATTAGTGCATACAAAAGGGAAAAAAATGAAAACCTCCAAGCGGAAATGACGTCAACCAAGATGAACACTCTGGCGTGATGTCCCAGTGCAGTATGAAGAGTACTGCAGACAACTCTCGCTGCTATTTGCCCTCCACTCCACCCAACCCCCACCAAGGCTTTCGAAAAAAGTGTGTGTGTGTGTGTGTGGGGGGGGGGGGGGGGATTGGTATTTTGCTCTAAGAGAAAGAGAGACAGACAGACAGATAGACAGACAGAGACAGAGAGAAACAGTGACAAAGAGAAGAAGAAGAAGAAGAAGAAGAAGAAGAAGAAGAAGAAGAAGAGAAGAGAAGAAGAAGAAGAAGAAAGAAGAAGAAGAAGAAGAAGAAGAAGAAGGAGGAGAGGAGGAGGAGGAGAAGAAGGAGGAGGAGGAGGAGGAAGGGAGGAGGAGGAGGAGAAAAAGAAGAAGAAGAAGAAGATGGAGGAGGAGGAGCAGGAGGAGGAGAAGGAGGAGAAGGAGGAGAAAAAGAAGAAGAAGAAGAAGAAGAAGGAGGAGGAGGAGCAGGAGGAGGAGGAGGAGGAGAAGGAGGAGAAAAAGAAGAAGAAGAAGAAGAAGAAGGAGGAGGAGGAGGAGCAGGAGGAGGAGGAGGAGGAGAGAAGAGAAGAAGAAGAAGAAGAAGAAGAAGAAGAAGAAGAAGAGGAAGAAGGAGGAGGAGAAGGAGGAGGAGGAGGAGGAAAAGAAGGAGGAGGAGGAGGGGAAGAAGAAGAAGAAGAAGAAGGAGGAGGAGGAGGGGAAGAAGAAGAAGAAGAAGAAGGAGGAGGAGGAGGAGGAGGAGGAGGGGGGAGGAGGGGGGGATGAGGAGGAGGAGGAGGAGAAGAAGAAGAAGAAGAAGAAGAAGAAGAAGAAGAAGAAGAAGAAGAACAACAACAACAACAATAGCAACAACAACAACAACAACAACAACAACAACAACAAGAACTCGTCTTAAACTAAGGATTGAGACTTCAGGCAAGATATATCCTTCCAGTCTGAACAAAACCAAACAATGTACTTGGGGTATAGCGAAAGAGAAGAGGAAAGAAAAAAAAAAAACCAGAAAATATGGGAGTAGAGAATAGAGCACCCACATTATGAAATGAACTGGAAAAAAAGATAACCTGACAACAGAATGCTTTGAATCCATGTACGTGTGTAATGTGCAGTTGTGTACATATGTGTGTCCGTCTCCCTAAACGGATGTATATATATATGTATATATATATATAGAGAGAGAGAGAGAGAGAGAGAGAGAGAGAGTGAGAGTGGAGGTGTGTGTGTGTGTGTGTGTGTGTGTGTGTGTGTGTGTGTGTGTGTGTGTGTGTTTACGTTTGTTTTCCTTTTCTGTGTTCATCTTTCTTTGTTTCCCTTCGTTCACTACTACCCGTCTTTCTCTTTGTCTCTCTGTCTACTTCATCTTTCATATCTGTTTTCCCACTTTTCCTGGTCTTAACTGATCTGGTTTGCATTTCCTTGTTTTCTGTTTGTCTTTCTATCTTAACAATCCTTCCCAGTCCATTTTCTCTTGGTTGAAATGATCTTTACGTTCCCTTTGCTTTGCCTTTCCTTTTTTTTTTTCTTTTTCTTCTCTTTGTTTTATTACAACATTTGTTTTTCTTTTGCCCTTTCTCTGTCCTGTCATCCGATATCACCCCCACCCCTCTCCCTTTTC
>CM065735.1:6615207-6630207 GCA_033310375.1 Conus canariensis
ACACTTTCAACTCTCCATTTTCAGCATGCAGTGTATGGGCTCTCTCTGATTTTGTAAAAGAACTACGCCAAAGAATTAAGTCAGTCTGGCTGCTTCATGGAGACTAAAGAATGGTTCCAGACATGTGACAACCCTGATAGTAAGCGCAGGAGGATGACTATATAGCTAAAGGTCCAGCAATCAGCCATCAAGTTACCAGACAGTGCAAGCACTGACTGCGTAAGATCCCTGCTGCCCCCCATTCCTTATGACCTCTCATTTTGGCTAAAATGACATCAGTAGTTTTGGCATCGTCTTTCCCACACCAACAGACAAACAAACAAGCAAATGAGCAAACAATCAAACAAACAAGGGGAACAACTGGGAGAGCGCCGATCTCTGCATACGACGAACAGATCCTGAATCTGCCCTTTGATCGCCGTCAGGGGAAGGCACTGGGGAGCCGGAATAGCTCAGTTGGTAGAGCGCCGGACTCGTAATCTTGGTGATCCTGGGGTTGCGGGTTCGAACCTCCGCCGGGGGCGTTTCGGTACAGGGGGATTTTTCCCTCGGAGTTAACATTGGTTCTGACTCCATTTCCCATACAGTCCTTCGAATGAGACTATAAACCGAGGTTCCGTGTGTGAACGCACGCATAACATCTTGCACACACGTAAAATCCCATCACCAACTTTCGGAAGAGTAGGCCAGTTTGGCCGTTGGTATGGATGACACGTTACACATAGCATGCACCCTGCGTGAGAAATGGAAAGAATGAAGGAAGTAAGGAAAATGAGTGATCGATATTGAACGATATTGACTGGATGACACGGGAAACGACTGAATGAAGCGCCAGCTGGCAGCTCTTCAGTCGGCACTACCCAGGTAGGCAGCCCGTTGTGTAAACGAGTGTTGATTGTAAAGCACTTAGAGCTTGGTCTCTAGCCGAGAATAGGCGCTATATAAGTATTCATTATTATGATTATTATTATTATTATTGTATGCACGAGCGGAAAGAGTGACTTCACATGCACTTTATTTTCAAAGGTAGGATATGGAAAATGTGAAGTGCCAACGTCTGTACAACTAGAAACTTTTAATATTCCGTGAAAATACATTATTATAAAGATATGTATGAAATTTGAAATGGTCGCTTCAAAGTGTTGATGTTCATTATGGCAGTTTGTAATATACCTGCTGAACAGATCCTGGGTTCAAAATTTGTTCCAGATCCCCACCATAGATCCGTACCAATATTTTTCGTCGTGAGTCCCCATTCCATCTTTCCATAAAATGTGTTGTAGATCTTCAGTAATTTGTGGACTAATCTTGCTCACACACAAACAAGAAAACAAACGGACAGGGATGAAAACATGATTTCCGTGCTAGAAGTAACAAACAAACCAACAAACAGGGTAAAGACATAACTTCCAAATAAAAATAAACAAACAAATGCAAACAACAAACAAACAAGAACTTCATCTGTTGAAAACCATGTACCACAAATGACGTACTTCCTGTGACAACTTTCCCGTGTGGAGAAAAACAACTAATTCAGCATACTTTCACACTGGAACTACGCAGTCTCTCCATAAACAATTCCCATGCAACGCAACCTCATCCATCCTCCAATTCCACTCTCCCCCTCTCGAATTCTCTGATTCAAACACTTGCCAGGAAAACTCGTGTTGAAGGCACATGAAAACTGGAGTGACGCAGTTTAACTCCAAATAGCTTGCGTAGACGAGATCTTTTTAAACAGACCATGTAACTTGGGCATACTCTATTTGATTTGAAAACATCTAGCAGTGTTGAGAAGAGGAGAGGGTGGAGGGGGAACAAAACAAGTCCAAATGTTGACTACTGAGGGGAGAAAAAAAAAGGAGTGGAGGGGGTTGTAGGCTGAAGGATGAAGGAGAGAGAGAGAGAGAGAGAGAGAGAGAGAGAGAGAGAGAGAGAGAGAGAGAGAGAGAGAGAGAGAGAGAGAGACTCTTTCAGGAAGAATACAAGAATGTTGTCATTTTCAAAACTCCCTTTAGGCGACATGAAAATGGACGGCATAGAGTTCGGCTAAAGAGAAAGACACGGAATGACGAGAAGAAGAAGAAGAAGAAGAAGAAGAAGAAGAAGAAGAAGAAGAAGAAGAACAACAACAACAACAACAACAACAACAACAACAATAACAACAACAACAACAACTCCAACACCAACAACAACCGCAACAATAAGAACAAGAAGAAGAAGAATAACAAGAAGAAGAAGACGAAGAGGAGAGAGAGGAGAGAGAGAGAGAGAGAGAGAGAGAGAGAGGAGAGAGAGAGAGAGAGAAGAGAGAGAGAGACAGAGACAGAGACAGAGACAGAGACAGAGAAGAGACACAGAGAGAGAGCGAGAGAGAGAGAGAGGCAGACAGACAGACAGTCAGTCAGACAGACAGAGACAGGCAGACAGACAGGCAAACAGAGCCAGAGACAGAAATACAGACAGAGACAGAGATACAGAGAGAGAAAGGGAGAGAGAGTCAGATAGACAGAGACACACAGGTAAACAGAGAGACAGACAGATGGATCGTTGTGGGCATATGTCTGTACAGGAGATGTGGGTTCTGTAAAGACAGAACAAGGACTGGCAATGTGCTGATCTGAGCCTGACGATGGTGACTTGCTGGACTCGTGTCACCTGGACAACATTGTTCTCTTCAATCTCCAGGAGAAGGCAAACTCTTGTAAATTTTCTCTTTTCCTTCCCGAAGACATCGTGAGGTTGACACAGGCACATACAATAAATCAGTCTATTTGTCACGATAGGCAGGATGGTGGAAGTTGTGATGGAATCAACAATGACACCAAGAAATACAGAGCAGCATTAATACCCCCCCTACCCCCACCCCCCAAATAAAAAAAGAAAAAAGAAAAGAAAAGGTTCCCCATTGTTCAATTTAACATGCGTGTAATAATCCTTTATTGGCCCACTAATTCTGTCGTTTATGTTGTCTTGTCATTCCAAGCCTGAATGATTTTAACTCTTCAACGACCCACCAAATCAAGGCTAATTGACCTTTTAATAGACCCAGTAAAAGGGAGCATTACTTCTTAACTCCTCAATTCCAACCAACGAACTTGAGTGTTACTAAATATTAATCGATCCACTGCACATGACATTTTTAACACTTTACCGTCCCTCTAAACCTGGGAATTAGTAACTCTTCTTCCTCCAGCCAGAAATGAATGTTAAATCATCTTTGTTGTTCACCCAAACCTCAGTATCATACAATCTTCAGCGAATTATAAAGCTTGAATATTATCTAATCTTCAACATCATGGAAAACTTGACTTGAGTGTTTCACTCGTCATTAATCTATCCGAACAGCAATTCATTAGTACTGCATCATCCTACCCAACTTGAGTAGGATTAACTCTTCAACATCCCGTCCACCTTGAACATTCATTAATCTTTCAAACGTTTCGCTCAGCATAATAGTGTTCCCAGACGAAGTAAACGTCCATCTGAGCATTTGACCTTCGCTTTTGTGGCTCTGTTTGCATTTCATATGAACTCCATTGCAGCCATTGATCGACCAGGTATCTCTGACAGGAAGTTGGTGAAATCACAGATCGATCAGAAGCGCTTACCAGAGGAAGGTTTCCACAGCTTAAAGTGCAGTTTTCAATACTACGTTAGCTACTGTGGTGGTTTTCTCCAGCTGCCCCTGTCTCGCTGTCTTCACAAACGTGAGACTGGGGACAGGGCAATTGGGGAGAGGAGATTTCCTGAAGTGATTGTCTCTTCGTCGCTTATGGAAAGGACCGGTCCAAAGATGAAAAGGGTCAAAATGAAAGAGAGAGAGAGAGGGGGGGGGGAGAAGAAAGGAGGAGAGGAGGGAGGGAGCGCGCGCGCGCGCCGCGCGAGAAGAGAGAGAGAGAGAGGAGAGGAGGGAGGGAGGGAGGGAGAGAGAGAGAGAGAAAGAGATAGATAGAGAGGTAAGGTAAGGTAAGGTAATGTTGCTTATAGCCCCGCCGTCCGCAAAGGGCCATATCAGGACTGTAACCGCGTTGAGAGAGAGAGAGAGAGAGAGAGAGAGGAGAGAGAGAGAGAGAGAGAGAGAGAGAGAGAGAGAGAGAGTGCGAGCATGCATATGTATATGTATGGTGTGTATGTGCATGTGCACTCGCGGGGCATGCGCGCTCGCGCGCGCGCGCGCGCGCGCGCGCGTGTGTGTGTGTGTGTGTGTGTGTGTGTATGTGTGTGTGTGTGTGTGTGTGTGTGTGTGCATACAATGTACAACTATGATAATTTCTAAGTGAAATTAAAAGAATCAGAATAAACACTATTTACACGATAAACATTCTACTATGGCATCACATTCCACGGTACCAAAAAAGAACACGCAATCAAACTTGAACATCAGTGATACAGACAACACAAACACTGAAACAAACACGATGTGAAATGTCTGATACGCTCACTCAAAAACATTTCCTACAACGATGTAGACACTTTCAACTCTCCACTTAGGACCTTCACCCTTAACTCTCGAGATTGCGCCAAGGAATAATTTGTCAGTCCAACTAGTTCATGGAGACTGAAGAAGGACTCCAGACCTTGTAACACCCCTGGTAGTCAGCTTAGGGGGATGAATAAACACTGAAGGTCCGGTGATCCGCCATCAGTTACTGTCCAGTCCTCGCACTGTCTCTGTGAGATGCCTGCAGGACCCCATTCCGGCTTTATTCTAGAGTTTTGTTCACATCGGGTCGGTAGTTTGGGCGTCCTCTCCTTCACGGCTAAAAGAACACACAGGCAAACAACAAACTAGGAGGGCACTCAAAGAGAGCGCAGACCTCTGTGTGGAGCGACAAACGGATCCTGGATCGGTTCTTTGGTCGCTGTCAGGGGAAGTCACTGGATGTACGATCTAAAAGAGTTACTTTTACAGCAGTTTCTTTCCTTTTTTATTTTAAATGGGATATGGAAAATACGAAATGTCAACGTTTTGTATGACTAGAAGGTTGCAATATTCCAAGAACTTGTATTATTGCAAAGATGTTTATCAATCCCTGATTCGTCACCGTATAGTGTTCAAGGTCCGTGGAAGGTGTGTCACGTGCTTGATGAAGGGATTCTGGGTCCGCCGTTTGTTCCAAATTTTCTTTACAGATCCCCACCACAGATCCCCACCACAGATCCCCATCACAGATCCCCACCACAGATCCCCATCACAGATCCCCATCACAGATCCCCACCACAGATCCCCATCAAATATCCCCACCACAGATCCCTAGCACAGATCCCCACCACCGATACCTAGTACAGATCCCTATTATTGATCCATGGCACAGATCCCCACCACAGACCCCCAGCACAGATCCCACCACAGATCACCATCACAGATCCCATCACATATCCCTACCACAGATCCCCACCACAGACCCCCAAACAGATCCCACCACAGATCCCCACCACAGATCCCCACCACAGATCCCCACCACAGATCCCAACCACAGATCCCCACCACACATCCCCACCACAGACCCCCACCACAGATCCCCACCACAGATCCCCACCACATATCCCAATCACAGATCTCAACCACAGATCCCCACCACAGATCCCCACCACTGATCCCCATCACAGATCCCCACTACAGACCCCCACCACTGATCCCCATCACAGATCCCCACCACAGATCCCCACCACAGATCCCCACCATATATCCCAATCACAGATCTCCACTACAGATCCCCACCACAGATCCCCACCACAGATCCCAACCACAGATCGCCAACACTGACCCCTAGCACAGATCCCCACCACAGATCCCCACCTGATCCCTAGCACAGATCCCCACCACGGATCCCCACCTGATCCCTAGCACAGATCCCCACCACAGATCCCCAACACTGACCCCCTAGCACAGATCCCACCACAGATCCCCCTGATCCCTCACAGATCCACCACGATCCCCACGTCTAGCACAGATCCTCACCACAGATCCCCACCTGATCCCTAGCACAGATCCCCACCACAGATCCCCACCACAGATCCACACCACAGATCCCAACCACAGATCGCCAACACCGACCCCTAGCACAGATCCCCACCACAGACCCCCAACACTGACCCCTAGCACAGATCCTCACCACAGATCCCCACCTGACCCGAAGCACAGATCCCCACCACAGATCCCTACACAGATCCCCACCACAGATCCCCACCACAGATCCTCAGCATGGATCCCCACCACAGATCCCTCGCACAGATCCTCACCACCGATCCCTCGCACAGATCCTCACCACTGATCCCTAGCACAGATCCCCAACACAGATCCTCACCACAGATCCTCAGCATGGATCCCCACCACAGATCCCTGGTACAGATCCCCACCACATATTTCCACCACAGATCCCGACCACATATTTCCACCACAGATCCCGACCTCAGATCTGTTTCAAAATGTGATGGCTTCGTCTATGGGCAACACGGCATCTTTCTCCTAAGTTTCTTTGACATTCCTCACGTAGTTTTAACATTACGCTGCTCACACACCACACACACACACACACACACACACACACACACAACACACACACACACACAACCCACACACACATGCACACACACACACGCAACACACACCACACACACACACACACACACACACACACACAACCACACACACACACAACATACACACACACACACACACACACACACACACACACACACACACACAGGGGGGGGGGGGGGGGGCGCAGGGGTGAAAACCCAACCGCCTGACAGAACCATCAGAGCACACCAACGAATTGAACTGAAAACATCACCGCCCTATAAGAGGTAACAAACCAACCAACAGGCAGGGTCAAAGCAGGGTGAAGACATTATCTTCACACTTACTTTAAGGAACAAAAAAAAAACAAACCTTAATCCATTCAAAACCTCATATGATAATTATAATCCCTGTGACATCGTACCTCTATAAGGAAAGACACAAACACTAATGTAACATACCTTGCACACAAGGACTACATACATTCTCCCAACTGACAACCCATATCCCCCCTCTCTCCATTTCAACCCTCCTTTTCTCAAGGTCCCCCGATTCCAGCACTTGCCATGAAACCTCGTGTTGAACGCACCTGAAACCTGCAGAAGCACATTTTAAGTCCAAACAGCTTGCGGAGACGACGTCTTTTTTCAACAGACCACACAACCCTGGCACGCTGTATTTGCTTTTAAAGCACCGTGCAGTGTTGGAAAGAGGAGAGGGACGGAGGTGGGGGGGGGGTGGACCAAGTCCCAAAACTGGACAGTGAAGAGAGATAAAGGATGCGTATATTATGTGGGGGAAGGGAAGTAGAACAGAGAGAGAGAGAGAGAGAGAGAGAGAGAGAGAGAGAGAGAGAGAGGGAGAGAGAGAGAGAGAGTGAGGAGGAGGGTGCTGGGAACCCTTGCAGCGAGAACACAAAAATGTTGTTATTTCAAAACCCCCTCTGGGCGACATGAAAATGGAGGGCAAGTGGTTGAGCTGACGACAGTTTCAGGGAATGATGAACAGAAGAAGAAGTGAGGGACAGACAGACAGACAAGACAGATAGACAGACAGACAGAGACTGACAAAGACAGAGACAGAGACAGATGGACACATACTCTGAGAGAGAGAGACAGACAGACCGGCAGACAGAAGCATAACACACACACACACACACACACACACACACACACACACACACACACACACATCTACACACACACACGCGCGCGCGCGCGCGCGTACGCACGCACGCACGCACCACACACACACACACACACACACACACACACAACAAATAAAACAGTAACAAAGTCAAAACTCAGACAGACAGACAGAGAGAGGCAAACAGACAGGCAGACAGACAGACAGACAGAGAAAAAGATAGACATCCAGATAAGATATAGACATACATACTGACAGGCAGACAGACAGGTCTATTCAGGCATCTGTTTGTGAAGATCTGGATTCTGTACAGACGGGACAGGAGATGGCAATGTCCTCATCTGAGATACGACAGGAGATGGTAATGTCCTCATCTGAGATACGACAGGAGATGGCAATGTCCTCATCTGAGATACGACAGGAGATGGCAATGTCCTCATCTGAGATACGTCAGGAGATGGCAATGTCCTCATCTGAGATACGTCAGACTCGGTTCACCTGGTGGGCATTTCTCTCTCCTATACCAAGAGACATGCAACTCTTTCAATGTTCTTGTTCCCCACCCTCAAAAGTCTTTAACTTCCGTGTTATCAATCCTTTATCGTCCCGCTCAACCTGACAGTCGTTAACGTTCTCTCGTCATTCCGAGCGTGAAGAGTTTTAACTCTTCAACGACCCACTGAATGGAGTAATCAGCTTAACTCTTCAACGCACTGAATGAATCAATCACTTACTCTCAACGACGCACTGAATGAAGTCTAATCAACTTTCAGAGGACCCAGCAGAAGTGAGTATTGTTTCTAGATTCTTCATGCAAACAACACACTTAATTGTTTCAAAACCGTCATCAGTCGATCGATCAAACAGGAGGGTTCTTTTTAACGTTTTATCGCCTCTTTAAGTCTGAGAATTGTAAACCTCTTTTCCATCCGTCAATGTTAAATAGTAATCAATCTTCATCGTTCCACCGAAACTAAGTAGTGTTAAAACTTCATTGGGCCATAACTGTCACAGAAAACTAGAGCACACAAATGTCAAACATTGAATATAGATAGATAGATAGATAGATAGATAGATAGATCTTCATTGCTCTGTCTGAGTTGTTTTTATTAATACTTCATCGTTCTAACCAACTTAAGTGTAATTGACTCTTCAGCATTCTAGCCGTCTTGAGCATTCATTACCTCTTCACATGTGTTGCTTGGTATAGTAGTACTCCCACTTCACGCCGACAACGTTAACAGTCTGACCATCTGAGTTTCGCTTTTGTGACTGTTTGCATTCCATAAAACCCCCAAGGCAGACATCGACCGATCGACCATCTCATACGCAAAGTTCGTGAAATCAGAGATCGATCAAAAGCACTTGCCAGTGGAAGGTTTCTATAACTTCGGAGTTCAGATTTCAATGCTGCGTTAACTATTTTGGTGGATTTCGTCAGCTGCTCCTGTCTCGCGCCCTTCACAAACGTGAGAGTGGGGACAGGGGAATGGGGGGGGAGATGTGGTGAAATGATACGTGAGGGGGGGGGGGAGGATGCTGACTGTAGAGGCGCTTTAGCTGTTGACTGGCTCCGTGAAGTGAAAGGCTCTTGTTCACTTATGGAAATGACTAGTCCAGAGAGAGAGAGAGAGAGAGAGAGAGAGAGAGAGAGGAGAGGGAGACAGAGACGGAGGAGAAAGAGAGAAGGAGAAACAGACAGACAGACGGACAAGACGAGAAGACGAGAGAGAGAGAGAGGAGAGAGAGACAGACGACAGAGACAGAGAACAGAGACAGAGAGAAAGAGAAAGAGAGAGGGAGACAGACAGACAGACAGACAGACGGACGAGGGGAGAGAGAGAGAGAGAGAGAGAGAGAGAGAGTGAGACAGAGACAGAGAGAAAGAGAAAGAGAGAGGGAGACAGACAGACAGACAGACAGACGGACGAGAGAGAGAGAGAGAGAGAAGAGAGAGAGAGAGAGAGAGAGAGAGAGAGAGAAGAGAGAGAGAGAGAGAGTCTAGGACAAATACAAAGATGTGAAACGAAACAAAAAGGCACACAACGAAAGTTTTGTTTATCTGGAGAGCAAAACAGTTCATCATCGCTCCTCTTGTTTCAACACTCTAACCACCAAGAATGCTTGCGTTCTCATTTGTGTGTGCATGCTATTCAGCATGTGTACGGGTCACAAATATTGCTTTTCGTTGTCTCTTCAGGTTATTTCTCTTCTGTCATTAGCTGAACAATCCCATCAGAAGAGAGAAAAAGACAGACAGACACAGACACATCGATAAACAGACAGACAGTGAGAGGCAGGTATGGAAAATCAGGCACACAGACACAGAGACACAGAGATGGTAAGTCAGACAGACAGTAGATCAGCGGACGACAATAAAGACACCCCAAAAGCTCTTCCCTGACCATAAACAGTCTGCACGTTCACAGTTCTGCCCGTCCCCTGTCCACAAACTGGGGGTAGGGGAGGGGGAGGGGGGGGAGAAGCAGACGGCTATTCCACCATCAACCACCACCCCTTCCGCAAACGTGCAGCACAACGAGCAGTCTCCCTTATATCTACCCCCCCCCCCCCCCTCCGCCACAGACCCCCTACTTCACACACAGACGCATCCAGCCCTACCCCTGCCACTCTGCCCTGCCCCTGTTCTCCCTCCACAGTCGTTTCATTAAACAAAAGAGCACCGCGGGATTGCACGAGATTTGGTCCTGTCATCACGTGATACTGTACGCCATTTCCGGTCAGCCTGCATAGTTGGCTCAGTTTTGTTTCCCTCCACTTTCTGGGGTGGAGAAAGGGACGCTAAATGTGATAACATTTGGATTTCCGCAACCAAATGCTGAATTGGTCATTGTAAGGTGCAAGGAGATATGTGTGTGTGTGTGTGTGTGTGTGTGTGTGTGTGTGTGTGTGTGTGTGTGTGTGTGTGTGTGTGTGTGGAGGGGAGGGTGGATGCGTATTTATGTTTATGTGAAGGAGCATGTGCATAAGTTTGTAAGCTGGCTGTGTATGTGTTCGTCACTATAAGTGCCTCTGAAGTTTAAGTTCTCTAAGAGACAGAGATAGATACAGAACAGAGAGAGAGAGAGAGAAGAAGAAGAAGAAGAAGAAGAAGAAGAAGAAGAAGGAAGAAGAAGAAGAAGTTAAAGCACTGATAGAGTGTAACCATGACCGGCTGTGTCGGCAGCAGATACAGAGACAGAGACACAGAGAGAGAGAGAGAGAGAGAGAGAGAGAGAGGAGAGAGTGTGTGTGTGTGTGTGTGTTAGTGAGTGAGTGAGGAGACAGACAAACATACAGACAGACAGACCGACCAAAAGACTGACAGGCTGACAGACCGACAGACCAACTGACACAGACTGAAAGAGAAACAGAGACAAATAAAAGAAAGAAAGAGAGACAGGGACAGAGACAGAGAGTGAGGGAGAGGAAGACAGACAGATAGATTCAAGGATCGAAAATCAGGGACTCAAATACAGAGACAGTGAGATAGAAGTTAAGACAGACAGTAGGACAGTGGACGACAATAAAGACACCCCATAAGCTCTTCCCAGACCATAAACAGTCTGCACGCTCACAAACATTTTGCCGGTTTCCTGTCCACACACTGGGAGGGGGGGGGGGGGGGGGGGCAGACGGCTATTCCACCATCAACTACTACCCCCTCCACAAACGTGCAGCACAACGAGCAGTCTCCCTTATGTCTACCCCCACCCCCCCCCTCCGCCATGGACCCCCTATTCACACACAGACGCATCCAACCCTACCCCCAACACACTCCCCTGCCCCTATTCTCCCTCCACAGTCGTTTTATTAAACAAAAGAGCACCGCGGGATTGCACGAGATTGGGTCCTGTCATCACGTGATACTGTACGCCATTTCCGGTCTGCCTGCTTGGTTTGCTGGTTTTGTTTCCCTCCACTTTCCGGGGTGGAGAATGGGACGCTAAATGTGATGAATATGGGTTTTCAAAACCAAATGCTAAATTTGGTCACGGTAAGGAGTAGGGGCCAATGTGCGTTTATATCTATGTGAAGGCGCACGCGCGTAAATTTGCAAGCTGCTTACGTATGTGTTTGTGGGTTCCTCTGAGTTTCAATTTCTCAGTGGGGGGATGTCTGAGGAGAGAGAGAGAGAGAGAGAGAGAGAGAGAGAGAGAGAGAAGGAGAGAGAAGGAGAGAGAGAGAGAGAAGGAGAGAGAGAGAGAGAGAGAGAGGAGAGAGAGAACTCAGAACTCAAAAAACTTTTTATTCGATCAAGGATTAAGATTTTAGGCAGAGCCTATCCTTCCAATCTGTCTATGCTGAGCTAAATTTGCAACGAGATTTAAAGACCAGAAAATGAAAAGAAATGGAAGAAAAGGAATACAGGCACTATGGAGTACATGATTACACACACACACACACATTTCTATGCAAAGGTTTGACAAGCGTGCACAATATGTAGGCAATCAGTAAGATGCAGACAGTAACAGCAACAAAATGGAGGTAAGTGGCAGTGTGGGGCAGTGGTTGAGAATGGAAGATAAAAGGGTGGTTAGATAAACAGTACACTTTGCCAATGTCTGCTGTGTGTTTGTGATTGTTGGTGGAGTTCACGACGAGAAGATGATGACGATGGTAATGGCATTGCATAAAACAAAATACAGTATTCTAAGAGAAGCAGTTTTCCTCACCGAGTAAGGACAGTTAGTGGTATCATTTATTGACGTAACTAGTACAGTAACAACGTACCAATCTGTAACTGTTGATGATACAAGTGAATGCTGCAAAACATTGCTGTGAGACAGCGTAATCTAAGTCAAAGAGTCTGTGAAATATTTTCTAAGGTCTTTTTTTGAAGGTGTGCAGTGAGCAGCACAATTCTAGGTTTGGGGGGAAGAGAGTTCCAAACAGCTGAACCTGAAAATGCAAAACTAGTTTTGAACGTGTCGATCCGAGTACGTGGTAGAATATAATGGTTAGACCCATATCGACATGAGGCCTTGGTAAGTAAATCTGTGAGGACATTATGGGGCCTGATAATTGTGCACTTTATACACATGTGCAGCTTTGTTGAAATCTAGCTGTTTTGCAGTGGCAGTATGCGGCAGACAGACAGACAGGGAGACAGAGAGACAGAGACTTACAATGAGAGGCAGAAAAGAGATAAATCTTTTCCCTGACAAGTCTTGATTCTCTCTCCTCCTGCCTACAGACTGCCCAGGAGGAAGGACCTCCCACAGATCTTCCTACCCATTGGATGTTGTCGTGTTTTGTGTATGGAGGGGAAAATGGCCATAATTTGGGGAGAAAAAAAGTTATATTTTTTACCTCCAGCTTCCACAAATCAACATGTTCTTTTTTTTAATCGAAGCTGAGGTGGATTTTAATTTTTTTTTTTTAAACTGAATTAGCAACAAGACTTTCTAAGCTTTATCGTTGTTTTTGACATCTGTCGTTTTTATTTATTGATATACACCTATTACGTCAACTTGAATTTTGTAAAATATTAATTTCCATCTTAATAGAAGCAAAGGTTAGAGGAACTCACCTGCCACCAATGACGGAATCATCATCAACAGTCCATCATCAAACCGCCATTCCTATGGAAATCAGCAGCTCCAGACTGTCATTTCTATGGTCTTCAGTCTGACCTTTCCCACCATTCACTGCCCTTTAAAGGAGAAAAGGACGCTGCGATACTCTACGCGAGTTTGTCTTCCACCTCCTCTCCCCCTTCATAGACTGCCGTTTTACTGGACAAAAGGAGGCTGCGAGACTTCACGAGATGTGTCTGCTTCAGTACGCGGCGCTATAGTCATTTCTAATCTGCCTGCGTTGCGTGCCCTTTTTGTTTTGGCTTTCATTTTCACAGCCCTGCTTCCTAGAGAGCAGAAAGGAAAGATGAAAGGGGGTTGGAAGATTTCTGAAAATCAGATGCCGGATGCGGTCAGTCTGGGTGACAGGATAGGCTCATGAAGGTGTCTAGGTGAAGGTGTCTATGTGAAGGTGTCTATGTGAAGGTGTCTATCTGCAAGTGCTAGCGCGTGCTTTCGCATACGGTTTGCCGTAAATCGGAAATGAGGCGGGGAAACAGTAAACAGTACTTAAAGGACAAGTAGGATAACTCTTGCTCCCTTAAAGAAATAAATAAATGGACGCCCATAACTCCAAAAGAATGCTGCTTACGACATACAGTCGCTTAGAGGAAATGACAAGGGAGAGTACACAGAACAAACAAGGAGACATTCCCAAAAAGGACGTTCCGTGCTTGTCCATATACCCTGTACCTGACAACAACTGGAAATCATTTTTCCAATCACACGTAATTTCTATTTATACCCCACCCCCCACCCCCCACCCCTCCTCATTCCCATTCCCTCATTTCTATATCTTTTCCCTCTAAAACTGCCTTGTTCTAATCGTCTGTTTTACATACGTGCTAAAAGTTTGGACGCATGTGGGACAATGATTTCTCAGCCTTTGAAGAACTTTTGTTCAAAACGTCGCCCTTTTCCCCATCCCCTTGGGATCAAACGTTCTCTTTCTTTCTGTCTACGGTACTGTTTCTAACCTTGTTCTGATCTTGCAATCACCTGTGAGTATTCAGGATTGGTGTGTGAGGCCGACGAAGGTAACGGAGCTCTTTGACAGTTCCTCAGTTCGGTGACATTCCTGACAAGGCCAATCAGCAGTGCTTACTTACTTACTTACTTAGGCCCATAGCTCAAGGGTGAGCATAGGCCATCGGCAACACTCCGCCATCGCACTCGGTTCTGGGCTGCTTGCTGAATGCCTGTCCAGTTGGTCCCCTGCCTCTTTATCTCTGCCTCAGTGTCTCGCCTCCAGCTGCTGCGAGGTCGGCCTCTCTTCCTTTTCCCCTGCGGATTCCATGTCAGGGCTTGGCGTGTGGCGCTGGCTTCCTGAGAGTGTGTCCAATCCAGCCCCACTTCCTCCGCAGAATCTGCTTGGCCACTGGTTCCTGTCCTGCTTGCTTCCAAAGATGCCAATCAGCAGTGTCAGGCCTCAAATACCCACATGGCCTGGAATCGAAGCAACATCGACAGTTCTGCCTCACCTAAGCAATTGCCGCTGTCATAGGGAGCTATACGGGTAATGTCGTGGGTAGGGTTGATAGGCACAGGTACCAATTGTGCACCACACTGGAAGCTTTACTTAGGATGATCAGATACAAACCGTTCCATGCAGTCGCCTGTACAGGAGGAGAAGGAGAGGGGAGCGAGAAGAGAGAGAGAGAGAGAGAGAGAGAGAGGGTGGCAAGGGAGGGTGGGAGGGAAAGAGAGCGAGAGAAAGAGAGAGGGAGGAGGGAGGGAGGGAGAGTGAGA
>CM065735.1:6642707-6652707 GCA_033310375.1 Conus canariensis
ACACAGACTAGGAAAGCCCCGAGGTGCCAGTGCTCAACCGCGCCCCGTGATTGCCAAGTTTCAAAGATGGAGGGATCTCATGCGCCTGATGACAAATAAGGACGCGCGAGCAGACATGAAACAAGATCAGCTGACTGTCTCACAGGATTTGAGCCGTAGGCAATCGGCACAGCTGAGACAACTGAAACAGGAGGGGAAATTGGGATACTTCCTCAAGGGGAAACTACATGTGAAACCTCAACGTGAAGCCCCACCAAGGACCGAACTCCTGAGCCGGAGGAACGCCACGCCATTTGTGGCATCTCCTGGGCCTGCCACCACTATGGATCGCCAGATTGCTGCCTTCCAGGGAGATACCCCCACCCCAGTACCTCCTCCGAATGCCACGCCTTCTGTCAACAGAGGGGTTTCCCCTTCTACCTCGCTTTCTAAGACCCAGCCAGCGACTGAAAAGGGGATTCCCCCAACGTCACATCGCGCTCCCAATCTCGCCCACCCCCTCCCCACTCCCCTCCACCCCCTACCAGAGACAAGGGACAGAGAAGGGATGAACGGCAATCCAACCTGCGGGACGCATGGGGCAGTAAAACACGTGCATCTCGTTCTTCCTCCTCGCGCAACAGAAAGAAATGAAGATTAGGCCGAGGCCCGGGTCCACATTCTTTCATTGACAACGCAAATACACACGCTCACACGCATACACGTAACACACGTAACGATGATAAAATAAAACGTGATTCTCTTTCTTGCATTTCATGGAATGTTGATGGGCTTATTTCTAAATTAACAGATCCAGACTTTATTAATTACATTACATCTTTTGATATTGTGTGTCTTCTTGAAACTTATACATTTCCGGATTTTGATTTTTCTATTTACTTCAAAGACTTTATTGTTGTACATAGTCCTGGTGTCAAGTTGTCAAAAATGGGCCGAAGATCAGGAGGTACTGTGTTACTAATAAAGAAATCACTAGAACACTGCATCCAGATTGTAGAAACTGGGCTGGATAACATTGTCTGTGTCAAAGTGTGTAAAAAAAAACTTCATTTTTGACAAAGATGTACTGTTTGTTGGTATTTACAATCATCCAGTAAATAGTGAATACTACAAACAAAAGGAATTTAAAAACAATCTTGAAAATTTAGAGCAATTTATATTAGAGAGATATGAAAGAAGAGCAGACGATTTTCTTGTAGTCGCTGGTGATTTGAATGCCAGGATTGCTGACTGGAGTTTAGAGACCACTGAAATGGATGAGGAGAGTGTGCGTGAGAGCGGGGAATGCTATGTGAGAAATACTATGGATATTGTTGTTAACTGTTTTGGAAAAGCCCTGATTGATTTATGTTCTATGTTTAGGTTGACGCCTTTAAATGGTTTGTGTGAAGGAGACAAAAAAGGTCATTTTACTTTTTTATCTGAACGCGGAAATAGCTGATTGATTTTGTTCTGTGCTCTGTGGATTTACTGTCAGAAGTTATTCGATTTAACGTCGAAAAAAGGGTGGAATCCCCGCATATGCCTGTTGTGTTATATCTAAATACTAAATATAATGAGAAACCGAATGTAGAAATTAATCGAGAGTCTTTTCAAAAAACAAAGTGGGATGGAAACAAAGCTAATGTCTTTGTGGATTCCCTAAGATCAGAAGAAGCTACGATGGTTCTAAATGACAGTATGAATGTTATTGAATGTGATATTGACCCGGCGGTTGAAAAATTCACGGGCCTTCTCTTAAAAGCTGGGCAATGTATGCAACAGACGATCTGGCCTTCAGCGCGCGCGCGGCAAACTAAGAAATGGTTTGACTCAGTTTGTTTACATAAGAAGAGGGTGGCCGGTAGAGCGCTTGCTCAGTGCACACGCACTCAGCGCGCAACGGATCAGTGTGCATTCATACGGAAAAGGTCGGATTATCAAGACACTCTAAGGCAGAAGCGAATAAGTTACAGAAAAGAAGTATTTGAAACTTTAATCCAAAGTAAAGACGATTCTAATAAGTTTTGGTCAACTGTACGTAGCATTAAAAGAAAAAAAATGGATCGGCCCTCTATCTCAATTGGCACGTGGAAAGCACACTTTGAAACGATTTTTTCACCCGGAGATCGCGAATCGACACGTGCCGACTCAGATATAGAGCAGGACGGAAGCCAGCACGAAGAAAACGATTATATTCCCGATTTAGATGATGAGATAACAGACAGTGAAGTGCACCAGGCAATAAAGAAACTGAAATTAAATAAAGCTTCAGGATTAGATTATATCTGCGCTGAATATTTGAAAACGGCCGAGCCCATTATAACACCCTTTCTGACAAAAGTATTTAACCAAATATACAAGAATGGTTATTTCCCTGTATCATTGACCAAATCAGTTATTATTCCTCTACTTAAGAAAGGCGATGCTCTTAATCCTGAAAATTATAGAGGCATTTCTTTACTTAGTGTAGTTAGTAAGGTCTTTACATCAGTATTAAACGAGAGATTGTATAAATGGGCAGAAAAAGAAGGCAAAATAAGTGAAGAACAGGCTGGCTTTCGCAAACAATACTCTACTGTAGACCATATATTTACACTCGTTTCAATGATAAAATCTTATTTGTATGGACATAAAAGTAGAAAATGTTACGTAGCTTTTATAGACTACCAAAAAGCCTTTGACACAGTAGATAGAGACATGCTTTGGAAAATACTCCAAAAGGTTCAAGCTTCCTCAAAAATGATCAGAATGCTAAAAGGCATGTATAGTTCTGTCCAGAGTTGTGTTCGTTGGGGCCCAGAAGTGTCAGATTTCTTTGTGTGTCCCTCGGGACTGAAACAAGGCTGTTTAATGTCACCTTTATTGTTTTCTTTATTAATTACTGAGGTAGCTGAAAATGTAACAGAGAACGGTAAACATGGATTTCAGTTTTTTACCCGGATTACAAGAAATATTCCTTTTATTATTCGCTGATGACATTGTTTTATTTTCATCTACACCCAGTGGGCTCCAAAATCAGTTAAACAATTTACAGAAAGCATCTGACACTTTAAATCTAACAGTGAATCTAGATAAAACTAAAATTATTGTTTTCAGAAAAGGGGGTCATTTGTCTAAAACTGAATGTTGGTACTACAAAGGGAGAGAAGTGGAAGTAGTTAATAGCTACAAATATCTTGGTTTTACTCTTAGCACTAGAATGGGTTTTGATATTGCATTAGATGAATACGTTAGACGAGCAAAACGTAAAGTCGCAGAAATCTTCAAAATAATGTGGGCTTTAGGAAACATGGATTTGTCAATATTTTTCAAACTGTTTGATTCACAAATAAAGCTAATGTTATTGTACGCAGGGGAGCTCTGGGGATTAACTAAATTTCAGTCGATTGAATCAGTTCATCTGTTTGCATGTAAGCGCTTGTTAGGTGTTAGTCGCAAAAGTCCAAATACAATGATATATGGAGAAACAGGCCGATACCCTTTGTATATTGATACTGCTCTAAAGTCAATAAAATATTGGTTTAAACTCGAAAGTATGTCTATCCATAGATTTCCTAAACAGGCACATCTCATGATCTTGAATAAGATCCCCGAATTTACACATGGTCACTCTAATTGTCATAACTGGTCTATATCTGTTAAAACATGTCTTGATACTTTTGGTTTTTCAGATGTTTGGATCAATGGAGGGGTTGGGAATTAAACTATTTTTCTTAAAGAATTAAAGCAGAGAATGATCGATTGTTACATGCAAGATTGGCATTCAAAACTTTCTCAAAGTGAAAACGTTTTAGCACATATATGTCTTTCAAATCACCCTTCCAATTAGAAAATTACTTGTCAGCTATCATTATTAGTAAATTTTGTTATGCTTTAACTAGATTTAGACTTGGAATGTGTGATCTGAATATAAATAACAGATATAATGTAAAATCAAAGAAATGCCCGTTTTGTAATAGGAGAGAAGGTGAACTTCATTTTTTGTTAGAATGTCAAACGTATACATTTCTAAGAGAAAAATATTTGTCAAAGTATTACCAACATACATTCATTAATGGAGAATGCTTAGCTCGAATGTTACAATCTGAAGACGTCATGCTCTTAAGAAATTTAGCAATGTATATATTTTACGCATTTAAGACTAGATATACGCATTTAAATAAGAAGTAAAGCTGCACTCTTGTAATTGAATTGCTGTCTTAAGGGTTTTTTGTCTGCTTAATTTCACATGCCAATGTAACTCCCTTGACTTTAGTTTGATTTTTATGTGGGATGTTATACTTATTTTTTGCGTGTTGTCCTTATGTTATTTGTTTGATTCACTCATGTTAACGTGTATCCATTGTATACAGGCCGGTGGCCTTACAATTAAAGTTTCCGAGTTCCGAGTTCTCGCTGTCTCTCTCTCTCCTCTCCCTCCCCCTCCCCCCCCCCCCCCCCCCCCCCCCCCCCAGGTCCAGGAACATCCAAAGAAAGTGGACGGTCAATCCACAATTGAACTTATGGACAAACAAGAAAATGCAAACACAAATGATTCACGAAACATTAGAAACATCTCAAATAGGACTGTTGTAACCTGCGTCACGGATTGATGGGAGTTAGCGTGTTATCAGGTCAAAGACCTCTGATCCAATGACCATAGTGATAGTCAACCATCAGAGAGTCACCGTACCCGAGATAACTGATCATGTAAAACGGACCCTGTTCCTCCTTATGGCTGCCTGCAGCTTCCCTCGCGTGCATTAGGGTACCATTTACAGCTGGCTGGATTGACAAGAGGGTGGGTGGGAGGGAAACCGTAAACAATCGACCCCACGTGTGCTTCGAACTGACGACGACATCATCAATAACAACAACAGCAGCAACAACAACAGCAGCAGCAGCAACAGCAACAACAACAGCAGCAACAACAACAAACAGGAACAACAACAACAACAACAACAGCAGCGACAGCAACAACAACAGCAGCAGCAGCAACAACAACAGCAGCAGCAGCAGCAACAACAACAACAGTAGCAAAAAAAGCGACAACAGCAACAACAACAGCAACAACAACAGCAACAACAACAACAACAACAACAAGAAAGCTGGCATATTAAATATTGTGGCCAGAAATAAAGTGTCAAAGAGTTGATAAAAGTCCACAAAGGGAGATAACCCATAGACAGCAGTGAAGACACACCACAATGACACAGACAGGAGAAGGGTCCACAAAGCGAGATAACCCATAGACAGCAGTGAAGACAGACACAAGTCACACAGACAGGAGCACGGTCCACAAAGGGAGATAACCCATAGACAGCAGTGAAGACAGATCACAATGACACAGACAGGAGAACGTCCACAAAGGGAGATAACCCATAGATAGCAATGAAGACAGATCACAGTGACACAGACAGGAGAAGGGTCCACAAAGGGAGATAACCCATAGATAGCAATGAAGACAGACACAATGACACAGACAGGAGAAGGGTCCACAAAGGGAGATAACCCATAGACAGCAGTGAAGACAGACACGGTCACACAGACAGAGAAGGGTCCACAAAGGGAGATAACCCATAGACAGCAGTGAAGACAGACCACAGTCACACAGACAGGAGAACGGTCCACAAAGGGAGATAACCCATAGACAGCAGTGAAGACAGACCACAGTCACACAGACAGGAGCACGGTCCACAAAGGGAGATAAACCATAGACAGCAGTGAAGACACACCACAATGACACAGACAGGAGAAGGGTCCACAAAGGGAGATAATCCATAGACAGCAGTGAAGACACACCACAATGACACAGACAGGGGAAGGGTTCACAAAGGGAGATAACCCATAGATGGCAGTGAAGACAGACCACAATGACACAGACAGAAGGGTCCACAAAGGGAGATAACCCATAGACAGCAGTGAAAACAAACAACGATGACACAGGCAGTCGTCTCACTTTGCCACTGACGACTTGGAGCTTCGCCAGCAAGTGGTGTAACCACCTGGCCTGACGTCTGTCTTTGAGGTGAACTGATGACTTGGAGCTTCACCAGCAAGCGGAGTAACCACCTGACCTCACGTCTGTCTCTGAGGTCAACTGACGACTTGGAGCTTCATCAGCATGTGGTGTAAACCACCTGGCCTGACGTCTCTCTCTGAGGTGAACTGACCACTTGGAGCTTCACCAGCAAGCGGTGTAAACTACCTGGCCTGACGTCTGTCTCTGAGGTGAACTGACCACTTGGAGCTTCGCCAGCAAGCGGTGCAACCACCTGGCCTCACGTCTGTCTCTGAGGGGAGCAGTTTCAAATCGGGTAGACGTGTGTCCGAAGCGTAAGCTAGCATTGCGCAATCCTCGGTTCAGTGACGTTATCTCTGTCTGTCTCTGTCTCTCTCTCTCTCTCTCTCTCTCTCTCTCTCTCTCTCTCTCTCTCTCTCTCTGTCCCTCCTCTCTCTCTCTCTCTCTCTCTCTCTCTCTCTCTCTCTCTCTCTCTCTCTCTCTTTCTCTCTCTCTGTGTACCAGTCAGAAGTGGACTTGTTTTGTTCCCGTTTAGCGCAGTGGCTATACAAGAGACAGGACACAGTGGATGTCAACACTCCAGATGGACCTAAATGGTCATCCCAGCCAAACGCCAGCATCGGCTTGCATCGTTCCTGCGTTCTTGACATCAAATTCTCATCACAGATAGAAACGTTTTCCCTGTGGGGGGATGCCGAAGGTAGACCCCCCCCCCCACCCCGCCCCAACTCCCCTTCTCTTCCTCCCCCCTCTCCCTTCTTCTCCTCCCCCCGCACCCCCCCCCCTCCCTCCAACCCCTTGTCCCCATCAATCGCGCATACTGGAAATGTTGTGCTATAACGTCCACCTTTCTTTTTTCTGGTCTCACTGTCTTTCACTCTGTCTGTGTCATTGTTGTCTGTCTTCACTGCTCTCTATGGTTTGTCTCCCTTTGTTGACCGTTCTCCTGTCTCTCTATGGCTTGTCTCCCTTTGTGGACTGTTCTCCTGTCTCTCTCTATGGCTTGTCTCCCTTTGTGACCGTTCTCCTGTCTCTCTATGGCTTGTCTCCCTTTGTGGACTGTTCTCCTGTCTCTCTCTCTATGGCTTGTCTCCCTTTGTGGACCGTTCTCCTGTCTCTCTATGGTTGTCTCCCTTTGTGGACCGTTCTCCTTTCTCTCTATGGTTTGTCTCCCTTTGTGGACCGTTCTCCTTTCTCTCTCTATGGCTTGTCTCCCTTTGTGGACCGTTCTCCTTTCTCTCTATGGCTTGTCTCCCTTTGTGGACCGTTCTCCTGTCTCTCTCTATGGCTTGTCTCCCTTTGTGGACCGTTCTCCTTTCTCTCTATGGTTTGTCTCCCTTTGTGGACCGTTCTCCTTTCTCTCTATGGTTTGTCTCCCTTTGTGGACCGTTCTCCTGTCTCTCTCTATGGCTTTGTCTCCCTTTGTGGACCGTTCTCCTGTCTCTCTATGGCTTGTCTCCCTTTGTGGACCGTTCCTGTCTCTCTATGGCTTGTCTCCCTTTGTGGACCGTTCTCTTCTCTCTATGGCTTGTCTCCCTTTGTGGACCGTTTCTGTCCTGTGTTCTGGAACTCTTAGACACTTTATGTCTGGTGCACAATGTGTGATACGCCAGCTTTTGTTTTTGTTTGTTGTTGATGTTGTTGTTGTTGTTGTTGTTCTTCTTCTTCTTCTTCTTCTTCTTCTTCTTCTTCTTCTTCTTCTTCTTCTTCTTCTTGTCCTTGTTGTTCGTGTTCTAGTTCTTCTTGTTTGTTATAGTCTTGGTGATTAGGAGATATTAGGCACACTATCCAGGTTCTCTTCGAATGTGTTTGTTTACTCAGTTGCCCTCGCGCGCACGCGCACGCGGCGCGCGCGCGCGCGCGCGCGCGGTGTGTGTGTGTGTGTGTGTGTGTGTGTGTGTGTGTGTGTGTGTGTGTACGTGCATGTGCATGTGTGTGTGCATATGTGTGTGTCTATCTGTCTGTCTGTCTGTCTGTGCGCGCGCTTTTAACTGCTTTTGACTACTTTGTTTTTTCGATTTTTTTACAGGATTTGACCACTTTTCATAATGTGGTCTTTCTTCCAGTATAAGTTTCACAACCCCGCACAGACTTTGGATGGTCGGAAGGGATTGAACAATTAATATAAAATGGTAAAGCAGAAAAAATAATGATAATAATAATAATGATAACAGCAACAACAACAGCAACAATAAATAATAATAATAATTATTATTATTATAATGATGATGATGATGATAATAATAATATTTTTCACATCCCTAAATTACAGACACAAAGGCTGTCTGTGGGTTGTTCACTGTGAAAGGTCCATCAGTCTCGTCTCACACCCGCCACTCTGATTCAGCAGCCCTCGCCGCATCCCCCTGTATAGTATTTATCATCAGAGTCTGCCGCCTTGTTTTGAACTCATCCAGATTCATCATCGTTATACAACGTGTTTGGTTCAGCTAATACAACAAAAAAAACCTAAGCCTTACGTGTCAACTCTGGAACCAAGTCACTACATCGGCAGACGTCTTCTAAAAGATGCTCTCATAGATGGTAAAAAAAATGATCAAACTAGTCCAGTCGGATTTCTGTTTTTTGCGGGGTTTTTCGGGGTATGACGTTAAGTAAAGTCTAGGCAGGAAATGGCAAACCAACCTCCGTTTCAACGTCCACAAGTGACGTCACTCTGCAGTGCCCGGATGATGATCGATCGGGCTGAAACTGGTCAGAATGACTCATAGAGGGATGGGGGGGGGGGGGGGGGGCGGGGGGGAATAATGCAAAAGCTATTAATTTGTTCGCCGGCGCGTCTGTTGTTTCCAGCAGTCGATGGATTGTGTTGTTGCCTATTTGGGTTCGATCGCCTTACTGTCTCGTTGTCATCGGAGTTGGCGGACAGCATTTTGCAGCGAAGGTGTGAGTGATGCTTGAAACAATACTGTCCGAAT
This sequence comes from Conus canariensis, assembly GCA_033310375.1. Taxonomy (NCBI): domain Eukaryota; kingdom Metazoa; phylum Mollusca; class Gastropoda; order Neogastropoda; family Conidae; genus Conus; species Conus canariensis. The sequence goes on from CM065735.1 coordinate 6,651,630, forward strand.
ATTCCTCGTGTGTTTTCCGTGTGTACCCTTCTCCTTCTCTTCTCCTGTCTCTCCGTTTTCTTCCCCACCCAACCTTGTCTTTTCTCCACCCCCATCCCCAATCCTGTCTGTCTGTCTGTCTGTCTGTCTTTTTCTGTCTGTCTGTCGTCGTCTTCTCTCTCTCTCTCTCTCTCTCTCTCTTGTTGTTGTTGTTGTTGGTTCTTCTTCTTCTCTTCTTCTTCTACTTCTTCTTCTTTTCTGTCTGTCCGTCTCTATCTGTCTGTCTGTCTGTCTGTCTGTCTGTCTGTTGTCTCTCTCTCTCTCTCTCTCTCTCTCTCTCTCTCTCTCTCTCTCTCTCCTGTTACGCTGTCCTGTCCTAAACAGCCTTTGAAAGAAGTTAATTTAACCTCAGTATTATAACAACCGTCATCACTTTTGATCTGACCTCGTCAATATCGTTCAGAGACCATATCGCTATTTTCAATTTCTTTGTGAATACATGTGGTGTCTAAAATTACTTTTACTATAACACCTTATCATCTTCACTGCTGATACAGTCATTGCATTGCTCGTATTTCTTATGTCCACCAAGGTAGGTATATATAATCTTTGCATGGTTTTCGATGTTCTTGCAATGCATCGTATTCTGTGGTAGTCCCATCACCTAGGGAATCTTGCAAACAACTGAATAAACATTCGTATTTGTATCAGTGTTCTCTCTCTCTTATGAATGGAAACAAGATATATGAATACGTATTGTGATTGGTTTCAAACGCAAGTGAAAATATTTTTGTTTATCTCGGTTTGTTTCCTTGAATTATTTCCCCTTGCAATTATCTGCTTGTGTGTTTCTGAAAATATGTTACTTCCTTTTGTTGATGACCCGTAGTCATTTTTATTTCATTCTCAGCAAACGTGTACCTATTGTATAGAGGTCGGTGGCCTTACAACGAAACATTTCAGAGTCTCTCTCTCTCTCTCTCTCTCTCTCTCTCTCTCTCTCTCTCTCTCTCTCTCTCTCTCTCACACACACACACACACACACACACACACACACACGACGCGCGCGCGCGCGCGCGCGCGCGCGCGCACGCACGCA
>CM065735.1:6670207-6685207 GCA_033310375.1 Conus canariensis
ATCACCAACTTTCGGAAGAGAAAGCCAGTTTGGCCGTTGGTATGGATGACAAGTTACACATAGCATGCACTTTCCCCGAAGCTGGAGTATGGCTGCCTTAAGGGCGGGATAAAAAACAAAACTCCACTCCCTTTGTTGGGTAGATGGGATTAATTGTTACCTGTCTACACAAGGAGTGTCCGCAGGAGTATCAGCCTGCGTATGCAGAAAGAAAGAAAAAGAAAATAATGTTCTCAAGATACTACACTGAAACAGAGATAAGTAACTGACCTGAGCGAGCCCTGTTTCCTCAAACAAATATCTGGAAGAGAATAAAAGACAGCAGATAATGAACTAAGAGAGGCCCAGTAGGTTGGCTAACAAAACTAAATTACTATCAAAACTACACTAAACTGTAGCTGAAATCGTTGTCAGCATTCAACAACTGGACCTTTGGACAGCTTCACGCATACTGTCAGTTTTTCAGCGTCTGTCTCGTTACGGTCGAGTTCACAATAATTTTATTGCTCAAGCACTTACATGAACACGTGCATGTCGTGACTGTCACCTTCCTAACAAAATTAACTTCACACTCTTCTGCTTGTTCAAGTTATTCATAAACTTTAAGGGTTGTTCAGCCTGCTAGAAATGTTAACCAAACGTACGCTTGTGACATGCGGAATTTTCTTTTTATGTAAAAGTAGATTTTTTTCCCTTCTTCTTATTAACCATCTATAACAATATATTATTCACATAACGATCTTTGCTTCATACATGACAGCGGGACTAGTATAGAAGACACACTGACGCAGATCCTTGATGAAACTGAACCTGAAACTTGTCCTGCACTATGAAATAATAAACGTCTATGGTTTGGCATTGAGAAAATACCCCCCCAATTCTTACTTGCAAGAGCGAACGGAGAGAGAAATAGTTCATGTGTATGAGGGGGGGGGGGGGTGCGTGGGGATGGCAAACGCGCATGCGTCTGTGTGGGCACACGTGCGCACAAACACAGGTGTACATGTCTTTGTAATGGACAGGACATGTAGGTGACAGACGGTCAGTTTCTCCCAGAACAATCACCATAGATCACTGTCTGTATCTTCTCGTGCCGAGACTTGATAAAGGAAGATGAACTAGCCACGTATAATAGGCTCTGTCCTGTCTGTCTGTCTGTCCTCTCTCTCTCTCTCTCTCCTCTCTCTCTCTCTCTCTCTCAGTTCTGCTGGAATGATTTGATTTATTATCTATATGACAGTCTCCCCTCCCCCCGCCCCTCCCACCCGCGGTGACTGGGCTATCACTATGCCTCTCTTCTCCATTTGTGCTTTATTTTCATTTTTCCTGGTGCTTCAAATTCGATTGTCTTGCATCTCCTTGGTGTTTTGTGATTGTCAGATTGATCTAAATATGCTCTTTTCCACACCACACTCTCGCCTCTTTCTCCCTCTCCCTCTCTCCCTCCCTTCTGCTCTCTCTCTCTCTCTCTCTCTCTCTCTCTCTCTCTCTCTCTCTCTCTCTCCTCTCTCTCTTTTCCCTGCACTCATTTTGCTCCTGCGTCTCTCTCTCTCTCATTTTCCTTTTTCCTTTTATTTTTTCTTTTTTATTCCACATCTTATCTTAGTTCTAGTCACATTTTGCATGCTTCTTTTGTTGCTTCATCTTATTTTGCATTGTTGACCCTACTCAGGGCGAGGACTGGATGTAAAAAAACACGTCAGTGCTTATCTGTTATCCTCGTAAATAAAAGAATGTTGTCCTGACCTCTCTTTCTCTCTGTCTCTGTCTCTGTCTCTGTCTGTCTGTCTCTCTCTCTCTCTCTGTCTCTCTCTCTCTCTCTCTCTGCTTGTGCATCTCTCTCTCTCTCTCTCTGCTTGTGCATCTTTCTCTCTCTGCTTGTGCATCTCTCTCTCTCTCTCTCTCTCTCTCTCTCTCTCTCTCTCTCTCTCTCTCTCTCTCTCTCTCTGTCTCCGACTGTGATTATGTGAGGTAAAGGTAGGGTGGGCCGGCGTGCGCTCGCGCGAGCGCGCGCGCTCTTCAAACTGCATGCACGTGGTCGCAGGTCATGTGCGCATGTACATGTATGCGTGCGTGTGTGTGATTGTCAATCAGCCTCACTTGCGACGGAGTCTGGAAGGCCTAGAATGACTACATGTATTATGCCAGACGTTGTTTTCCTGCTGATTGATGGTGATGAGGTACAGACATGTGAGAAGACCAAAAACGAACGGAAGCGTTGAATTTAGTTTCATGGCAGGTGAAAGCGGACAGTTCTCCTCACCAATCAAAAGTAAGTTTACACACAAACCAAGCAGGAAGTGGTTTTTGTTTTCGTTTGTTTGTTTGTTCTTTTGTTTTGTTGTTGTTTTTGTTGTTGTTGTTTTTAAGCTCAGCTTCCCTTTGCTTAAAATCCACTTCATTCTCATTAGACACAAGTTGTTTTTTTTTTTCTCAAGGCATGAGTTGAAAACTGACGTCTTTTCTAAATGATGTCCAGCCTTTGTCTATGCACCAAAAAAAGCAACGTCCTCTCATTGGTACAGAGAGTTGTCAACATTTTCCTCTCTGTGACTGTCCTCCTATGGAGGAAGAAGAAGAATCTATTGTTGCTTCCAAGAACGGAGAAGCGGCAAGATGCCGGAATATTCAATCTGTTGGATAGGAAAATGGAGTTCTGCGGCCAGATGAGAATATGCCCCGCCATTGCATGCACGGAAATGCTGTTGGTGAGAAGGCAGTTTAAGGGGAACAAATGTAAATACTGTCACTCTCATTCTCTCTGCCTCTGTCCCTGTCTGTCTGTCTGTCTCTGTCTCTGTCTCTGTCTCTCTCTCTGTCTCTCTGTCTCTCTCTCTCTCTCTCTCTCTCTCTCTTCTCTTCTCTTTTGTCTCTGTCTGTCTGTCTGTCTGTCTGTCTGTCTGTCTGTCTGTCTGTCTGTCTGTCTCTCTCTCTCTCTCTCTCTCTCTCTCTCTCTCTCTCTCTCTCTCTCTCTCCCCTCATTATTTCATTTTAGACATTCTTCGTAAGACATTGGATTTTATTCAACAAAGACTACAGTTCCAAACTATATAACCATATCATCAAGAAGGATATGGGGGGGGGGGGGCAAAGGGGAGAAAAGAAAAACTTAACAGTCCTCGCACCATAAAGAATAAGATTGTCATCACTCTGAACTGGAATGTGAACAGCAGAGTAGAGGCAATATTCTAGAGTGAACAAGGCAACGCTTAAACTAGTCTTGTCAGGAAAAATTCCTATGATCAATACCCTTTTTACAAGGTCGGGCTGGCCTAGTGGGTAAAGCATTGTTCTCGTGATCCAGCGGCCCTGGGTTCGATTCTCGCTGAAGATAGTGAGACGCCAGGAAACCTTATTTTCGAAGCCAAGATATGCGCAATAGAAATCACAAGTTTGAACAAAGTGCTTACAGAAGGAAGATAGGGAAGGGTACAGGAAGATTGCTCTTTGATTATATAACGATGGTGAAGAAGTCTGTAAAATTGATTTATAGTTCGCGAGAGTTAAATAATGTTAAGCAGACATCTAGGGTACAGTTGCTAAGTCTCTGAACGCGTACTTCTTTTCAAATGAGAACGTCAAACTGGAAATGTTCACATTCAATATCTCACAACACACACACACACACACACACACACACACACACACACACACACACACACACACAGAACAGCTCAGGACTGTGGCGTGGACATGGCTGGCCAGTGTCATTTAGCACCTTGACAGAACAGCTCAGGACTGTGGTATGGAAATGGCTGAGAAGACAAGATGGCAACCGGCAGCTTTACGGGTATTGGCAAAATAATTAGAGAGGGGCCATCAGTGGACAGCATGTCCTTGGATGTGATCGCCACAGACAGACGAAGCAAACACAAACGTTTCGCCAAAATAGCGAAGACAATATCAGCGCCACGAAAACTGAAGACACTCAGGCCTCAAGTGCTCCTCGGTTACTTCAGTACTTCCATACACACGTGTACCTTGCACACTCACTGCAGACGTAAGACGAATCCAAACACGGGCAAGGGATATGAATGCAAAACCTTGGCCATTCCTCATCAAGATCGCATCCCTTGAATAAAGAAGCTCTCAACAAAGTGTGATGAGAAGTATGATCATAGGACGACCGGTTCACAATCCTTTAGAGAAGATAGATGAAACGTGTGTCGTAATGTTTTCAGACGTGCCGACCAAACAGAAATCCTCCTGCCACGTAAAATGACAGACTGATGAAGAAGAAGAAGACAGACAGAGATTTGGAAGAACACAATGAGTACATGCACTGGACTGTGCCTAGCCACTTCTCAGAGAGTCACACTGAACTGCTACAGATTAAGATATCTTGTCCAGAATAATCAGTACGCCTCAACACCGCCAGCCTGGGGTAGGGGATAATACCTTCAAGATGAGACCAAAGATAACGGTTTTCAATGTGACTCATGATTTGTTCGTAAAACTCTTTACTCCAGTCCACAAGAGTATATTATTTTTTTCAGATCCTCGGCTCCCTTACCGCCTCCCCATGGTAGAGAAAATGTCTTATCGCACATATACACAACGCGACAGCGACAACACCTATGCCAGAGTGAATACACCTGACCCTACTGGAATTTGGCAACATTAACCATACGAAATACACGTGCCCACGATCTCTTGAGCATATACAGTTTAAAATCTTCGTTTATAAATGATTACAAGAGGCAATCAGCGTCTACTCTATTTTCTCTCTCTCTCTCTCTCTCTCTCTCTCTCTCTCTCTCTCTCTCTCTCTCTCTCTCTCTCTCTCCTGCAGGTGTGCGCTGTGTGTGTGTGTGTGTGTGTGTGTGTGTGTGTGTGTGTGTGTGTGAGTGCGTGCGCGCGCGTGCGTGCGTGTGTGTGCGAGTACACGAGTGGGTGCGTGCGCGCGCGGTGCGTGCGTGTATCTACGTGTGTGTGTGTGTGTGTGTGTGTGTGTGTGTGTGTGTGTGTGTGTGTGTGTGTGCGCGCGCGCGCGCGTACGTGTGTGTGTGTGTGTGTGTGTGTGTGTGTGTGTGTGTGTGTGTGTGTGTGTTTGTGTGTGTGTGTGTGTGTGTGTGTGCGCGCGCGCGCGCGCGCGAGAAAGTGACTGTGTGTGTGTGTGTGTGGTGTGTGTGTGTGTGTGTGTGTGTGTGCGTGCGTGCGTGCGCGCGCGAGTATGTGACTTGTGTGTGTGTGTGTGTGTGTGTGTGTGTGTATGTGTGTGTGTGTGTGAGTGAGTGGTTTATGACCACCAAGACGCTGGGCTGTCGATGTGCCGGCCTTTCTGAATATCAGCAGATAACACAGCGTCAATATGTGTGCGTGCTGGCCAGTGATCAGGGGAGACGATTAAGGGACACGTGATAGGACAGAAGAGGCATCCTCTGCTTCCGTTTTTTTTTTCTCTTCGCTCATTACTCCCTCCTTATACTTCCTCTCCCACAATTCTAACCCCCTACCTCCAATTTATCACCACTCACCCCTCCATTCTTCCCCGACATTAACTTGCTTTTGTACATTGCGCAAGACTGCGACAGAAATGTTGGGGTTTAAGGAAGAAACACAAAACGACATGGCGAAATATCTAAGGGAATAACTATGGTCCATTGGAACTTTGTTGGAAATGGTGTCTATACTTGTGAAGAGAATCGATTGAATTAGATTCCCTTCGCAGAATTCGAGCTTGTCATCTTCTACATACCATTTGTGCATTCTAATCACTCGACCACAATTCAGTTTAGCTGATATGTGAGGTCTTTGGTGCTGGCTCGTGACCCGCATCAGTTCAGTTGTGGACGTTATGGGTCACAATACTTTGCATTACTCAGGTCGTGTCAGCGGTGATCAAGCGTGGCAACTAGTTCACTGCGTTTCACAAATTTCGTAGGTCACACTGACGAAGATACTGATGCCTGGCCTGTGATTTAAATGCCGCGAAAGTTTTAACAAAATGCTAACAGAATGAAGACAGGGAACGGTACAGGAAGATTGCTCTTTGATTATATAACGATGGTTAAGAAGTCTGTAAAATTGATTTATAGTTCACGAGAGTTAAATAATGTTAAGCAGACATCTAGAGTACAGTTGCTGAGTCTTTGAACTCGTACTTTTTTTCAAATGAGAACGTCCAACTGGAAATGTTCACATTCAATATCCCCCCCCCCCCCACACACACACACACACACACACACACACACACACACCACACACACACCCCGCCTCTCAAAAAGAAAGAAGAAAAAAGAAGGTGAGATAACAGACAATCGCAACTCATTCCAACAAATGTTGGACACAAATTACGAATTTCAAGATATCGATCTTCAACTCAAAGCCCAAACTTTTCACGGCTGTTACACGTCGTGCCTGACAAGATGTGCATCTCGCAATAGCTGACGTGACCATTACCAAATGTCTAATGACAACTCGGTTTTCTTTTTTTTTTTTTTTTGTGGCATCAGTTATCGGATCACTGGAGCACCTAAGGTGGTGTTTTTTTTCCCCTCCCTAAAGCTGAAATCCACCTCTTAATTTTTTGGTTCACACTGTCCTCTTCATCTGCCAAAAATATTTTTTAAAAAGCGGGAAAAAAAAACACAAAAAAAACAATTTCCACTACCAGCTTTTTTTTTCTTTCTTTTCTCCAACCAGTCTCTTTCACTCCATGCAGTCTGTACGTTCTTTTACAAATGGACATATGTTTGCTGATATTAGTGTTTTTGCGTTTGATAGAAAGTGTCTGGGTTTGTTTATGCTCTAATGTGTGGTGTACTGGCACTCTCACACTGACAATGTGCTGCTTATACAAAGAAAACAACACTAGTTAGACAAAAGACTTAATTATTTTCTTTTCTTTCACTTTTTCCCAAAGAGAGAGAGAGAGGGGGGAGGGGGGAGGGAGGGAGAGAGAGACCGACAGACAGACGGACAGACAGAGGCGGCATGGTAGAAATGAATGTAAAATTTGTTACAGATCGTCTTACCAGTTGGCTATTCCCCGACACGTCCAGCCTGACAGCGAAACTAACGACAACTCGTGTCTCAGAACTATCTGATGAGGACACCAGAACAAGTGAAGAGGAAGCTATCACCAGATTCCAAGAAGAGGCAAAGTCAGACATGCAACACAGCTTACAACCAGAATGGTGGACGAAGTCACCGTTATGACCACAGGCAGACACAACAGTGACAGCAGCGAGTATTTGGATGGTACGAAGCCGAACACTATTCACTGGAACAGTATCCTGCTATAGACAAACCTTTGCTGCATTCACGGAAACACCGCCCTGCTATAGACAAACCTTTGCTGCATTCACGGAAACACCGCCCTGCTATAGACAAAGCTTTGTTGCATTCATGGAAACATCACCCTGCTATAGACAAAGCTTTGTTGCACTTGTTTTTTATGTCTTGGCATTTTGCCATCATGCATCGCTCTGAATACTCCTCCAAGCCTCGCAACAGTCAGCCCGTCACAGACAAAGCGTATCCAGTAAAACATCTGCAATACCTTACTGGCTGATACAATTCCCTTTTTTTTCAGTTCACGCCTCCAAATCATTTCTCTCTCTCTCTCTCTCTCTCTCTCTCTCTCTCTCTCTCTCTCTCTCTCTCTCTCTCTCAGCCCCCTCCTCCACCCCAACCTTTTCCCCTTCTAACCAATGATCTGCTTTGGATGACTAAGTCATCCTTCTTGCTTTGAGCGACCAGTCAGGGTCCAACTGGAAGGAAGTTGAATCGACGGCTGAAAAACGCTACAAAATCCGCTCCATTATACTAAGTACCCTGATCCTCACCTTCACTTTCCTTTCTACATCATCCTCTTCTAGTCCCCTCCCCCTCCCCCTGCACTTACCCCTTACCCCCCCCCCCCTTCAATTCTCCATTACATTCTCCTGGCTGTCTGAAAATCTCTCTCTCTCTCTCTCTCTCTCTCTCTCTCTCTCACCCCAGTCCTTTTCCACCTTCTTCCATCCTCTCCTTCCTAGCCATCTTACTGCAATGGCTGACTAAGTCATCCATCTCATGTTGACTGACCAGACAGCTCCCATTGTAATGGTGTGGCATGGAGGCCAGACACGATACAAAGGCTGCCCCGTTACCACAGTGCCCTTGGCCTTACACCCATCTTTATTTCTGCATCGTCATCTCTCTCCTCCCCCCCCCCCTCTCTCTCTCTCTCTCTCTCTCTCTCTCATCTTCTCTCTACTTCCCATTTTCAATATCTCACTGGCTTCTACAGTTCCTTTTTTAACTTTCATTCACCCTCCAGATCATCCTCTCCTTCAGCCTTCAATCCCCACACTCACCCAACCTTTTCCCCTCCTAACCAACCACCTGCTTGGCTGACTAAGCCATCCAGCTTGCTTTGACGGATCAGACGGGGTATGAGGAGAAAGATGTTGCATCGACGGCCGAGGAACAACACAAAGGCCGCTCCATGATATGAAGTACCCTGAGCCCTACCTTCTTCATTTCTTCATCATCCTCTTCTTGCCCCCTGGCATTTACACTACCCCTCCCACCCCCCCCCACCCCCCCACCCCATCCACACACACACCTTCAATTCTCCATTACGTTCTCTCTCTCTCTCTCTCTCTCTCTCTCTCTCTCTCTCTCTCTCTCTCTCCCCACCCCAGTCCTTTTCCACCTTCTTCCATCCTCTCCCTCCTAGCCATCTTACTGCAATGGCTGACTACGTCATCCATCTCACGTTGACGGACCAGACAGCTTCCCATTGTAATGGCGTGGCATGGAGGCCAGACACGATACAAAGGCTGCCCCATTACCACAGTGCCCTTGGCCTTACACCCATCTGTATTTCTGCATCGTCATCTCTCTCTCTCTCTCTCTCTCTCTCTCTCTCTCTCTCTCTCTCTCTCTCATGACCATTCTTTCCCATTTTCTCTCCCTTCTCTGCATAAAAGCACGTGCCAGCCCCCCTTGCTATTTCTTCTCTCACCTTTTCTGCTCTTACTCTCACCTCTTCATACTTCTCTCTCTCTCCCCCCTCTCTCTCTCTCTCTCTCTCTCTCTCTCTCACACACACCACACACACACACACACACACACACACACACACACACCAACTCTGCCTCTCCACTTCCCATTTGCAATACCTTACTGGCTGCTACAATTCCCTTTTTTTAGTTCATGCCTCCTCCAAAATCATCCTCTCTCTCTCTCTCTCTCTCTCTCTCTCTCTCTCTCTCTCTCTCTCTCTCTCTCTCAGCTTACAGCCCCCTCCTCTGCCCCAACCTTTTCCCCTTCTAACCAATGATTTGCTTTGGCTGACTAAGCCATCCTTCTTTGCTTTGAGCGACCAGTTGGGGTCCAGCTGGAAGGAAGTTGCATTGACAGATGAAAAACGGTACAAAGGCCGCTCTGTTATACTAAGTACCCAGATCCCTACCTTCACTTTCATTTCTCCATCATCCTCTTCTAGCCGCCCCCCCCCCCCTCCCGCACTTATCCTTACCCCCTTCAATTCTCCATTACATACTCCTGCTGTCTGAAAATTCTCTCTCTCTCTCTCTCCCCTCTCTCTCTCTCTCTCTCTCTGAATAGCTTGCACCATGCCGCTAAATCACTGCAGTTGAAAGTCAACATGGAAAAAAGCAATATCATAGTATTTTGTAAAGGTGGTTATTTAAGTGTAAAGGAAAGGTGGGTATACGGTGCTACTCCTATGCCAGTTGTCAATGCTTATAAATATTTAGGAATATTATTTTCAACACGCTTGAGTTTTGTTGGTGTGTGCAAAGACCTTTTAAGTAAGGCGAAAAATGTTGTGTTTTGTATCATGAAAAAGTTACATGTTCTTAATAATTCTTTATTTATGTTATTTATAAAGCTATTTGATTCTCAGGTTCAGCTGATCGTGCAGTATGGCTCTGAGCTATGCGGACTAGAAAAAGCTGCTGTCTATTGTGAATCTGTTCATATGTTTGATCTGAAAAGGTTTCTTGGTGTAGATAGACGGACTCCAAATGATCTCATTTACGGTGAAACTGGTCGATTTCCCATTTACATTACTTCTGCTGTCAGATGTATCTGCTACTGGCTGAAACTGTTACAAATGGAAGACTTTAGAATTCCTCGTAAGGCATACAATATGTTGTATGACTTAGATGCTAAAGGCAAAAGTAACTGGTGTCCAAAGTGCGCCTTTGTCTGTTTGAATATGGGTTTGGATTTGTTTGGCTGAATCAAGGGGCTGGTAATATTCAAGAGTTTTTATGTCTTTTCCGTCAATGGTCGGTTGACTGCAGATGGCAGAAATGGACTGATCATATTCATAACAGTGACAGATTTGATTTCCACAGGAACTTGTGCGATCCTCATGAACTGAAAACGTACTTAACCTTAGATATAGACAGGCACCTAAAACATGTAACAGCAAAATTCAGATTAGGAGTATCTGCATTGGCCACCCATTATTTTAGATATCGAATATGTAATAATTGTGATTTGCTTTAACCTTTATGTAAAAAATCAATTGAAACCGAATTACACTTCGTCCTGTCCTGTCCAGCTCTCATGAGCATCAGAGAAAAGTTTATTAAGCCCAAATATTACAGACAGCCATCCTTGTTTAGACTGAGTCTACTTTGTTCATCAACTTCTGCAGAAGTTGTTAAGAATTTTTCTTTGTTTTTGTACAAGGCCTCTAAGCATAAAGAAATCTTCACTTTTTGAAATTGAATTATATTCTTGTTCCGTTTCGTAATTTAATTTCATATAACTATTGTACTTGTGTGTTCACACACCCCTTCATAAGGGGCCTTGGCCTGTTATATGACTAAACCATCTGAATCTGAATTTGAACATCTCTCTCTTCTCTCTCTCTCCTCTCTCTCTCTCTCTCTCTCTCTCTCCCTCTCATCTCCTCCTCTCCACTTCCCATTTTCAATACCTCACTGGCTTCTACAGTTCCTTTTTTAACTTTCATTCACCCTCCAGATCATCCTCTCCTTCAGCCTTCAATCCCCACACTCACCCCAACCTTTTCCCCTCCTAACCAACCACCTGCTTTGGCTGACTAAGCCATCCATCTTGCTTTGACGGACCAGACGAGGTATGAGGGGAAAGATGTTGCATCGACGGCCGAGGAACAACACAAAGGCCGCTCCATGATATGAAGTACCCTGAGCCCTACCTTCTTTGTTTCTTCATCATCCTCTTCTTGCCCCCTAGCATTTACACTACCCCCCCCCCACACACACACACACACACACTTTCAATTCTCCATTACGTTCTCCTAAAAATCTCTCTCTCTCTCTCTCTCTCTCTCTCTCTCTCTCTCTTTGTCAATGCTCTCTCTCTCTCTCTCTCTCTCTCTCTCTCTCTCTCTCTCTCCCTACTCTCACTCTCTCTCTCTCATGTGAACCAGCCAGATGCTGTCTCCAAGTCGTCTCCTATCGACACGCTTTGTCGTATGTCCATTTCTAATGAAACGACTGTACTGCTCGTTGGTGACTCTTTCATACGTTTCATTAATCCCAAACGTTTATTTCCTAGTTATGAAAGACCATTCAAGATTTGTGTTCCTGGAGTGTCCATTGAAGATATTCATTCATGGCTGTCTTCCCTGTCTGTTTGTCCAAATGTGAAAAATGTTATATTACATGTTGGCATTAATTCATGTCCATCAGGTCCAGTATCTGTCAGTGCATGGTCTAACATCATTATCTTATGCAAACACAAGTTTCCTTCTGCACGTGTGAGTCTTAGCTCCATCCTACCAGCCAGAGGCAAACATTCCTTCAACAACACCATTTTACCGTCAAATCGTAATCTAAAAGAAGCGTGTGACCAGCACGAAGTTACTTTTATTGATAATTTCCCTGCTTTTGCAGCTGATAAAACTTTGTATACTGATACAATTCACCCCAACATTCGAGGTACTGGAAGGCTTGCAAACAACTTGAAAAGCCTGTGGCGAAATGGACATCATGCTGAACATTTTCCTCCTGATCAGGTCAGTCATCCAAAAGCCTCTGCAAGAACTTCACAACGAAGGCAATTAAATTATACCCCATTGTCACTCTCCAACTCATCGTCATTCGATCACTCTAATTTTTCAAATGTCCCAAGCAGTCAGGAACGCACCAACTATCACTTAGCCTCTGAAGATTTTCCGCCAGCCTCTTCCCTTCAACATTTCCCCCCTTTACCTCAACGATCAGTTTCCAAGGGATTTCAAAGTGACCCCTTACCACCCAATCATATCCACTATCAACCCTTCCCAACACTTTCTACCCATGACCCCTGACCAGCCCATGATGTCCGCAACCCTCTCCCAATGCAAGTTGTCCATAGTAACCCCCTCCCTGCAGATAATGTTCACAACATTCCTTCACATTCTTTCTGTCATCAAAACCCGCACGTAATCATCCACTCTCCCAACCAAACAGATCGCCTGGAATGACCAGTTTCAGCACTCCAAACCCTGTTCACCCTTATGCTGAACAATTATTGAAAATGGCATCGCATCTTTTGTCTCAACAGCACTCTTTCTCTGCTTATCCTAATTAATCTGTAAAGTACATTATTTCAATGTCATCATGTTTTCTCATAACTTTTGCTGTAATGATGATTTAAAAATGTGTCATGAACTGTATATTTGTCGTTGAATGTTTTCTTTTTATTTTCCCTGATGATTGTGATGTGACGAATTGTGTGCATATTCTTGTCCCTAAGTATAATGGGTAATCGTGCTTTAATAAGTGGCCACGCGCGAGTGTGTATATTTGTTAAGGGATGGGGTTGGTGAGGGATTAGGTCCGTAATCGATGTTAGAATGAGCATGAATTGAATGGAGCACTCACAGACTTGCCGGACCAAGAGGACTGTTCTTGGCTTTGTCATCATAATTCGTACGATTGCTCCTGCTGATACGACAGTTGTCAATTGTTTTTTTTTGTTTTTGTTTGTTTGTTTTTTGACTGCTTTCGGGATTTTCTGTGTGTGTGTGTGTGTGTGTGTGTGTGTGTGTGTGTGTGTGTGTGTGTGTGTGTGTGTTTCTGTTGCTTACTTAACTGTAGACAGCTATTAGCCTTCATTGATCTTTTAATTTAAATAACTTCGCACATAATATACGTTCCATTTTCTTTTGTATTTTTGATTACGTGTCTGTTGATTTTTTGACTCATTGTTGACTTGTTACTAAATTGTTTGGTATTACAATATCCCTTGTTGGTATTTGGTATTACTTTTTTCTTGCAATTTATATTCCTGCTTTGCTATTGCGTCAAGATGTTGCGAACGAAAGAAGTCTGGCCATCTGCAGATGGCCTTAAGGTTGGATTTCTGAACATTAACAGTTTGATTAATAAGTTATGCGACGTGTCTCGTGTTTTATATAATCATGGTAATTGTTTCCATTTATTTGGTTTTGCGGAAACAAGATTAACACACCATATTTCTGACACAGAATTAATTTTACCTGGTTATAACTTTGTTCGAAATGACCCTTCCAGACCAAGAGAAACAGGTTTACTTGTTTATGTTCACGAATCTATTAAATTTAATCGAGCCGCTTCGCTCGAAAAATATCATATAGAATCACTATGGATAGAGTTACAGTTTAAAACTTCCAAACCGATTCTCTTAGGCTTTATTTAAAGAAACCCAGCAGAACATGCTGACTGGATAGATAACTTTACTCTAATGATGGAGGAGGCGTCCTTACTCTCAAACGAAATTATTCTACTGGGTGATTTTAACATTGATCTTTTGAAAGCGAACAAATCCTGGATTCAAACCTACACTTCTTTTAATCTGACTCAGTTAATCGATAAGCCAACACGAATCACTGCTACTTCCCAAACTCTCATTGACCATGTTTACACATCTTCTGTACGTACTATAATAGAAATATGTTCACCAGTTTTTGGATGCAGCGATCACTCCCCTGTCTGTTTTACTTGGTCTAAACGAGGCGTTAAAATCCCCCTAATTCATCACAAGTATATTACGTACAGGAACTTTTCAGGCTTTGATAAAGACTTGTTCCTTACAGATCTGATGAATTCCTCACTTTCCTCTGTGTATCAGTTCACAAATCCCGATGAAGCCTTAGAAGTTTGGTATCATACTTTTCTCAATGTTTACAATAAGCACGCTCCATTAAAAACAATTCGTGTCAAAAGTACCCCTAAAAAGCCTTGGATAACAAGTGATATAGAAAAATCCATGGATTTAAGAGACTCACTTCTGGCATCAGGTAATCGTATAGAATTTATGAAACAAAGAAATCTTGTTAACTATTTAAAACGGTCAGCCAAAAAGAAATATTTTAAAGATCTTATTTACTCTAAAACAGACAACCGATCAGTTTGGAAGGCTATCAATCAGCTTACAACACCGAAAGATGTATCAGTTGAAATGTTGAATACACACTTCTGCAATGTTGCCAATTTCACCATAAAAAGAAACAGATCCTCACAAAACGATTTAGATGTTCTTCTGAATTTTTGTCAATCCAAAAATATCACAACATGTCTAGATATTCCGTTGTTATGTGTACACGAAGTATGTAATGCTCTTACTCACTTAAAGCAAAGTAGTACTACTGGCCTTGATGGCATTGACGGAAAGATTCTCAAACTGTCAGCCCCTGTAATTGCTGAAACACTTACTTATATATACAATCTCTGCATTTCTAAAAATCAGTTCCCCAAGGCTTTTAAAATTGCTAGAGTAACGCCGATCTATAAAACAGGTGACCACACCGATCCGTCTAACTACAGGCCCATTTCTATTTTGTCTGTACTGTCTAAACCATTGGAAAACCATCTAAATAAACATATTCTCGATCACTTCAATTCTTTCAATTTATTTCATCAAGACCAATCCGGTTTTAGGGCTAATCACTCGTGCCAAACAGCACTGACAAACCTAGTTGATCAATGGCTTACTAATATAAATAACGACAAAATCACAGGTGTTCTCATGGTAGATTTTATGAAAGCCTTTGATGTTATTGACCGCAATCTTCTTCTT
>CM065735.1:6690207-6697707 GCA_033310375.1 Conus canariensis
GCAAGGCAGGGGTTGGGGGGCGGGTCTGAATTGAGCAACCTTTGTGTCGTTTCTCCGTCGATGCATTCCTCCATTCCTCTTCTCTCACTCCTTTTCATCTTCCTATTTTCATTACCTCATTGGCCTCTTCAGTTCCCTTGTAGACGATTCACACTGTCTTACAATCGTCCTTTCCGTCTGCAGCCTTGCCTGAATTCCAACACGCACACCACACACACACACACACACACACCACACACACACACACACACACACACACACACACACACACACACACACACACACACACACGCGCACGCACGCACGCACACACGCACGCACACACATACATACGCATCCCCCAATCCCCCTGCTAACCATTTGCATTCTTTGGCTGACTGAGCCATCCGTCTTGCTGTGACCAACTGGTCACCTTCCGACTGGAATGAAGTTGCGTCGACGGCTGAAAAAAATACAAAGGCTGGGCCATTACCGTAAGAACCTTATCCTTACCTTCACCTGCAATTCTCCATTGTCCTCTCCTCGCCTTCTGACTCTCTCTCTCTCATCTCTCTCTCTCTCTCCTCTCTCTTCTCTCTCCTCTCTCTCTCTCTCTCACACACACACACACACACACACACATACATACACACGCACGCACACACACACACACACACACACACACACACACACACACACACACCCGCACACACACGCACACACACACACACCACACACACACACACACACACACACACCGCACACACACATACACACACACACACACACACACACACACACACACACACACACACACACACACACACATACACATGCGGTTCCTTCCATTTCGATCTCTGCATGGAGATGCATGGGTAAAACACACGCACACACACGCACACACACACACACACGCACACATACACACGCGCATGCGCGCGCGCAAGCACACACACACACACACACACACACACACACACACACACACACACACAGCACACCACACCACACCACACCACACCACACCACACCACACCACACCACAACAAAACAAAACAAAACACAACACCACACACGCACACACATACAAACCTATGCTTTACCCATAAATGAAGCAACATTCAAAACATACATATGTTAGGAGGAAACCAAATGGATCACTAGGAAGGCAATGTTCTTTTTTCAATACCTCCTGTACACACACTGAAACGTATGAGCTCCAAAAGAAAAATGACATGCGACTTTAAAAAAGAAAATTGAAGTGGTTTACAGAAGTGGATGGAAGCTTCATACACTTCATACAACTAGAATGCAGTGGCACAGGGTTTGGCTGCCACATTTTGTTTAGTTCGCTGGGCCAACGATTCTTTGACTGTCTGGCTGACAGAAAATCTTTAAGACTAGCCTGGCTAAAGACCGACCAGATGATTCGTGCGGACATTGACATGAGAAGCTTGGACAACGAGCCAGTCTCAACAACAAACCTTGGGTGATTTACTGAGGGAGACATGAAATTGTGCATGCAAGGTTTCTGAAATGGCGGTCTGTACGATTTTATTCTTGGGCCAAAAAACGGAACTGCGATGTGTTGTTCTCCTCGCTACCCCCAACGCACCTACTACCCTTCTCTCTGTCTCTGTCTCTCCGTCTCTGTCTCTCCGTCTCTGTCTGTCTGTCTGTCTGTCTGTCTGTCTGTCTGTCTCTCTCTCTCTCTCCTCTCTCTCTCTCTCTCTCTCTCTCCCGCACGCACGCACGCACACACGTGCTAGCAGGTGCCCACCCTATGTTGAAAGAAAGTACACCTGTGACTGTCAAAGCTAGACGACGGTCCAAACAATTAGCCACCTCAGTACAGCGTTCGATTCCAAGAACAGAGAAAAGAAGTCTTTGCTGGAGAAATCCAAAATCCGGGTTGAAAAGAAGCATGTCTGAACAAATCATCAGCAT
Source organism: Conus canariensis (assembly GCA_033310375.1). Taxonomy (NCBI): domain Eukaryota; kingdom Metazoa; phylum Mollusca; class Gastropoda; order Neogastropoda; family Conidae; genus Conus; species Conus canariensis. The sequence continues at coordinate 6,692,134 of CM065735.1, forward strand.
CAGATGGCTGACAGAGATGCACTTTATTAATCAATGCGATCTCGGCCATAATTCCATCGACGTCACGAAAGCCTTTGACTTTAATCGGCGTGAATGTTTGCGGCAGGTTATAAAGAAAGGTAACTTTGATAACAGCCTCATCCAAATCACAGCAGCAGTCTACAATAATAAATGGTTACATTTCTCTAATAACAATCTTAGAGACTCGACTGAATAGCTTTAGGATTGCACCAGGGCTGACTTTTCTCTCCTATTCTGTTCATCTTCTGCCAGGAAAACATAATGCAGGAAAAACTTCTGGACTTGAATATTTTCCTATCAACTGGAGAGCGACTTCTTTGCTATCTGCGACTTGCTGATGAAATCGATCGTTAATACGGAGCAAAGAGAGCCACAGAAACTCACGACCAGTCTAAGTAAGTTGAGTTGAATTCTTTTACGCATTTTCTATCACATTCAGTAAAATCAAATTTTAAATAAAAAAGACCTAAAATATAAAATACAAAAAAATGGAGAAATATGAATCTATGTTGTGAATGAGGAAAGGGCTTGGGGAAAATTTGGGATTAAAATGATAATGATCAAACTATGGGAATGAGAAATCCATGGACCAAATCGAATTCCTGATTTATCTGACTGGTCGTAAGCATCACGTGCATATGGAATAGAAGCTGGAGCCAAAAAATAATTCTTTAACCTTGGTCAACAATTGCAGACACAGTGCAGCACACAGAAACATGCCAAATGCTATGACAATGCAAAAAAGGTTCTGCTTCAACTATCCTGAGCCTATCGAGAAAGACAACTCATGTCATGGCCATGCTGCCCCGGTGATGCCTGCCATGACAAAAACCGACATCAACTGGAAAACACAGGTTTCTCATATCCCTGGTGAAAACAAACTTTCCAAGTCAAAGATCATACTCATCCTCTTGTATGAACACAGCAGCCGGACCACAGATGGCAAGCGAAAACTCCAGGTGTTCAACAGCAAACTGGTTCAGATCGAGTTTTGCATTTTACACAAAGAACAGAAGACAATACCAACGTCAGGTAGCAGGTCAACGGCATGAAAGCTGGCTGACTAGCCGTGCTGTGTCTCCTGTGGTGGGTTGCCTCGTGACCACTTGACATTGGCTGCTCCATGTGGACTGCCGTTACCGGGACTGCAGGGGGGACAAGCAACAGGTGTGGTTGTAGACGAGGTGCCGGAATGAGCGGCATTGAAGTAATACCTCTGGGATTGCACAAAGAATGGGATAGAAAAAAAAAACTTAATGATTAGAACCTCTCTTTAGAAAAAAAATGCTTACTGGTTAGAAACCCTTCTTCTAAGCTATCAAAGTGTCATAGGTTTGCCTGCAGTGGGGACCTAGCCATGTGACTCCCTGTGCCACACCATTCCACAGTGGCCATCCCACGGGGCAGACCCAAGACGTTCTGTACACACGACATAAAGGCCCCATCACGTGAAATCCGTTCTTCATCTGACGCTCGTCTTTTTTCCATTCCCTCCGTCCTTACTACACACTGTTGCTCAATGCTCCTCCGACTGCCAAGTCTCTTCGTTTGGAATAAACTCCAACATCAAGTCAGACACTCTGTCTCTCCGTCTCTGTCTGTCTGTCTGTGTGTGTGTGTGTGTGTGTGTCTCTCTCTCTCTCTCTCTCTCTCTCTCTCTCTCTCTCTCTCTCTCTCTCTCTCTCTCTCTCGCACGCACGCACGCACACAAGCGCACTATTGCTAACACGGGCTTACCGTTTGTTGAAAGAAAATAAACATTGAACTGTTCTCCTTTCCCCTCAGTGATTGAGTGAGACATGTCATAAGTGTTGGTGTTGTTTGAGAATGTGAAATGTGGTTGCACTTCTTTCATAGACAAGGGAAAGGGGGAGTAATGTGAACTGAATCCCCTGAGCATTTACTTTGTATCTCAGTTCATTTAGCCTTAAGAAAATTCCGTAAACTGTCCTTGAAAACCAAATCCCCGAGCATTACATTCCAAAAACATCAGCCTTGAAAACCACATCCCCGAGCATTACATTCCAAAAACATCAGCCTTGAAAACCACATCCCCGAGCATTACATTCCAAAAACATCAGCCTTGAAAACCACATCCCCGAGCATTACATTCCCAAAACATCAGCCTTGAAAACCACATCCCGAGCATTACATTCCAAAAACATCAGCCTTGAAAACCACATCCCCGAGCATTACATTCCAAAAACATCAGCCTTGAAAACCACATCCCGAGCATTACATTCCAAAAACATCAGCCTTGAAAACCACATCCCCGAGCATTACATTCCAAAAACATCAGCCTTGAAAACCACATCCCGAGCATTACATTCCAAAAACATCAGCCTTGAAAACCACATCCCCGAGCATTACATTCCAAAAACATCAGCCTTGAAAACCACATCCCCGAGCATTACATTCCAAAAACATCAGCCTTGAAAACCACATCCCCAAGCATTACATTCCAAAAACATCAGCCTTGAAAACCACATCCCCGAGCATTACATTCCAAAAACATCAGCCTTGAAAACCACATCCCCGAGCATTACATTCCAAAAACATCAGCCTTGAAAACCACATCCCCGAGCATTACATTCCAAAAACATCAGCCTTGAAAACCACATCCCCGAGCATTACATTCCCAAAACATCAGCCTTGAAAACCACATCCCCGAGCATTACATTCCAAAAACATCAGCCTTGAAAACCACATCCCCGAGCATTACATTCCAAAAACATCAGCCTTGAAAACCACATCCCCGAGCATTACATTCCCAAAACATCAGCCTTGAAAACCACATCCCCGAGCATTACATCCAAAAACATCAGCCTTGAAAACCACATCCCCGAGCATTACATTCCAAAAACATCAGCCTTGAAAACCACATCCCCGAGCATTACATTCCAAAAACATCAGCCTTGAAAACCACATCCCGAGCATTACATTCCAAAAACATCAGCCTTGAAAACCACATCCCCGAGCATTACATTCCAAAAACATCAGCCTTGAAAACCACATCCCCAAGCATTACATTCCAAAAACATCAGCCTTGAAAACCACATCCCGAGCATTACATTCCAAAAACATCAGCCTTGAAAACCACATCCCCGAGCATTACATTCCAAAAACATCAGCCTTGAAAACCACATCCCCGAGCATTACATTCCAAAAACATCAGCCTTGAAAACCACATCCCCGAGCATTACATTCCCAAAACATCAGCCTTGAAAACCACATCCCCGAGCATTACATTCCAAAAACATCAGCCTTGAAAACCACATCCCCGAGCATTACATTCCAAAAACATCAGCCTTGAAAACCACATCCCGAGCATTACATTCCCAAAACATCAGCCTTGAAAACCACATCCCGAGCATTACATCCAAAAACATCAGCCTTGAAAACCACATCCCCGAGCATTACATTCCAAAAACATCAGCCTTGAAAACCACATCCCCGAGCATTACATTCCCAAAACATCAGCCTTGAAAACCACATCCCCGAGCATTACACTCCCAAAACATCAGCCTTGAAAACCACATCCCCGAGCATTACATTCCCAAAACATCAGCCTTGAAAACCACATCCCCGAGCATTACATTCCCAAAACATCAGCCTTGAAAACCACATCCCGAGCATTACATTCCAAAAACATCAGCCTTGAAAACCACATCCCCGAGCATTACATTCCAAAAACATCAGCCTTGAAAACCACATCCCCGAGCATTACATCCAAAAACATCAGCCTTGAAAACCACATCCCCGAGCATTACATTCCAAAAAACATCAGCCTTGAAAACCACATCCCCGAGCATTACATTCCAAAAACATCAGCCTTGAAAACCACATCCCCGAGCATTACATTCCAAAAACATCAGCCTTGAAAACCACATCCCCGAGCATTACATTCCAAAAACATCAGCCTTGAAAACCACATCCCGAGCATTACATTCCAAAAACATCAGCCTTGAAAACCACATCCCGAGCATTACATTCCAAAAACATCAGCCTTGAAAACCACATCCCCGAGCATTACATTCCAAAAACATCAGCCTTGAAAACCACATCCCCGAGCATTACATTCCAAAAACATCAGCCTTGAAAACCACATCCCGAGCATTACATTCCAAAAACATCAGCCTTGAAAACCACATCCCCGAGCATTACATTCCCAAAACATCAGCCTTGAAAACCACATCCCCGAGCATTACATTCCAAAAACATCAGCCTTGAAAACCACATCCCCGAGCATTACATTCCAAAAACATCAGCCTTGAAAACCACATCCCCGAGCATTACATTCCCAAAACATCAGCCTTGAAAACCACATCCCCGAGCATTACATTCCCAAAACATCAGCCTTGAAAACCACATCCCCGAGCATTACATTCCAAAAAACATCAGCCTTGAAAACCACATCCCCGAGCATTACATTCCAAAAACATCAGCCTTGAAAACCACATTCCCGAGCATTACATTCCAAAACCATCAGCCTTGAAAACCACATCCCCGAGCATTACATTCCAAAAACATCAGCCTTGAAAACCACATCCCCGAGCATTACATTCCAAAAACATCAGCCTTGAAAACCAAATCCCCGAGCATTACATTCCAAAAACATCAGCCTTGAAAACCACATCCCCGAGCATTACATTCCAAAAACATCAGCCTTGAAAACCACATCCCCGAGCATTACATTCCAAAAACATCAGCCTTGAAAACCACATCCCCGAGCATTACATTCCAAAAACATCAGCCTTGAAAACCACATCCCCGAGCATTACATTCCAAAAACATCAGCCTTGAAAACCACATCCCGAGCATTACATTCCAAAAACATCAGCCTTGAAAACCACATCCCCGAGCATTACATTCCAAAAACATCAGCCTTGAAAACCACATCCCCGAGCATTACATTCCAAAAACATCAGCCTTGAAAACCACATCCCCGAGCATTACATTCCAAAAACATCAGCCTTGAAAACCACATCCCCGAGCATTACATTCCAAAAACATCAGCCTTGAAAACCACATCCCCGAGCATTACATTCCAAAAACATCAGCCTTGAAAACCACATCCCCGAGCATTACATTCCCAAAACATCAGCCTTGAAAACCACATCCCCGAGCATTACATTCCAAAAACATCAGCCTTGAAAACCACATCCCCGAGCATTACATTCCAAAAACATCAGCCTTGAAAACCACATCCCCGAGCATTACATTCCCAAAACATCAGCCTTGAAAACCACATCCCCGAGCATTACATTCCAAAAACATCAGCCTTGAAAACCACATCCCCGAGCATTACATTCCAAAAACATCAGCCTTGAAAACCACATCCCCGAGCATTACATTCCAAAAACATCAGCCTTGAAAACCACATCCCCGAGCATTACATTCCCAAAACATCAGCCTTGAAGGATTGCTACATTTGGTATAATCACTGTTAAAAGAAAGTATAGAAAAGTTAAGTGTTACGGACCAGGAGCATAAATTGAGCCTAAGCATGGGATGCATTTAACCTGGTGTGTTGATATGCAAATGTACTATACA
>CM065735.1:6700207-6702707 GCA_033310375.1 Conus canariensis
GCTTGGCAGCTCATCACGCAGCACCAGTGCGGACAAGGCTGGCGCTTCATCGGCAGACCGTGAACAGACGACACCCACTTCTCCTCAACAGCCCACCAATGCTGACATCATGGGTATGTTGGACTCTATGAACTGTACATTTAAGGAAATGAACATTAAATTCACCGACATAGAGAGGAGTGTCAGGGATCTGAATGACCAGTTCGCTGCACTACATCATGGATTGAAGGATCTGAGGGAGGAGGTGGGATCTTTAAAAGAAGAGAATGCTGTGCTAGCAAAAAAGAACTCTGATCTCACTACGAGACTTGAACAATTAGAAAGAAAGGCGGATGATTTAGAAGGAAGATCAAAACGAAATAACCTAATTTTCTATGGTATCCCGAGAGATAAAAATGAAACCAGCGAACGATGTGAAGGTAAAATACATGATCTCTTAACTGATCAGTTAGATTTGACACGGGACATTGAGTTCGATCGGGTACATAGAATAAATGCCAAACCTGATTCTCCCATCATCGCTCGATGTTCATTTTACAAAGACAAAACGAAAATCTTAAGAGCGAAGAGAAAATTAAAAGGGAGTAATATCTTTGTGGGCGAGGACTTCTCCTCTCGCGTTAGGGAGATAAGGCGTGGTCTTTCCCCCCATCTGAAGAAAGCAAGGTCAGAAGGCAAAAGAGCGGCGATGATCTTTGATCATCTCCTCATTGACGGGACAAAGTATTTTCTCGACGACCAAAGCAGATTAGTTGAATCCAGATAGGGGGGTGGCCGGCCACTTGATGAAAATTTGACCTACACCTGTGTGGCAGAAGAAGGTACTGACAAAAAAGCTACACCGGTGAAATCGCCTGTCACTTGTGGCAGTGTCAACGGTGAACCGTTTTTTGTGGGTCAGAGAGGTGAGTCCGGACATACTGTGAAAAACACGTGCAAACAAGTGAACGGCACAGCGTGTACAAATGTAAAGAAACCTTTTTCCTTCCTGTTGTGGAATGTGAATGGCTTATATTCTAAACTTACCGACTGTGATTTTATGTCGTTTATTTACGAGTTTGATTTCATATGTTTGATTGAAACATTTATGGACGAATGTCGTGCTGATGTGTTTGTTGGTTATGAAGTATTTTGTAAATCTGCAGTTAAATTTTCAAAACAAGGAAGGCGATCAGGCGGAGTGATTTGTTTATTCAGAAAAGAATTGTCTCCCTTTGTTAAAATCATCGACGTTAATCATTCAAACTTTTGTGTGTTCTTGATCGATAAAAGATTATTTGGAATAGATAAGGATGTTTTGTACTTTTGTGCCTATATACCTCCAGAAGGTTCACCTTTTTATGTCCATTTTGATATTGATAATGGTATTAATTTACTTGAAGAATGTCTCGTTGATTTATTGTTACCTAGGGATGTTTATGTGATAATAAATGGTGACCTCAATAGCAGAACCTCTAACATTTCACAAGACATATCTGTGAACGATGTTCTTGATGAGCATTTCCATAGCCGGCCTCTCAGTATTGATCGACACTCCGAAGATTGTACATTGAATAATTATGGTAAATTGCTACTGAATGTGTGCACTGCTGTAGATCTGTGCATTCTTAATGGCGTGTGTAAAGGTGACCTTGAAGGTCGCTATACATACATGTCTGATACTGGTTCCAGTGTTGTAGATTATTTCATATTTTCTAAAGAACTTTTTGCTCTTTTGTATGATTCATGTATGCTTAATGTTTTAGAACGTATAGATTCTGACCACTTACCTGTATCGCTTTCTATTGCTTTTCCTAAAGAAAATACTGTACATGCCAGTAACAAGATTGAAAAACAGGTTATAGAAAAACTCGTCTGGAATGATGAACATGCTAATTTGTTTCATAGTACATTATGTAGTGATAGAATTCGTACAAAGATAGATGTTGCTATAGATTTATTAGACGCGGATATAAATTATGCGCTAAGTATGTTTAATGATGGCATGAAAGAAAGTGCAGACTGCATGAGAAGGTGTATATATATTAATAGTAACAAAAAACCTTGTGATTGGTATGATAAAGAATGTGATGCTAGTAAAAGAAAAGCCAGGAGGTTACTTCGTATCAGTCGTTGCACTTTAAAGACAGTGGACAAAAATGCTTACTCAGTTGCAAGGCGAGAATATAAACATTTATTGAAGAGAAAAGAGAAAGACTTCAACAATTCTTTAGTTCAAAAACTTGTATCATCTATAAACTGTCAAAAGGAATTTTGGGATACTATTCAGAGGATTTCTTTCAAAAGAAAACAGCCCAGGAATAACATTAGTATTGATACATGGTTTCAACATTTCCAGGCTCTACTAGAATCTGATGTTAGTAACATGTGTGTTGACCAAACACTTGATGTCAACAATGATAGTTATATGAATCGACCAATTACGCAAGACGAAGTAGTATTAGCGTGTAGAAAATTGAAAAATCGCAAGGCGGCTGGCCCAGACGGCATTATTGGTGAA
>CM065735.1:6707707-6752707 GCA_033310375.1 Conus canariensis
ACACACACACACACACAAGGGTATAAATTATTATCATTAATCAGTCACTGATGGGTGATGATCATATGAGATCAACGGTAGTGTAGGAAGAGATTCTTCTCCGTTCCCTTAGGCAGGAATGGTGGAGGTACTGGCAAGGGCTTCTGTATGGTGAAGGCCCTCCAGTGGTCAATAAGGTTTTGCATTCATCAGTGTGTTGGCAGGCCAGGATTCTTCTTTTGGTGTTGTTGGGACTGTTCCACCGTCATTGGGGCTGCATGGATAAATTGAAGACCCGCCAGGGTGGAGTATTGCTGAGATGTTATGTCACAGTCTGGAGTGCCCGGTTCTCAGTATCACAATGATGGTCTTCTTCTTCGTTTACTTAGGTCGGAATCCTGGAGGTACTGACGGAGGCTGCTGTATGGTGAAGACCCTCCAGTGGTCAGTATGGTTTTGCACTCATTGGTGAGTTGGCAGGCCAGGTTTCCACTTTGGGCCTAGCTGGGAATGCTCCGCTGTCTCTGGGGCTGCACTGCATTGATGGTTTGAAAGACTCACAGGTGTGGAGTATAGTGGACCTGTGATGTTGAGGTCAGGGGAGCCTTATCCTCAGTCCAACAATGTTCACTTGGTCTGATCTGGGCGTCCGGTAGTATGTTGAAGTCTGGGTGCTGCTCAAGTCATCTTCCTATTTGTCTCCTTGGAAATATTTTAGATTTATTCCAAGGAGACTACCTTTTACAGTTGGGGCTGCTGTCCTTCCTTTGTCAGTTGGTCAGCTTCTTCATTTCCATATAGTGCAGTGTGAAGGTATTCACTGGATGGGAGTATTTTCAGTGACTGATAATGGTAATAATTTTAAATCAGTAGTACCACAGGGTGGTGACCATTGTTATACAAGTGGAAAAATGCAGTGGTGATGGTGCAATGGTGCAAGGTGGGGGGACATAGGAAAATACCAATGACCTGTGGGTGATGCTCACTGGCATGGGTGAGATCAATGGTACTGTAGGATGATAGTCACTGAGGTAAGTGGAATAATAAGGTGGCATTGGTATAATATTGCAGGTTGAGAAAGTGGGTGGAGGGGGGTTGGGGTAGATGACTGGTGGGTGATGGTCATGTTTCATTGGAGATACTGTAGGATGATGATAGTTGTTGGTATAAGTGGGATGATGTTGTGGCATGGTGTAAAGTGCCGGTGGGGGAATGGGGCTGGTGTTTAAAGATGGGTGGATGATGATGATGGTAAAGGTGTAGGTATGGTCATAGTGGTGTAGGATGATGGTCATTTTTGTAAAAGGAGTAGGAGAGTGCATTAGTAAGTGTGATAATGCCAGTGGGGGAGTAAAAGAAATGATTAAAGACTGATGGATGTTGATAGCTGTGATGAGATCTACAGTACTGTAGGGGGTGGCAGTTGTTATAAGTGAAATAATGTCATGGCATTCATGTAGTAATGCCGGTTGGGAAAAAAAAAAGGGATGAAGAATAATGGATAATTGGTCATTGTCTTGAGTGGGATAAACAGTGCTATAGGATGTTGTTCATTGCCATAAGTGAAATAGCATGATGGCATTGGCATGATAATGCCAGTTGAGTTAAAAAAAAAAAAAAAAAAAAAACCACCACCACCAACAACAACAGCAACTTTGGGGGGGGAGGGGCAATGATCAATGACTCGGTTGATGGTGAAGGTTGTATCTATAGATGAAATTATCACCGTCTCACACACACACGAGCATGCGTAATACATGCACGCACACACTGTACATGGGCAGGTACATATGTACACAGGAACATCCACACACACACATATGCAAACATATACACATATGTCAACAACAAAAAAGTTATACATAGGACATCTTATATCTTATGAGTGGTGGTAATAATGTAATGATGATGGTGGTCATATATGGGAATGTGGGAAGAAGAAAAAAAAAAAAAGGGACACACACAAAACACACACACACACACACACACACACACACACACACACACACACACACACATACACACACACATACACACACCACACACACACACACACACACACACACATACACACACACACACATACACACACACACACACACACACACACACACAACACACACACACACACACACACCCGACAAACACATGTACATGCATCCAATCATACCTGTATGTCGAGGGGTGATCATGAGATACAAGATACAATGGGGACAAAGGAAAGGAAGTGGTCAGTGGGGAAAAAAAAAAGGAGGACAGAAGAGGAAAGGGGAGGGGGGGAAAGGGGGGGGGGTTACTGCAAGTTAATGTGGTGTGGGTGGGTGTGTGATTTTGTGGAATATATAGTGGGTTGTTGTTGCAGTGAGGGACCGGTGTAATCATGTACTTGGGTTGGGATGCTGGTGATACGGGGGGGGGGGGGGGGGGGGGGAGTTAAAGATCGGGGGGAGGGGGGTGTTACAGGGGGGGGGGAAGTTTGGAGGTGGGAGGGTCGACTACTGGGCCTACCCTTCTGATAGGGTTTTTTTTTTTTTTTTGGGGGGGGGAGGGGGAAAGGGGGGATATTTTGTGTGGGGGGGGGAGTAGGGGGTAGATCAGAGGGTAGGTAGTTGATTGGTATAGAACATGCATGAGGTGTGGTGGAAAGTGAAAGGTGAAGGAAGGTGGCTGTAGATTAGGTATGAAGTGAGAAGCGGGGGCTTCTTGGTGGTGCTGCGTATGTGTGTGTGTGTGTGTGTGTGTGTGTGTGTGTGTGTGTGTGTGTGTGTGGTGTGTGTGTGTGTGTGTGTGTGTGTGTGTGTGTGTGTGTGTGTGTGTGTGTGTGTGTGTGTGTGTAAGTAAGTAAGTAAGTAAGTAAATGAACAAAATAAAATGAAATAAATTAATTGAATTGAAAAAAAAAAACCTTGATAAATAAATAAATTAGAAGTGGGGGCAAAAAAGTTGTAAGGGGAAAGATAAAGCAAAATTAAAATTAAATAGGTGGAGGGTGGCTGTAACTACTGTATGTAGTGAGTGAAGGGGATATGGTGGTGGTGTGTGTATATGTGTGTGTGTGTGTGTGTTGGTGGGGGATATTGCCAACTGATGTAGAAGTGGTGGGTATGTGTGTTAGGTTATTGTTGGATATTGATGCCTTGGGGTTGTAGTGTGCCCAGTTTGGCAATGAGATGGGATTCTTGAGTTGTGCGTTCAAAGCTGTCACTCTGTGACTGCCAGAGTGCCATAACTTTGACATGGTTGATGTTGTGTTGGGTGTGGTTGAAGTGTAGGGCGACGGGTTTGGGTCGGTGGTGGCGGATATCAGCCAGGTGTTCAGTGATGCGTGTCTCAAGTGTGCGTGATGTTTCCCCTATGTAGATCTTGCCACACAGCTGGCAGTGGATGGCATATATAATGTTGCGGCTCTGACATGAGCATGTGCGTTTGACTGTGAAGGAGTCTTTGGGGCCCTGTAAGATGGTGTCTGGTTTGGTGAGGGGGCAGATTTTGCAGTTGGGCATTTTATTTTGTTTATTTACTTACACACACACACACACACACAACCGTCACAAAGATATCACACCACCTCACTAAACTAGACACACAACCTTATCGTATCACACAACCCCCCTCCCCCCACGCAACCCCCCCCCCCCTCCTTTTCCTCTCCCATAATCCCCCTTGTCATTTCCGCCTAGCGGCTATTCTCCCCACCACATGGACAACAGATGAGTCATTTTCGTTCTTTGTTTGTACTGTCTTAAATGTTAAATGTGATTATTTTTTCGCCTGAAGAAGACCCAAGAGGTTGAAATGCATCGTGTCTTGTCATGTGCTTTGTTTGTCAATGTCATTGGCGGTAACTAACACCCTCTCTTTCTAAATTTTGCTTTGTTCGCCGCCGTCAGTCACTCCATTTTGAAAAATTTTCAAAAACAATTTTTTTTAAAAGCAATTAACAAACACCAGTCATTATCATTACTGTCATATTCGCCATCGCCGTTCTCCTCATAGTCGTATCCTCCTCCTCCTCCTCCTCCTCCTCCTCCTCATCATCATCATCATCATCATCATCATTATTATCATCATCATCATCATCATCATCATCATCAAAATCAACAACAACAACAACGACGACGACGACGACGACGACAAAACAACACAACAACAACAATAGCCACAATCACAACAGCAACAACAATATCATGTATCCCATTTATCCTCCTTCCTTTCGCTTTTGCTTTCTCTTCCTTTCCTTCTTTTCTTTTGCACTCTTTGTTCCTTTGGCTAGGAAAAACCAAACCAGGTAATCTCCACACATCCAAAAATATTTCCATACGTGGTTTGTTTCTCTCCGCCGACTCTTGCGGTCGACTGGGCTGCAAAGACCACACACACGCACACACACACACACACACACACACACACACACACACACACACACACGCACACGCACGCACCACGCACACACACACACACACACACACACAGAGGCACGCACAAAGAATCATCTTCACCGTAATCAAACACAAAATGGAGAGAGAGAGAGAGAAAAAAGACCTTTCTGATCCACTAATGGACAAGCCTTTATGATCCAATTTGGGCACCGGAAAGGACAGGGTTCTGAAAGAGTGGCAGATTCCTTAGCCAGTTCCATTTGTTCAGTTTCGTGATAATGAAGTTTTCTGCCCAGATGGTCACGTCATTCCAATACACCTCCTGCTTTCAACACCGTTCAGTTGTATGGAGGGGGGTGAGTCTCCTCAAAGATATCAGTTTGTTCACCTTGTGATGATTTTCAAATATATTTTTCAATTCACGCGCGCGCGCGCGCGCGTGTGCACACACACACACCACACACACACCACACACACACACCACACACACACACACACACGCACGCACGCACACACACACACACATGTATGAACCGTCGGTATGTGGATATGTTTGCTTACGCTATGTGTCATATCATTTTTTTTTTAAATGTGGTGCAATATACATTTGTCTTTTTATTGTAATATGTAGACTACAAAGATAGATAGATAGATAGATAGATAGATAGATAGATAGATAGATAGATAGATAGATAGATGGATATGTATATGCATATTTATATAGAGAGAGACAGACAGACAGACAGAGACAGACAGACAGACAGACAGACAGAGACAAGGAAAGAGATCCGCTGTTTTCATTGTTGTGAATTCAAAAGAGAAATTTCCATTCCGCCGAACGAAACAACAAATTACAAAACACGACGCGTTTCGACCTCTTTGGTCTTTTTCAGGCTAGACAGACATTCAAGGCAATGACAAGGCGTGCACGCGCGCGCACAAAAAAGTATATATATATATTATATATATATATATATATATATACATATAATAATATATATATACATGTACATATATATATATATATATCATAGAGAGAGAGAAATACATATTATATATGTATATGTATATATATATATATATATATATATATATCCATATATATATATATGTGTGTGTATATATACATATATATATATATATATATATATATATTTATATATATATACGTATAAAGTGCGTGCGTGCGTGCGTGCGTGCGTGCGCGTGTGTGTGTGTGTGTGTGTGTGTGTGTGTGTGTGTGTGTGTGTGTGTGTGTGTGTGTGTGTGTGTGTGTGCACGCGCTTCTCCAAACTGACAAATTTATCATCAATTTAAAAGCATGCACTATTAACGAACTTGAAGGTAAAGTTCTACGAGCGAATTGTACACTGGTCAATGCTTTACCACAACTTTTTAGTTTTAAGTTCAACGCTGGCTCAAACTGAGTTACGTCATCGACGGTTAAAAGCTGCATAGTGGTACGAGAGCAAGAAGTGATAGTGTGACGTAATTTGTATTTCCAGGCCACCATTAACATCAGGGAACAGTCTTGAAACACTTGTTTTGCTTTTGTTTTCCTCTCTTTTGCTTTGTTTTGTTTTTGTTGTCCTCTCTTTTGCTTTGTTTTGTTTTTGTTTTCCTCTCTTTTGCTTTGTTTTGTTTTTGTTTTCATGTTTTGTTTTGTGTTTTGTTTGGTTTCGTTTCATTTCGTTACGTTTTGTTCTGATTGCTCTTTTTTTTATTTCCCTGTGTGTGTGTGTGTGTGTGTGTGTGTGTGTGTGTGTGTGTGTGTGTGTGTGTGCGTGCGTGTGGGTGCGTACGTGCGTGCGTGCATATGTGTGTGTGTGTGTGGTTTGTGTGCGTGCGTGCGTGTGTGCATGGGCGCATCTGTGAGTGCATGTGTGGTGTGGGGGGGGGGGGTGTGAAGGGGGTGGTTGTATGGTGTGTGAGAGAGACGAGCGAGCGAGAGAGAGAGAGAGAGAGAGAGAGAGAGAGACCGAGAGAGGAGAGAGAGGAGAGAGCACAGCACGTAAGCTATGATTGGTAACACTGAAAGATCTGGGTCTTCTGTAAGGGCAGAATGCATCTGAGCCTTTTTCCTTTTCTTTCAACCAAATCTTTTAACTTCCCGATAGGATGTGCGGTTTCCACTGAATTTGAAAGTCACACACACACACACACACACACACACACACACCACACCACACACACACCACACACACACGCATGCGCACGCACACACACACCGCATGCGCACGCACGCACGCACACGGACAGAGAGAGAGAGAGAGAGAGAGGGGGGGAGAGAGAGAGAGAGAGAGAGAGAGAGAGACGCGCGCGCGCGCGCGCACGTATGTACGCACACGGACAGAGAGAGAGAGAGAGAGACACACACACACACACACACACACACACACACACACACACACACACACACACACACACATACACACACACACACACACAACTGACAGGGCATGTTGACGAAAGAGAAAAAAAAAGCATTAGATAAAGACGCGTGCATGAAATCAAGCACACCCAAAAAAAAAAAAAAAGGAAAAGAAGGAACGATCTCCAAAAAACACCAAATGGCCGCAGCAGCATCGTATTACAAGACCCCCTCCCCCACCCCCACCTGTCCGCCCCTCCTCACCCTCGACTCCCCTCTTACAAAAATGGCAGACAAAAGTTAACGGAAAAGAGCCACAAAAAGCCGTACATTCAAGTTAGGTTTTACTCCCCCCCCCCCCCTTCCTCCTCCCAGTTCCTCGACCCCTCTCCTCCCCCACCCCACCCCCTTTTCCTCTCCATTCTCCCCCCCTTCCCTCTATAAGAGGAAATTGAATCGTACGGCCAGAGAACAAAGACAAGAGATGAGCCTGAGTTTGTAACAGCAGCCCATTGTAACAGCAGCCCATTGTAACAGCAGCCCATTGTAACAACGGAAGAACAAGAAGAAAAGATGGACACCATTTGAAGACGAAGAGGAGGATGTTCGTTGTGAAGAAGAAGAAGAAGAAGAAGAAGAAGAAGAAGAAGAAGAAGAAGAAGAAGAAGAAGAAGAAGGAGGAGGAGGAGGAGGAGGAGAGGAGGTGGAGGAGGAGGAGGAGAAGGAGGAGGAGGTGGAGGAGGAGAGGAAGGAAGGTAGAAGAAAGAAGAAGAAAAGAAGAAGAAGAAGAAGAACAACAACAACAACAACAACAACAACAACAAGATGAAGAAGAAGAAGAAAGAAGAAGAAGGACGAGGAGGAAGAGGAGGAGGAAGAGAGGGAGGAGAAGAAGGAGAAGGAGAAGTAGGAGGAGAAGAAGGACTAGAAGAACAGGGAGGTGGAGCAGGAGAAGGAGGAGAAGGAACAGGAAGAGGAGGAGGAGATTGTGTGGCATTCTGCGCTCTCCCTCTGTCACTGCAATAAAAGGTATTCTTTCTACATGCTGCTATAGTGGATATTCAGAACTGAAATGGGTATTTGTCTTTGTGATGATCGTTTTTTGTTGTTGATCGTGTTGTTGCTGTTGTTGCTATTGTTGTTGTTGTTGATGATGATGATGATGATGATGATGATGATGATGATGATGATGATGATGATGATGACGGTGATGATGATGATGATGATGATGATGATGACGATGATGATGATGATGATGATGATGATGATGATCTTGTTGCTGTTGCTGCCACAAAAGTAAAGGTCGACTGTGAAACTGCACTGACGATAACTCCATCATTATATACGTCGAAAGCTGAAGCTAAAATTCAGCAAAGTACGAAGCTACAGATACCAAGATACAGCGTATTTGGTCGAATGCGCCAGGAACACTAACTAAATGGAAGACAGTGCTACACTAAGACAGAAGCAGCGTTGACACTGCCAAGCCTTCGTTCCAGGCATTCTGACTTCAGCTGAAACGTAAACAGAAACCAGATGCAAAGCATATAAACGTACTCCCGGTTTGGTGGTAAAAATTTTGTATGTAAGAGAAAAGAAAAAAAAATGTTGCTATTCCCGGCGGGGAATTGAACTCCGGTCTCCTGCGTGACAGGCGGGGATACTAACCACTATACTACCGAGGAGCTTACAATGTTTGGTTACACATAAAATTATCAACCGTTATTTCAAGAAGGGAGACAATTTCCAGTTAGTGGAAGGAAAAAAATCGACAGCGCGGTGGTTATTGCCCTTATAATTTTTTTTTTTAATTATAATTCATAGCCGTTAGTAACCGCTATTCTGGTAAAATAAAACATCGGGCATCATCCCTAAACCAAAATGAACATACCTACAAATTTTCAGAAAGATCGGCCCAGAAGTTTTGTCTGGAGCGAGTGGAACGCATTTTGACCACGGACACACACACACACACACACACACACACACACACACACACACACACACACACACCACACACACACCACACAGCATTTCTTCGTTCCCATTCTAAAGTACTCCATGTTCTATAAGAACTAGGAGTACAAAAAGAGGATGTATCTTTGTCTATCAAGCGGTAGAAAACTGAATTTGAAAACTGATGGCTACTATCTAGGTATCTTTGTGATTGAAATGTAACAAAAATATAGATGCTTCACGTATAGCGCTTCAGTTTTTATTCATCTTCTGTCTGTCTGTCTGTCTCTGTCTCTGTCTCTGTCTTCTCTCTCTCTCTCTCTCTCTCTCTCTCTCTCTCTCTCTCTCTCTCTAGCGCATCAGTTTCAAATCCTCTCTCTCTCTCTCTCTCTCTCTCTCTCTCTCTCTCTCTCTCTCTCTCTCTCTCTTGTTAGCTGTAGTTCTGCTTCAATTTGAATAATTCATGCAAAGGAATGTAATGTAAGATTTATGAATTCACATTTGTGTGCACACTTCTTCATGTCTATTCAACGTGTTTGTTTGTCTGCGTCGTGTACATGTTTGTTGGTTGGCTGTTTGGTCGCTGTAGTTTGTTGCTAGTGTTGTTGGTGTTTTAGACGATCGACCTTATTCCTATATCCTTTACATTGATAAGCTATTGAACTTTTTATTGCACTTTGCAATGAGAAAACAAAAACAAACAACAAAAAAGAAATAACAAAGCCCTTTACAAAAATCTTCCTTATGTGTTGTCTCCCTTTCTTCTCTTCTGTAATCTAATTTAGAAACTCTCCTCTCTCTCTCTCTCTCTCTCTCTCTCTCTCTCTCTCTCTCCTCTCTCTCTCTCTCTCTCCCCCCCCCCCCTTCCGCCCCATTTCCAGCAGATACAACGTTATTCAACGAAATAATCTTCCTTCTACGGGAGAAAAATGGTTATCCTCCAGAGCTGAATAGAACGCCCTGGCAATTCTCTTGTCTCTGCAATAACCGTGGAAGGAGCCCGGAGGACTCGGAATTGCAGTAAACAGGGCGATTTACTTGCTTGGCTTCGGCCCGCCACTTTCATTTACCTGCAAAAAAAAAATAATAATAATAAAAACTAACCTGAACAACAAATAAAGTGAATCTCATCCCGAAAGAGAGGGGAGAGAGAGAGAGAGAGAGCAGAGGAGAGAGAGTGAGAGAGAGAGAGAGAGCGAATAAGAGAGAGAGAGGGGGGGGGGCCTCAGTACAGCTCGGGCCCGTTCATTATCTGGCCAATCTTTGAAGGCTGTGATTGGTCTGTACAGGGAGAAAAGGGCGAGGGGGGGGGGGGGGAGAGTGCGGGGACGTAAGAGTGCTGGAGGTAGACACCGCGAGAGAAGAACGAGGGTGTGGGTGAGAGACTGAGGGTGGACAGAGAGAGAGAGAGAGAGAGAGAGAGAGAGAGAGAGAGAGAGAGACAGACAGACAGACAGACAGACAGAGACAGAGAGGGAGGGAGGGAGGGAGGCGGGAGGAAGGACACACATACAGACAAACAACTAGACGTGCAGACAGGCATTGAGAGACAGACATTGACAGACAGACAGACAGACAGAGAAAGAGCAAGAGACAGACAGACAGAAAGAGACACACACACAACACACACACACACACACACACACACACACACACACACACACACACACACACACACACATAATGAGAGGGAAAGAGAGGGGGGAGCGGCTAGATGACAGGGACGGACGCAAGCATCGCTTGAATTACAGTCTGGTAAAGGACACAGTGGACATTCTTTAAAGAGCACTCCCTTCCTCCAAAACACACACACACACACACACACACACACACACACACACACACACACACACACACACCACCACCACGCACGCACGCACGCGCGCACGCACACACACACAACACACACACACATCACACACACACACACACAACACACACACACACACACATACACACACACACACACACACACACACACACACACACACACACACACACACACACATCCTCTCTGCCTAATCCATCCTCATCCATGCTCTCCATTCACCCACCTTCCGAATCGGGTGAGGTTTTTGTGTTTGTTTTTTGTTTTTTGTTTGTTTGTTTTTTCATTTTTCTGTCTATCTTTCTCCCCCATTTCCCCCCCTTAACAACCCCCTCCTCCACACTCTTCCCTCCTCCACACTCTTCCCTCCTCCACACTCTTCCTTTAGAGATCAGTCGATATGCAAGAACGATAATTTCAGAGAGAGAGAGAGAGAAAGATTGAGATGTATGTGTGTACTTATGCATGTATGTAATTGTGTAAACGGGTAAAGTCAGTTCATCTGCTTAGTTTGTGAGGATTTGTATTTCATGCGGTTTGCCCACGAGTCGATGGTGAGAGTACAATGAACTAGTCTCACGCTGTTGAAAACTGTGCACTTTTTCAATTGAACAGTTTCCTCCTTTTTAACATTAGAATGACTTTATAATTGAAAAAAAAATGCTCCCTTTTATTTCTGAAACATTTTCCCTAAATCTATACCAGATTCACTTCCTCATAACCCCCACCATACCCCTCCCTTTCTCTTTGTTTAGAGTAGATGTAACCCCCGTCTTCACATGCCTGGGCAGTTCCATCAACAACGCCAATGACCTCGACCGTGAACTGAAGTTAATTGCAAGGCAACATCAGCATTCAATCAGCTGAACAAAATATGGAACAGCAAGAATTTCTCCCTTGGAATCAAACTGAAATTTTATAACTCCAGTGTGATTTCAACGCTGTTATATGGCTGTGAAACCTGGCAACTGAAGACCACCCAGGAGAAGAAACTTGACGCTTTTGACACACAAAATCTTGGGCAATAAATGGTCAGACTTTATACCAAATGAAGAGGTCAGGGAGAGGTCCAAACAGCTCCCCGTGTCAACCATCGTCTGCAGACGGCGCCTCCGCTGGCTCGGTCATGTCTTGAGATTACCCTCATCAAGACTTGCAAACCAGGCCATTAAATGGACCCCAGCAGGCCAGAGAAAAAGAAGACGACCCAGGATGAGCTAGCGACAGACAGTGGGGAGAGACCTCCGACTCGTTGACAGAGGATGGAGTGACACTAGCAAACTGGCTGAGGACCGTGCACAGTGGAGCGCCTTGACTGCCTCAGGACGCGGGAGCATCTAAATCTAAGTAAGCAACTAAGTAACCCCGTCCCTTACGCCATCCTTTTCCCCAGTGGAGAAGTTCTTCTCTTTAAGGACTCGGATTTACGTGTGTTTTCATTTCTTTGCGGTAGGCTGACGTTCAAATATATTCATCCTTGCTGGGCCTGAACTGTAATGGAATAGTGTCCCCTTTCTTTGCAGCAAACTGGCGTCTTAATACAAATTCGTCCCTCGAAGGACTGGTATTACAGGAACATGTTTCCTTCCTTTGTATTAGATTGACGTCCCAGTAAAAATTCGCCCCTTTGAATGAATGTCGTTTCCGGAACATTCCCCTTCCCCCTCTTTCCTTTGAAGTAGACTGACGTCACGGTAACCATTCGTCACTCTTCGAGCTGGGGTTTCTGGAATTTTTTGTCCCCTTTCTTTGAAAACGACTTGTCCTTCTACCCATTTAGAGTAGATTTCACTGTAACAAAATATTACCCCTTTAGCTAAGGATTTTCTTTTTCTGAAACATGGTTATCATAGCCCATGCATGATTGCCTTCCTCCGTCCCTTCAGCTCCTTCAGAAGATCCCGCTCCGTTTAAGGACTCGCGTATTCCCGTAACAATTTTTTCTCTTCGTCTGTTTTAGATAACCTCCCACTGAAACCTTCCTGTCTTCAAATACTTGTTTTATTGGAACAGTTTTCTCATTGTCTTCATTAGATTTCCCTCCTAATCAAGAATAACTTCCCTTTAAATCATTCTCATTACAGTTATTACTGGCGGCCGGTGTGGAGACTCTCCATTCTGTCACATGATTCAGCAAAAGAGAAATACTCCTAAAAGAGAATCGGTCTTTAAGTTTACCATGCGCCGTAATCATCATCAAGAGAACAATGGTTATTTTCTGCCATCGTTTTGCCTCCGCCGTAAATGCTGTCAGAACTTTGAAAAATCCCACAACCGAGTGATGATCGCAGGATGTCCTTCCGTGGTCCCCAGGAATTGTTCCTCTCTGGTCTTCCCCGCCATTTTTGCCTGGGCAAGCATGATCTGAACACCACACAAAGAAAAGACCCCCCCCCCCTCCCCAGCCCCCTGTCCTCCTTCAAAATGAGAACTCTTCATCGTGGTAGAGCTCTAGCCAGTTCATTTTCCAAACCAATATTTGAAAGTAGTGATTGAAATGTACGAAAAGAAAGTAGGTTAACGAGAGAGAGAGAGAGAGAGAGAGAGAGAGAGAGAGAGAGAGAGAGGGACAGAGACAGAGACAGACAGACATACAGAGAGAGACAGAAACAAAGAGAGAGAGAGAGAGAGAGAGAGACTCAAGACTCAAGACATTTTATTCATATAAGGCCTCAGCCCGTCATGAAGGGGAATGTGATCATATAACTAAGCAAAGATATAAAACAGATTCAAATACAAGCTAATATATAACAGATTCAAAGTACAAGCTAACCATGATATGAAATGCATTCACGTATCTTTCAAAAAGTCACAACACTGAGACAGAGAGAGAGAGACAGAGACAGACAGAGAGAAAGAGAGAGAGAAAGGTAAGAGCGGAATGAATTGACAGGTAGAGAGGGGGGGGGGGGATGAGGTAATGGGGATAAAGAAGAGGGAGTTCTTGCTTGGGAATGGGTCTTTAACATGGCTCTTTCCTGCACCCACCCCACCACCACCACCCTCCCTCCTTCTTACACACATATACACGCGCACGCACTCGCCCCCCCCCCCCCCCCCCCCCCCCTACTCCCCTTTACTCATCTTCCTCATCTTGCTTTCAAGTCGTGCGCATTGTGATCTCTCCAAAACCGCTTTTCGCTTTCCGAGGTCAGGAGGTAAGGGCGACAACCTATTGACAATGGCACAGGAAGCCAGGCAGCCAGGGACTTAGGTCTCCTCCCAGTTTGTGTCCGACCACAGTGCGTGATGGTGTTGTTGATAGAAGCTGCTTTTCTCGTGTGTTGTGTGTGTGTGTGTGTGTGTGTGTGTGGGGCGCGCGCGCGCGCGCGCGCGCGTGTTGTGTGTTTTGTTGTGTGTGTGTGTGTGTGGTGTGTGTGCGTGTTTGTGTATGTGTGTGTGCGTGTGTTGGAGTGCGTGTGCGTGTATGTGTCTGTGTGTGCGCGCGCGCGCGTTTGTGCGTGTGTGTGTGTGCGTGTGTGTGTGTGTGTGTGTCTGTGCACGCGCGCGCATTTGTGTGTGTGTAGGGGGGGGGGGGCGGGGGGCGTGTTAGTGGGCGCGCTCCTAATCTGCTTTTTAACATGTTCGTTGGGGTCGACTTCGACTTATTCCATTCACAATTCAGTTTAGAGAAACAAAAATGGGCATCACCAGCGTGGTTTGTCGTATCTGGACACGGTACGTCACAACCATTATGATAATTCAGGCACAACCATTCTGTCAAATAGTTCTGTCTGAATATCTATGGCAACATGGGTTTCCAATATTTTCATATTAACACAAACATAGCCCATGAAGCCTAAACAGACAAATGTTTCTGGACAACGTAAAACTTGTTATTGTAATTTAAACAGATACCCAAATACTGAAACCTGGGAACCACCTTCTTCATTTTGACCATTATAAGTGAATGTAGGAAGCTTTCTAATTTTACCTCGTAAACAAAATGGCAACTTCGGTTTTGTTGACGTAATTCTTTAGTTTCCATTATACAATACCGCGAAATAGCGTCAAAGATTTTCTGTAAGTTTCCGGGCTCTCAGCACAATTCGTGGTGTCACCACTGAACAACAGTTAAGCCATTAACCTCACACTTTCATCGGCATTAGTATGGAAATCATGCCAATTTTTTCCAGATAAATGCATATAAATGGTTTAGGTATACTGGGGTATACTGCAGATAGTACTGGTGATAAATTATCGCCCTTGTAGACTCCAGCAAGACATTGCAAATAACCAAAATACAGACTAACAGCCTTCGTACATGACCTGACTGGAGCGTACATATTTCTGATGATATTTAGTTGACTAGCTCCACAGGTGATGTGAACCACTCTTCATCACCAGGAGGTCAAAAACAGTCAATTCTACCATGGTTTTATTTCCGAAAGAAATGACATCAGGAACCTTAACTTCCACCTTCACACTTGGTGGAGGGTAAGGAGAGTGTTCATTTTGATAAACAGGGCGATTTACTGGCCTGTCTTGCTTGCCGGTTGTTTTGTTTGTTTTTGTTTTTTGTTTTTTTGGTCGAGTTCGAGGGGAATTGCGAGGGGGCGGGGGTGAGGGGAGGGGCAGGAGAGGGGTTGGTTGGGGGGGGGGGGGACGGGGGTGAACCTTCCTTCCCTGTGAAAAGAGAACTCTGCAAGCTGGTAGAGATCTAGCCAGTTCATTTTCCAGGCCCAATATTTGGAAGTGGTGATTGAACTGTACGAAAAGAAAATGGGAAACGAGGGAGAGAGAGAGGGGGGGGGGGGGAGAAGCAGAAGGAGAAGAAGAAGGAGGAGGAGGAAGGGGAGGAGGAGGAAGAACAAGAAGATGATGATGAAGATGAAGAAAGAAAACGAGAGGAGGAGGAGAGAGGAAGAGGAGGAGGAGGAGGACGAAGAAGGAAGAAGGAGAAGGTAGAAGGTGGAGGAGGAGGAGGAAAAGAAGGAGAGGAGGAGGAGGACGAGAAGGAAGAAGGAGAAGTAGAGGTGGAGGAGGAGGAGGAAAAGAAGGAGGAGGAAGAGGAGGAGGAGAGGACGAAAGAAGGAGAAGAAGGTAGAAGGTGGAGGAGGAGAGGAGGAGGAAAGAAGGAGGAGGAAGAGGAGGAGGAGGATTGAAAGAAGAAGAAGATAAAGAAGAAGAGGAGGAGGAGAGGATAATTGGAGAAGAAGAAGGAGAAGAAGAAGAAGAAGACAGAGAAGAAAGGAAGAAAGAAAGAAGAAGGAGAAGAAGAAGAAGAAGAACAAGAGAAGAAAGAAAGAAGAAGAAGAAGAAGAAGAAGAAGAAGAAGAAGAAGAAGAAGAGGAAGAGGAAGAAGACAGAGAAGAAAAGAAAGAAAGAAAGAAAGAAAGAAGAAGAAGAATGAGAAGAAGAAGAAGAGAAAAACACGCAAGGATCAATGACGCTAAAGCCTGGTAACAGACTGAGTTCACACAAGTTTAAAACCACCCCTTCCCCTCTGTCTCTCACCTTAACCCCACCCCTATACATTTCCCTCTTTTTCTCACCCTCTTTCCTCTTAATCTCCATTGCATTTCTTTTTTCTTTGTTTGCTTCTTTGTTTTCTTGTAACTCACCTTAAGCTCGAATTTCTTTTCCAGAAAGATTAGTGGATTAGAGGAACAATCTTGTGAAACTGCAAAGGAAACCGGGATGTGAGAAAGCTCAGACTGGCTTGGTACGTGATTGTGATCCGGTTAGACGTGGTAGTATGATTGGTTGTTTGTTTGCTTGCTTTTTGGTTCGATTAATTGGTGGTTTGGGGCGTTTTTTTGGATAGTCGTTCCTGTTATAAGTACGTCTGAATGAATGAATGAATGAATGAATGAATGAATGAATGAAAGACAGAAAGAAAGAAAGAAAGGACGAAAAAAAACAAAGAAAAAAAAGTCGTGTGCTAAAATGTTGGGTGACATGTCATCTTTTAATTCATACATGTGTTTGCGGTTTAGTGAAATAAAGTTTCTTCACGATTTAAAGGCAGACGAGGAAGAGTACTAGAGATTAGAATGAAATCATCACAACATCAAACATGATCAATTTAGCTTGCGAGGGCCTGTCAATGTCGGAAATTGATTTATTGATTTTAGCTGACAGTCTCGCTTCAAGGCGTTTAACACGATAAATGGCAGACAAAAAAAGAAAAAAAAATTAGCCGAGCAAACATTTGGCGTTGTTGTTTCAGAAGAAACTAACCGATTTTGAAAGTAAACGTGTGTATTGGGTTGTATGTGCATATGTGTGCGTGCACGTGTGTGCATGTGTGTGTGTGTGTGTGTGTGTGTGTGTGTGTGTGTGTGTGTGTGTGTGTGTGTGTGTGCATGCGTGCGTGCGTACGCGTGCGCATGTTGTGTGTGTGTGTGTGTGTGTGTGTGTGTGTGTGTGTGTGTGTGTGTGTGTGTGTGTGTGTTCGTGAGCACATGCTTAATTTGTCATTTAACATGTTCTTTGGGGTCCACTTATTTAATTTAAAATTTACTTTAGAGAAGTGGAAATGCGGTTTACTAGCCTGCTTCGTCATATTTGGACACATACGTAACAACCATGAAATAGTTTAGGCACAAACATTCTGTCAAATAATTCTGTCTGAACATCTAGTGGCAAGATGAGTTTCCGACATTTTATAATCAATATAAATATAGTTCATGAAGGCTTAACACGCAGATGTGTCTGTGCAACGTAGAACGTATTATTGTAAGTAAAGTAAATATTCAGATACTGAAACCTGGAAACCAGTTCTTCATTTTGACAATAAAAAGTAAATATTGAAAGGTTTCTAATGTTAGAATGACATCTTTGGTTCTGTTAACGTTAATCTTTAGTTTCCATTATACAATGCTGCCAAATAGCATCAAACACTTTCTTTAAGTCTTCAGGCTCTCAGCACAATTCGTAGTGTCGATTATAAACAACAATCAAGGCATTACCTTCACACTTTCATCGATATTACTGATGAGGTCGTGCCATTCTTTTTTTATCCAAAATCATTACGTATAAATCGTTTAGGTTTACTGCAGATAGTACTGGTGATAATTTCTCGCCCTGACAG
Source organism: Conus canariensis (assembly GCA_033310375.1). Classification (NCBI taxonomy): domain Eukaryota; kingdom Metazoa; phylum Mollusca; class Gastropoda; order Neogastropoda; family Conidae; genus Conus; species Conus canariensis. Next base: position 6,725,257 of record CM065735.1, read on the forward strand.
ACTCCAGCAAAACATTGCAAATAACCTGAATACAGACTTACTTCGTACATGACCTGACTGGAGCGTACATATTTCTGATGATATTTAGCTGGCCAGTTCCACAGATGATGTGAACAATTCTTATCACCAGAAGGTCAACAACAGTAATTTCTACCATGGTTTTATTTCCGAAAGAAATGATATCAGAAACTTTCCTTCAACCTTCACACTTGGTCGAGGGTTAGAAGTGTGTTCATTTTGACAAACAGGGCGATGTACTGGCCTGTCTTCCTCGTCGGTTTTTGCCTTGATCGTGGTCGAGGGAAATGGCAGGGGTGGAGGGGTGGGGAAGGGAAGGGTGGGGATGGGGTGAGGGGGTATTATCCGTTACACCACATGACGTAAACCCTCCCTCCAAAAAGAGAACTCTTTCAAGCTGGTAGAGATCTAGCCAGTTCATTTTCCAGGCCTATTTTTTGAAAGTGGTGATTGAACTGGACGAAAAGAAAATGGAAAATGAGGGAGACAGAGGTTACGAAAAGCAGTATCAGAGCTAGCAAATGGGTGTGTGAGAAAGAGAGAGAAGAAGAAGGAGAAGAAGAAGACGACGAAGACAAAGAAGAAAGAAAGAAAGAAGAAGGAGGAGGAGAAGAACATGCGAAGAGCGATGACGCTAAATCCTGGTAATGGACTTAAACACACAAGTTTAAAACCACCCCTTCCCCTCTGTCTCTCACCTTAACCCAACCCCTCTCCATTTCCCTCTTTTTCTTTTTCTAAACCCTCTTTCCTCTTTATCTCCTTTGCAGTTTTTTTTCTTTGGTTTTATTTGTTTGTTTGTTTTTTTCACTCACTTTAAGCTCCAATTTCTTTTCCAGAAAGATTAGTGGATTAGAGGAACAATCTTGTGAAACTGCAAAGGAAACCAGGACGTGAGAAAGCTCAGACTGGCTTGGTACGTGATTGTGATCCAGGTAGACGTGGTAGTATGATTGTTTGTTTGTTTGCTTGCTTTTTGGTTTCGATTAATTGGTGGTTTGAGGCGTTTTTTGAATTGTCATTCCTGTTATAAGTAACTCTGAATGAATGAATGAATAAATGAATGAAAGACAGAAAGAAAGAAAGAAAGAAAGAAAGATTGAAAAAAAGAAAGGACGAAAGAAAGAATGACGAAAGAAAGAAAGAAAGAAAGAAAGAAATTTGTGTGGTGAAAGGTTGGGAGGTATGTCATCTTTTAATTCATCATGTGTTTCAGTTTAGTGAACTAAAGTTTGTTCACGATTTAAAGGCAGACGAGGAACAGTACTAGAGATTAGCATCGACTCATCACAACATCAAACATGATCAATTTTAAATGCTAGTGCCTGTCAATGTCGGAAATTGATTTATTGATCTTTGCTGACAGTCTTGCTTCAAGGTCTTTAACACGATAAATGGCAGACAAAAAAACAAAATGAGCCACGCAAATATTTGGCATTGCTGTTTCAGAAAAAAACTAATCGATTTTGAAAATAAACGTATTTGGGGTTGTGTGTGCATATATGTGCGTGCACTTGTGTGTGCGTGTGTGTGTGTGAGCATGCGTGCATGTGTGCGTGTGTGCGTGTGGTGCATGTGTGTGTGTCTGTTGGTGTGTCTGTCTGTGTCTGTCTGTCTGTCTGTCTGTCCTGTCTGTCTGTGTTCGTGGGCACAAGCTTACTTTACCATTTAACATATTCATTGGGGTACACTTATTTAATTCAAAATTTACTTTAGAGAAGTGGACATGCAGTCTACTAGCCTACTTCATCATATTTGGACACAATACGTCACAACCATGAAATTATTTAGGCACAAACATTCTGTCAAACAATTCTGTCTGAACATCTAGTGGCAAGATGAGTTTCCTACGTTTTCTTATTCATATAACATAGCTCATGAAGACTATGCAGATGTACCTCTGCAACGTAAAACGTATCATTGTAAGTAAAGTGAATATTCAGATACTGAAACCTGGAAACCAGTTCTTCATTTTGACAATTAAAAGTAAATATTGAAAGGTTTCTAATGTTAGAATGACTTCTTTGGTTCTGTTAACGTTAATCTTTAGTTTCCATTATACAATGCTGCCAATTAGCATCAAACACTTTCTTTAAGTTTTCAGGCTCTCAGTACAATTCGTAGTGTCGATTATAAACAACAATCAAGGCATTACCTCATACTTTCATCGATATTACTGATGAGGTCATGCCATTTTTTTTTCCCAAAAGCATTGCGTGTAAATCGTTAAGGTTTAGTACAGATAGTACTGGTGATAATTTCTCGCCCTAACAGACTCCAGCAAAACATTGCAAATAACCTGAATACAGACTTACTTCGTACATGACCTGACTGGAGCGTACATATTTTCTGTGATATTTAGCTGGCCAGTTCCACAGGTGATGTGAACAATTCTTATCACCAGGAGGTCAACAACAGTCATTTCTACCATGGTTTATTTCCGAAAGAAATGACATCAGTAACCTTAACTTCAACCTTCACACTTGGTCGAGGGTAGGAAGAGTGTTCATTTTGACAAACAGGGCGATTTACTGGCCTGTCTTGCTCGTCGTTTTTTGCGTTGATCGTGGTCGAGGGAAATGGCGGGGATGGAGGGTGGGGAAGGGAGAGTGGGGGTGGGGGGAGAGGGGTATTATCCGTACACCACATGAAGTAAACCCTCCCTCCAAAAAGAGAACTCTTTCAAGCTGGTAGAGATCTAGCCAGTTCATTTTCCAGGCCCAATATTTGAAAGTGGTGATTGAACTGTACGAAAAGAAAATGGAAAATGAGGGAGACAGAGGTTACGAAAAGCAGTATCAGAGCTAGCAAATGGGTGTCTGAGAGAGAGAGAGAGAGAGAGAGAGAGAGAGAGAGAGAGAGAGAAGAGAGAAGAAGAAGAAGAAGAAGAAGAAGAAGAAGAAGAAGAAGAAGAAGACAATGAAGAAAGAAAGAAAGAAGAAGAAAAGGAAGAAAAAGAAAAAAAAAAACACGGAAGGATCGATTATGCTAAATCCTGGTAATAGACCTGGTTCACACAAGTTTAAAACCACCCCTTCCCCTCTGTCTCTCACCTTACCCCCCCCCCTCTCCATTTCCCTCTTTTTCTTTTTCTCACCTTCTTTCCTCTTTATCTCCATTGCAGCTTTTTTTTTGTTTTTTGTTTTTTTTGCTTGTTTGGTTTTTGTTTTTTTTTAACTTACTTTAAGCTCGAATTTCTTTTCTAGAAAGATTAGTGGATTAGAGGAACAATCTTGTGAAACTGCAAAGGAAACCGGGATGTGAGAAAGCTCGGACTGGCTTGGTACGTGATTGTGATCAAGTTAGACGTGGTAGTATGGTTGTTTGTTTGCTTGCTTGCTTTTCGTTTTCGATTAATTGGTGGTTTGGGGCGTTTTTTTTGGATTGTCGTTCCTGTTATAAACAAGTCTGAATGAATGAATGAATGAATGAATGAATGAAATGAATAAAAGAAAAGAAAGGCAATAAAGAAAGAAAGAAAGAGCAAAAGAAAGAAAGAAAGAAAAAAGAAAGTTGTGCACTGAAATGTTGGGTGACAATCATCTTTTAATTCATACATGTGTTTGCGGTTTAGTGAAATAAAGTTTCTTCACGATTTAAAGCAGACGAGGAAGAGTACTAGAGATTAGAATTAATCATCACAATAGCAAACATGATCAATTTAGCTTGCTAGGGCCTGTCAATGTTGGAAATTGATTTATTGATTTTTGCTGACAGTCTCGCTTTAAGGCGTTTAACACGATAAATGGCAGACAAAAAAGAAAACAAAATCAGTCAAGCAAACATTTGGCGGTGTTGTTTCAGAAGAAACTAACCGATTTTGAAAGTAAACGTGTGTATTGGGTTATATGTGCATATGCGTGCGTGCACGTGTGTGCATGTGTGTGTGTGTGTGTGTGTGTGTGTGTGTGTGTGTGTGTGTGTGTGTGTGTGTGTGTTTGTGTGTGCATGCGTGCGTGCGTGCGCGTGCGTGTGTGTGTGTGTGTGTGTGTGTGTGTGTGTGTGTGTGTGTGTGTGTGTGTGTGTGTGTGTGTGTTCGTGAGCACATGCTTAATTTACCATTTAACATGCTCTTTGAGTCCACTTATTCAATTCAAAATTTACTTTATAAAGTGGAAATGCGGTTTACTAGCCTGCTTCGTCATATTTGGACACAATACGTCACAACCATGAAATAGTTTAGGCACAAACATTCTGTCAAATAATTCTGTCTGAACATCTAGTGGCAAGATGAGTTTCCTACATTTTCTTATTAATATAAACATAGCTCATGAAGGCTTAACATGCAGATGTATATGTGCAACGAAAAACATATTATTGTAAGTAAAGTGAATACTCAGATACTGAAACCAATTTTTCATTTTGACAATTAAAAGTAAATATTGAAAGGTTTCTAGTGTTAGAATGACATCTACGGTTCTGTTAACGTTAATCTTTAGTTTCCATAATAGAATGCTGCCAAATAGCATCAAACACTTTCTTTAAGTCTTCAGGCTCTCAGTACAATTCGTAGAGTCGATTATAAACAACAATCAAGGCATTACCTTCACACTTTCATCGATATCACTGATGGGGTTATGCCTTTTTTTTCAAAATCATTGAATTTAAATCGTTTAGGTTTACTGCAGATAGTACTGGTGATAATGTCTCGCCCTGACAGACTCCAGCAAAACGTTGTAAATAACCTGAATACAGACTTACTTCGTACATGACCTGACTGGAGCGTACATATTTCTGATGATATTTAGCTGGCCAGTTCCACAGGTGATGTGAACAATTCTTATCACCAGGAGGTCAACAACAGTCATTTCTATCATGGTTTTATTTCCGAAAGAAATGACATCAGGAACCTTAACTTCAACCTTCACACTTGGTCGAGGGTAGGAAGAGTGATTATTTTGACAAACAGGGCGATTTACTGGCCTGTCTTGCTCGTCGTTTTTTGTGTTGATCGTGGTCGAGGGAAATGGCGGGGATGGAGGGGTGCGGAAGGGGAGAGTGGGGGGCTGGGGGAGAGAGGGGGTATTATGCGTACACCACATGAAGTAAGCCCTCCCTCCAAAAAGAGAACTCTTTCAAGCTGGTAGAGATCTAGCCAGTTCATTTTCCAGGCCCAATATTTGAAAGTGGTGATTGAACTGGACGAAAAGAAAATGGAAAATGAGGGAGACAGAGGTTACGAAAAGCAGTATCAGAGCTAGCGAATGGGTGTCTGAGAAAAGAGAGAGAAGAAGAAGAAGAAGAGAAAGAAGAAGAAGAAGAAGTAGAAGAAAAACATGCAAGGATCAATGATGCTAAATCCTGGTAATGGACCGAGTTCACACAAGTTTAAAACCACCCCTTCCCCTCTGTCTCTCACCTTAACCCCACCCCTCTCCATTTCCCTCTTTTTCTCACCCTCTTTCCTCTCAATCTCCATTGCATTTGTTTGTTTTTATTTTAACTCACTTTAAGCTCGAATTTCTTTTCCAGAAAGATCAGTGGATTAGAGGAACAATCTTGTGAAACTGCAAAGGAAACCGGGATGTGAGAAAGCTCAGACTGGCTTGGTACATGATTATAATCCGGTTGAACGTGGTAGTATGATTGTTTGTTTGTTGGCTTGCTTTTTGGTTTCGATTAATTGGTGGTGTGGGGTGTTTTTTGGATTGTCGTTCCTGTTATAAGTAAGTCTGAATGAATGATTGAAAAAAAGAAAGACAGAAAGAAAGAAAGAACAAAGAAAGAAAGAAAGGACGAAAGAAAGAAAGAACAAAGAAAGAGAGAAAGAAAAAACAAAGAAGAAAGAAAGAAAGGACAAAGAAAGAAAGAAAGCAAGAAGAAAGAAAGAAAGAAAGAAGAACAAAGAAAGAACAAATAAAAAAAGAAAGAAAGAACAAAGAACAAATATAGAAAGAAAGGCAGAAAGAAAGAAAGAAAGAACAAAGAACAAAGAAGAAAGAAAGAAAGAAAGAAAGAAAGAAAGAAAGAAAGAAGAAAGAAAGAAAGAAAGAAAGAAAGAAAAAACACAGAAAGAAACAAAGTTGTGCGCTGAAATGTTGGGTGACATGTCATCTTTTAATTCATACATGTGTTTGCGGTTTAGTGAAATAAAGTTTTTCACGATTTAAAAGCAGACGAGGAAGAGTACTAGTGATTAGAATTAACTCATCACAATAGCAAACATGATCAATTTAGCTTGCTAGGGCCTGTCAATGTCGGAAATCGATTTATTGATTTTTACTGACAGTCTCGCTCCAAGGCGTTTAACACGATAAATGGCAGACAAAAGAAGAAGAAAATAAAATCAGCCGAGCAAACATTTGGCGTTGTTGTTTCAGAAGAAACTAACCGATTTTGAAAATAAACGTGTGTATGGGGTTGTGTGCGCATATGTGTGCGTGCACGTTGTGTGTGTGTGTGTGTGTGTGTGTGTGTGTGTGTGTGTGTGTGTGTGTGTGTTTTGTCTGTCTGTCTGTCTGTCTTGTCTGTCTGTCTGTCTGTCTGTCTGTCTGTCTGTCTGTCCGTCTGTCTGTCTGTCTGTCTGTCTGTATCCGCCTGTTTGTGTGCGTGGTGTGTGGTGTGGAAGTGAGTGGGTGGGCGGGTGGGTAGGTGAGTATGGAGGTGTGGGTATGGGTGTGTACGTGGGGCTAGGGAAGCGGTTGGTGGGGGTAAAAATGAGGAAGAGTTAGAGCTAGAATGGGAAGACGGGTGGCGAGTTAGAGAACCAGATAGGTCGGGGTGTGTGATTCTATATATACAGTTAACTACATCACGTAGGCAGGATGTCATTAATGTCAAAAATGAGTCACATCTATGGAACTACTTTTGCTGCGTAACAGTTTTTTTTGACAGAAAAGATTTTATTTGCCCATGGAATTAAAATATTTGTTTATTGTTTCACCACATTTTAACGCTATAATTACAAAACAAGCGCTAAACTGCAAATGACAGCTCGTACATCAGCTTTAAATAAAATACATCCTGTAAGTATTTCAAAGCTCAGAGACTGAATGTCAAGTAAACCACCAGACGATAAACGCTTGGCTCTTGCAAGTCCCCATTTATTGAATCCAGGACGGTGGCGTACATGCTTTCAAACAGAACAATGAGATAACAGAAATCATCTTCATGTTCACCTCATCATGATATATGACAGTGGGCCACACCCAAAGCGTTAAGAAAATAAAGTAAAAGAAGATAAAGTAATAAATGGAGGTCAGGTAACTCTTTATTACAGTGCTTACGTCATTACTACATTACCTTCTTCTCTCCCCCCCCTCCTCCCCCCTCTTTCTCCTCTCAGACATGCTTTTTATTTCCCATCTTTAACGTTGAGGAACAGGTAAGACGAGAATGATGCCACTCTAATGTCATCAATGTTATCCACTGTTAGGTTGATCCCAGCCTCTTTGACCCGTGCCTTAACCAGCCAAGCAGCGCCAGAAACTTTAATGTTCACACACACACACACACACACACACACACACACACACACACACACACACACACACACACACACAGAAGCACACGCATACACACACACACACACACACACACACCACACACACACAAGAGAGAGAGAGAGAGAGAGAGAGAGAAGCGCACAGAGAGAGAGAGAGAGAAGCACACACATACATGCGCACACACACACACACACACACACACACACACACACACACACACACACACACACACACACACACGCACAAGAGAGAGAGAGAGAGAGAGAGAAGCACACACACACACACACACACACACACACAAAACACACACACACACACACACACACACACACGAATATATCTCAAGACACCTCAGTACTACACAATAAGTGCAATAGACTCCAGTGTACTCCAGTACAACACATACAGTAAGATACAAAACATTACAGTAGCAATTTAGCACAATACTATGCTGTGTAGTGATTACATCAGGCGAGAGAAGGTTTAGAAAAAAGACTAGGAACAGTAATCTCGTGATACTCTATCTCTGTAATCAGAGCCAACAACCAGATGCTAAACCCTTATATTAATTCAAAAAAGAAAGCAGCCGAACAAATGAATGAGCGAGTACCACTTTTTTCCTGGACAACAATCACATACATAGCTACTCTGAGCCTCTCCAAGAGATATAAGTGTCAAATACCCTGGTTTCTGTTGCATTTTCACAACATTGGCACTGCTACCCTGAAACGGAAGAGTATTTAAAGAAAATGGGAAAGAACACAAATAAAGCAAGAGTTGTCAGGGAGATGGAAAGGGGAGGGAATTGAAAGGACAGGGAGGGGGGGGAGGTGGATGATGGTGAGACCGAGGGGAGGGGAGGGGAGGGGAGGTGGTCTTAACCTTGTGTGAACTTGTTCTATTGCCACGCTTTAACTCCATCGATCCTTTGCGTCTTTTTTTTTTATTCGCCCAACTTCTTCCTCTCCTTTTAACTCCCTTCCCCCCCCCTCTCTCTCTCTCTCTCTCTCTCTCTCTCTCTCTCTCTCTCTCTCTCTCTCATTTCCCATCTTATTTCCGTACAGTTTTATTACCACTTTCAAACATTGGGTCTAGGGAATGAACTGGCTTGAGCCCTGGTACAGAGATTTCTCTCTTCAGAAGAAAGATTTGCTTTACGTAGTGTTTGGATGGATTATCCTCTTCCCCAAGATACACAATCAAATGGCGAGCCAGACTAGCTAGGAGATCGGTTTGTTTACTACAGTGAAAATCCTTTCGATCGTGCATCGTGCGTGGTGGAACTTACTTTCCTGATGTTATTTCCTGCCGATGTCAATCCATGGCAGAAATTGTACTGGATTTCTTGATGGCAACAGTCTTGCTTGTCCACCTCGATATACATTTCATTTCAGGAGAATAGATTCTATTTAGGTTGATCGAGAAATATAAAGTGTGCACGCATACACCATTTGATTTCCTAGAAATCATTCAACGAGAGAGAGAGAGAGAGAGAGAGAGAGAGAGAGAGAGAGAGAGAGAGAGAGAGAGAGAGAGAGAGAGAGAACATCCAGATATTTGTTGTATACTGGCTTTCATGAAGAGATGTGCCAGTATAGTATTTACCTAATACAAGAATACGCTACAGATTACAAAGCACACAAAAATGCAAATCATTCTTCGTTGATGTTCTGCTTTTTGACATCTGATAACGCTACGGCATCAGCTTCAGCAGCAACGAGTACTCTATTACTACTACTGTCAGGAATCTTCTACTGCTTTCCGTGACTACGACAACAATGTTGACTGTTCTACTGTTCTGTCTCTGACTTGGCATTCGCCTTCTAAAATGTTAAAAGCACACTCATGAGAGAGAGTCTACTGACTATAAATCAACGTGCTAACTTAGAATAGTACCACCAAGAAAACGCCAATGGCATGAGACGACGACCATAGCAAGCATCGGTGCATTCTTATCTCACGATAGACAGACATGACAGATTAACTCCTCAAGACACAGCAAGGAATAAAGTGGTCGCCTTCCAGCACCCCAGATACAACCCAGAAGACAGATACCATTTGCTGGGACAACGGGAACAGGTCAAGATCTTCCGCCTGAGGACTGGACACAATCGCCTGCTCCACCACATGCACACAAAATTTGGCATTGGACAGAGCGGAGAGTGCCCTTGTGGTGAGGGAGCCAATGACAACCGACCACATCCTTCAAGACTGTACGACGCATGCAGCATCCAGAGGAAGTATGGCCAACACCGACAGCAGTGGAAGCCAAGTTGTACAGCACCCTGGAGGAACTGGGTGGACGCAGCCTTCATCGAGGACACCGGGCTGCTCATCTAATGGGAGGCGAACGAGGAAGAACTCCTCGTCCAAAGATCGATATGTCTGAAAACATCAGATGTTTGTGACCCTGTGAAATTTTGCTCCTCCTCACACTGTCTTCTTAGGGGATGGGGAGTTTGGGGGGGGGGGGGACAAGCTTGATGGAGAGAGTGATGGAGAGGGGCAGGGACCGGGCAGCTATACAATGATGACATACTCATTGTGTAATAAGGACACTTATACCTCTTCCACCATCTCCCCAATGTTATCTTATTTTCTCTTCTGTTTTTTTTTTTTCATCAAAAACTCTTCCTGAACATCGAAGCGCCCATTCAGTATCTTTTATTTAGAGTTTATTTATTGCAACCTTTTGAGACTTAATGCAAGTTTTGTAATTATAATGATAACAAGAAACATGCACACACACACACACACACACACACACACACACACACACACACACACACACACACACACACATAACACAACACACACACACCACCACACACACACACACACACACACACCGCCGCGCGCGCGCGCGCGCACTTTGTTTTCAAAATCGATAGTTTTCTCTGAAACAACACTCCAAAATGTCTGTTAAACTGTTTTTGTTTCATTTTATTTCTCGCTGGTCTCCCATTTACAGTGCTAAACGTCTTAAAGAGAGACTGTTAGCGAAAATCATTTAAACCATTACCAATGCTGATAGGCCCTAATGAACTACAATTGATCATGTTTGTTCCTGTAATGAGTAATTTGTAGTCTTTAGTGCTTTTTCTTATGTGCTTTTGAGTTGAGAACAAGATTTATTTTACAAAGCCTCCAACACTTGTATGAATTACCAGCGTGATTGTCGCTAACGCTCTGGCTTTAGGGCATTTGACACTATAAATGGCAGATTAAAGAACAGTTAAATACAAAAAAAAGTTAGCTGAGCAAACATTTGGATGAATCGTTTCAGAAAAAAAAAACTATCGATTTTGAAAATAACCGTGTGTGTGCGTACGTGTGTGTGTGTGTGTGTGGTGTGTGTGTGTGTGTGTGTGTGTGTGTGTGTGTGTGTGTGTGTGTGTGTGTGTGTGTGTGTGTGTGTGTGTGTGCGTGCGTAGCGCGCGCGTGTGCGTGTCTGTGTGTGTGCACGCACAGGATAGGGGATGGGAAAGTGAGGGGATGAAGGGAAGCGGTGGGTAAAGCCATCATGGAGATGTACAGCGTTAGAGAGGCAGACGAGAGGTTCTCATTCTACGTACAGAGTGAACGCTGTTGTAAGTGGTGATCATAATCTGATAAACGTAAAAATGAGTCGCAATGGTGGAAGCACTTTCAAACAGATGTCGAGGAGGGGTTTTTTTAATGGCTCTATTTGACCATGGGTTTTGGGGGTGTTTTGTTCATTTTGCCCGCCTTTTTATCTTTATAATTACAAAACACGGATTAAATCGCAAAATCTCTACTAATAAAAAAAAAACTATACATAAAGCATTAAGAGGTGGCGTTTTTAAAATTTCAGAGATATAGTAAAATTAAGCAGCTAATAAATGTCTGAATCTTACAAACATATATGTATAGAAATCAAAATGAGTGATTGTAAACGCGTAGGAACGTGAGGCCCCGATTACTTCAATCTTCTCTTTATTTTCCACATTTTAATGAATATCCCACTAAACCACATCCTGGGTTTTAAAGAGAAAAAGAACAGAAAAGAAGATAACGCAGGTTAAAAAAAAAAAAGATTCTACTTACACAGTGCTTGTGTCATCAATATATTACCTGCCCATTCCTCTCACTGGACTGTCCTCATTAGGGTTTACAGCACACGTTTCGTTTTTTTTTCCCCATTGCGCCACACCTCAAACGTTGGGGAACAGAGACAGCAAAACAGATACACTTCTGACGTCATCACCATAAAGAGGTTACATTCCCCACATGGCTATATTGATCCCAACAGCCTCTTGAACACTATCACTAGCTCGCCAGGTAACACGCACACGAATGTGATGCGCTCCCCCCCCCCCCCCCCGACCCCCCACCCGCTCACCCCACCCCCCACCTCCCCCGCCCCCACTCCCTCGTTTTCTGCACAACCTTTATTACCAGCACCCTCCACCTCCTCCCCCCCCCCACTTACTCCTTCCCTCATCCCCTCATCTCCAATCTCCTCCCGAACTAGACAGTGGCGAGATGAGAAGCAAAATATCACAGGGTTCCACAAATCTGGCATTTTTCAGACCTGCTGATCGTTGGAGGAGACGTTAATCTGCGATGCCTGTCTATTCTGAGATACGAATGCACCTATGCTGGCTTTGATCGTCGTCTCGTACCGCGCCATTCTCCAGAGTTGAACTGTTCCAAGTATTATGCAGTCTGGTTTACTTCAAACAGACACGCTAAGTTTGATTTCTGTTTCAAGCATACAGTTGTTGGACGAGGAAGAGAAGATGTAACGCTAATGGTATGACATTGTAACCTGTCGCAGTTAGTAGAAAGTCAACAAATAAGACTCTCTCTCTCTCTCTCTCTCTCTCTCTCTCTCTCTCTCTCTCTCTCTCTCTCTCTCTCTCTCTCTTGTGTGTGTGTGTGTGTGTGTGTGTGTGTGGTGGAGAGAGAGAGAGAGAGTCAGTGTGCGTGCGTGTGTGTGTGTTGTGTGTGTGTGTGTGTGTGTGTGTGTGTGTGTGTGTGTGTGTGTGTGGCAGTTACCTCTTGAAAATTCTTAATGAATTCCGTACTCTTTGTGTTCTTCTCTCCCCCCCCTCTCTCTCTCTCTCTCTCTCTCTCTCTCTCTCTCTCTCTCTCTCTCTCTCTCTCTCTCTCTTTCTCTCTTCCTCTCTCTCTGTCTCTCTCTCTCTCAATCCCCCTTTTCTCCACCATTCTCTCTCCCTTAACATCTATCTTCTTTGCACACATGTTGATTACATTTTATATCATTGTGTCTGGAAAGTGAACTAGCTAGAATGTTACTAAAGCAAAAATTTCACTTTTCAGAGGGACATCTTCATTAAACAATGTCGTGGTCCTTTTCCGTAAAAGACAAGCGTAAAAATGCGACTAGGCATTGAATCGCCCTTTTTTTACCAGGATGGAAAACATGACTGTCATTCGAATTTGAAGTTTATGCACTGATTTGATTTCCTGTGAAGGTAAAGCGATGGCAGAAGATACTTTTGATTTCTTGCTGATAATATTGTACATCATTTATGGCCTTCGAGATTTCAGGAGATTTTCACTCTGGTTTGCTTGATCCGATAACAGTACCGGTTTATGAGGCACATATACATTTTTCTAGAAAACTTTCTTTCCACGAAGAGAGAGAGAGAGAGAGAGAGAGAGAGAGAGAGAGAGAGAGAGAGAGAGAGTGGAGGGAGGGGTAGTTCCAGCTTTCGCTCGTCGTTCTCAATGTTAGTAAGTGGTGTGCCATCAGATTTGATTTCCGAAACTTTTTTCCCCTTCGAAACAAAAACAAAATGCCACACAGCATCACAGTGTACAGTATATTTCATGTATTTGGGCACCATATTATAATCACGCACTTCCTAGACAGAACTAGACTGGCATATGCTCCTACTGTAAGAGTATCATTGATTTGTGTCGTGATATATTATCCCTTTCTGCCGTCTCAACTTGCCCTGAAGTGAAGCATGAAGCCATTCATTGCTGTATAGAGTTTTCAAGCCGTAAATGTCCTCTACCCGAGCGAGTCGCTCGTCCTGCTCACTGCCATCAGCTTCACAGCAATACATTCTAACTATTCAACCACAATCCCCCTCTTCAGTCCTAAGCAACGTTATATTAGTGTGCGTGTGTGTGTGTGTGTGTGTGTGTGTGTGTGTGTGTGTGTGTGTGTGTGTGTGTGTTGTGTGTGTGTGATATTATGGTCTACTTGGACACAAGAATTCTAATTGCTATTTCGCATACGTATATTTGTTATCTAGAAACTAAATCATTGTCCGCTTGGTTTAAAACAAATTAAAGGATACAAGAATTATTCGAGCGATTTTGCATACCTTCTTCTCTTATCAGGCTATTCCATCTGCTAAGCAACGATGATGAAAATAACGAAGTGCTTGGCAATGCGATTGCTGACTCCCTGGCAAAGGAGGGCACAACGAAGGAGCAGATGAACAGATCTACCAGCTATTCTGAATCCAGGACCATCATTAAGGCCAAGGTGCAGAACAAGTGGAAGCAGCAGCATCCACGCCACAACAGAGCAGACCCGTACTACCTGCTGACTCGACGAGAGCAGGTAGTCATCTTCAGGCTCAGGACAGGCCACAACCGCCTGAAACACCACCTATTCACTAAACTCCGCATCGGCAACACAGAGCAGTGTCCCTACAGTACAGGCAGCCAGACAACAGAACATCTGCTGCAGTCCTGCCCGCTCCACCAAGCGCTCCGAGAGAAAACCTGGCCCGACCCAATCCCAGTGGCCCGGATGCTCTACGGAGGACTGGAGGACCTGCGACGTACTGTCACCTTTGTCGAGGAGACGGGGGAATCCATCTGACAAATGACGAACAAGACAACAAAATAAAGAAGATGCCTCCCAAAATGTTGGAGGACCTGACATTGATTTTTTTTCACTTTAATTCATGCAAGTGGTGGTTGATTAGTGACATAAATATTGTTCTCAACTTCAAGGCAGACCAGGAACAGCACCAGAAAATAAAATCAACTGATGACAATGGCAAACATTTGTTACACCTGTCAACGTCGCTAATGCATTTATAGATTTCTGCGAACAGTCTGATGTGAAGGCGTTTAATACTATAAATGTCAGTCGAGAGAAGAACAGAACAGGAAAAATAATTTGAACAAACATTAAGAAGTCTTGTTTGAGAAGAAACTATTGATTTTGAAAATCAGCGTGTGTGCGTGCGTGCGTGCGTGCGTGCGTGCGTGCGTGCGTGCGTGCGTGCGTGTGTGTGTGTGTGTGTGTGTGTGTGTGTGTGTGTGTGTGTAATCTGCTCTTTCTTCAAACTCCCCTCTGCTCATTAATGTTCAACTTGCACATGTTTTTGTTTTTTTTACTTTGCACTACACCTCTGATATTGAAGAACAGTTAAAGCAAGACAAAAACTACTCCAGCGTCATCGCCATAAACAGCTGACATGCCCCACATGGCTGTATTGATCACAGTACCTCCCGCACTCCCATTAACCAACCAAGCAGCATGGGGGGAAATCCAATGTTTCCCCCTTCCACACACACACACACACACACACACACACACACACACACACACACACACACACACACACACACACACAAACACACACACTCCACAATCCTCTCAATCAGCACTCTCCTCCCGCCCACAGTCCCTGCCTAATAATCCCACCCCCTAACACGACAGTGGGTGGAGAAGCAAAATATCACAGGGTTACACAAATTGGGCGTTTTCTGACAGATCGATCTCTTGAGGAGGAGTTGATCTGTTATGCCTGTCAATCGTGAGATAAGAATGCACTGGTACTCGCTAAGATCGTCGTCTCAATGCGTGGGCGTCCCTCGAGTCTTCAGGGTAATATTTCAAATCTATGCCCGCTGATCTATTACCAACAGACACGTCAAGTGACAGGCCTCACAGGCGACTTCTGTTTTGAGCGTGAATGCAAGGTTAGCGACTGTAGACAATTTACAATGACAGAGCCCTTGGATGAGGTTTTACTGATTTGATGGAAATGTTTTTGCTGGTCTTACTTTACTTTTAATTCACAACAGAATAAGAGAAAACAGGTTGAAATACCAAGAAACGGGATAGTGACAGTGACATAACAATACCCGTGATCTTCACATTTTCAAACATCAGTAAATCGAGATGATGACAGTAAATCGAGATGATGACAGTAAATCGAGATGATGACAGTAAATCGAGATGATGACACTACATACAACACTACATTTTGAAAACGTCTGAAAATTGGAAAAATGGCACTGCCAGTACACCAGCCACAACATCCTTACGACTCTTTATTACCAAGGTTCCTTTCTTTACACCCAACTACACCTCAAGCTAAACATTAAAGAACAAACAAGAGAGAAAGAGAGGACGTCTGATACCGCACAAAATGTCACCACTGCACAAAATGTCACAATTGTGACATTTTGTGCCAGTTGTGACATTTTGTGCAGTGAAGGACTGCGCAAAATGTCACAACTAGCAGCTGTGACAATTTGTGCACCTATGCCCCATTTTCGAATTCACTCTTGCACAAAATGTCACAAACTCTGTCAGTCTTGTTAGTCCACCACTTTCAAGAAAGCGAGCAGACTATTAAGTTCGCATCGTGTCTGTTTTTTTCGTGTTTTTTGTTTGTTTGGTTGGTTGTTGGTTTTTTTCCTTGTGTGTGTGTGTCTGTCTGTCTGTCTGTCCCACGTCGGCCAAAATGGACATACAGACTAAAAGTATATATTATATATAAAATTGAAAATTGCAAATTGCAAGCCAAATTGAAAAACGCAAAAAAAAAATACGTGGACATTATAGAGTATATCCACACACACACACACACACACACACACACACACACACACACACACACACACACACAGATAAGAGAGAGATTTGTGACAATTTGTGCAGCAGTGATTTTAAAAAAAAGGCATACAGGTGCAAACATTGTCACAATTGTAACATTTTGTGCAAATTTGTGCAAATTGTGACAATTTGTGCAGTGAATAACTGCACAAAATGTTATTGTGACATTTTGTGCAGTGGTGACATTTTGTGCGGTAACAGACGTCCATGTTATCACCATAATGAGCGGATTCTCTCGAGCGGTTTCCATTGATCAAGCGTCTTTGAGGAGTTTGCCAATAAGCCAAGAGACCCAGGCACCTTCAGTAGTCTTCCATCCTGCCGCAGGTGACAGGGGAGCCAGCGAAAACTCCTGGCTTTGAAAACTAATCCGTGCTTTAGAACAGCTGTTTCAGTGTGCTTGTTTGTCGCCAGATAAGGGTGTGCATGCATTTACTAGAATCGCCCCTGATTGTGGATAGGGCATGCTATTTTTGTTAAATAAATTTTAAAGCAGTCAGATATCGATGACTTTATTTATGACTAACGTGACCCCCTTCAAATAGCGTGTCTTCAGTTTGACCCCCTTCAAATAGCGTGTCTTCAATTTGACCCCCTTCAAATAGCGTGTCTTCAGTTTGACCCCCTTCAAATAGCGTGTCTTCAATTTGACCCCCTTCAAATAGCGTGTCTTCAGTTTGACCCCCTTCAAATAGCGTGTCTTCAATTTGACCCCCTTCAAATAGCATGTCTTCAATTTGACTCTCTTCAAATAGCGTGTCTTCAGTTTGACCCCCTTCAAATAGCATGTCTTCAATTTGACTCTCTTCAAATAGCGTGTCTTCAATTTGACCCTCTTCAAATAGCGTGTCTTCAATTCGACCCCCTTCAAATAGCGTGTCTTCAATTTGAGCCCCTTCAAATAGCCCCCTTCAAATAGCGTGTCTTCAATTCGACCCCCTTCAAATAGCGTGTCTTCAATTTGACCCCCTTCAAATAGCGTGTCTTCAATTTGAGCCCCTTCAAATAGCCCCCTTCAAATAGCGTGTCTTCAATTCGACCCCCTTCAAATAGCGTGTCTTCAATTTGACCCCCTTCAAATAGCGTGTCTTCAATTTCAGCCCCTTCAAATAGCGCCCTTCAAATAGCGTGTCTTCAATTTGACCCTCTTCAAATAGTGTGTTTTCAATTTGACTCTCTTCAAATAGCGTGTCTTCAGTTTGACTCTCTTCAAATAGCGTGTCTTCAGTTTGACTCTCTTCAAATAGCGTGTCTTCAATTTGACTCTCTTCAAATAGCGTGTCTTCAATTCGACCCCCTTCAAATAGCCCCCTTCAAATAGCGTGTCTTCAATTCGACCCCCTTCAAATAGCGTGTCTTCAATTCGACCCCCTTCAAATAGCATGCCTTCAATTTGACCCTCTTCAAATAGCGTGTTTTCAATTTGACTCTCTTCACATAGCGTGTCTTCAATTTGACTCTCTTCACGTAGCGTGTCTTCAGTTCGACCCCCTTCAAATAGCCCCCTTCAAATAGCGTGTCTTCAATTTGAGCCCATTCAAATAGCCCCCTTCAAATAGCGTGTCTTCAATTCGACCCCCTTCAAATAGCATGCCTTCAATTTGACTCTCTTCACATAGCATGTCTTCAATTTGACCCTCTTCACATAGCGTGTCTTCAATTTGACCCTCTTCAAATAATGTGTTCTCAATTTGACCCTCTTCAAATAGCATGTCTTTAATTTGTGATGTGCTGTCAGAAAAAAACAAAGAACTCTCTCTCTCTCTCTCTCTCTCTCTCTCTCTCTCTCTCTCTCTCTCTCTCTCGGTAATGATAGAAAAATTACAGCAAACACCATCATTCTGACTTTTACCTGCAAACTTATTCCTACTTTGTATTTTTATAGCATGCACCACATTAGTTTGAATCATACAAATCACAAACAACATAATATAATATTGTAAGCAAGCACAGAACATTTTTCGCATATTTTGATTAAATGTGTTACCCTCTTAAGTCAGGAAGGCGTCATTAGAAATTGTACATTATCCTCATCTTCATAACGCATCTAATAGTTGCCAGCACAACTCTAGGAATAACATTTCTTTATCCTTAACATGGAACTAACCCTGCTATAGTCCAACTGATGCAAAGCAGTGGGAAGGAAGGACATGCTCGAAAGTACTGCAAGGACAATCTGAGAATCTAAAAAAGTGTGGGGTCCAACCGCAACTTCAATTGACAGCAGCGCAAGATAACCCTTAAACATGTGCTGTCACGATCTTCAAGAGATGAGATCAGCAAGGCATGAACTTCAAGAGATGAGGCTACCAAAGCATGAACCTCACTAGGAAAGCAGAAATGGTAAAAACACCATTCGAACAAATCACAGAACTGTGTTTGTCCGTGCGCCATTTTCAGCGTGTTATTCCCCATCTGTCTCCAGCTTTCTGGTTCCAGACCAGAACAGCAAAAATCCTCCGAGTCTCCAGGAGAGGAGCATAGATCCGACTGCTCTTGAGTACAAGACACAGCTAATAGATCCCTAACACCGTATGCTACATTTGCTTCTTTATAGTGGCTAAGTTTACAAGTTTGCACGTTTTCCATAATTGCACTCGGCAAATGATATTGTGCATAGAGTGAGTGCATGTCCTTTGTTACTTAATTACTTAAGTGTAACGAGGGCGCAAGTGTAACACAGCTTCTCTATATCACCTGCTTACTTATAAGAATTAAGCTGGTAGTTTATAATGCCTTCTTCTTACAGTATTGCATTAATATTAGACCCATATTTGAAGCATTGTGCATGTGTGCAACAACAAAATACTACTACCACTACTACCACTGTTGCTGGAATTCCACTTGTATTACTATTGCTGCTACTGTTACTGATACTATTATTGTTGTTGTTGTCGTCGTCGTCATTTCTGTCGTTGTTATCAGGTGTTGTTGCTGTTACAGCTGCTGCTTACATTGCTACTGCTGAAGATGATGTCCACTTTGCAAATGAGCAATTAAATCACCAGAAACTTCTATCAGCCCCTTCTGATTTCCACTGCAATCTTCCAGTCATACATCTATGATATTCACTGAATGTTCGTTCTGATTTCAGCTACAATCGTCCAGTCCTACATCTATGATATTCACTGAATGTACGTTCTGATTTCCGCTACAATCGTCCAGTCATACATCTATAATATTCACTGAATGTACCTTACAGTCCACAGCTCAGAAAAGGAAAGGGATGCAAAAAAGAAAAATGATAATACAAGGAGTTCGTGCATCGGTCTCCTATTCGTCATCGGGCTGTATCGATTAACGGTTTCAACGGTCAGTACCCAGCCAAGCGGCGCAAGAAATTGGATATTCTTCTTTCTAACGCACTGAGCACATTGAAATGGTGCCAGCACAAATGCAGGGATTGAGAATGCATCTATCCGTAAAAAATCTGTTTCACTGAGTTTGTCTTTTGTCCTGAAGTAAAAGGTTTATCGATGTTTTTCTGTGGTCTTTTGTGGCGAGGAGTCTCCGCACGGTTTGTTAGCCTCGTGTGTGTGTGTGTGTGTGTGTGTGTGTGTGTGTGTGTGTGTGTGTGTGTGTGTGTGGTTGTGTGTGTGTGTGTGTGTGTGTGTGTGTGTGTGTGTGTGTGTGTGCGTGCGTGCGTGCATGCGTGCGAGCGTGTGTGTGTCTGTGTGTGCGTGCGTGCGTGCGTGTGTGTGTGTGTGTGTGTGTGTGTGTGTGTGTGTGTGTGTGTGTGTGTGTGTGTGTGTGTGTGTGTGTGTGTGTGAATTGGGATTTCTTATTGGTTGCCGCTTCTCTTAGTCATAGTCGCTTTGTCTGCCATCTGAAGTTTCAGGGAAATTGTCGGTAGTCTTTGGTTTTTTGTTCCTTATTCACCATTAAGTAAGAGAAAACAAGTACATCCGAATCAGTAGTAATAAAACGCGCATATACACTCATCTCTTCTCTTGGCAAGAGCTCTGGTGTGTGGTATATCCCTGTGAACAGCATGCATTTCTCAATGTGTGCAATATGTCCGATTCTTGTGCCGAAATGTTTATGTGGGTAGGCTCGCTGTGTTCCTAGTTTGTTTGTTTTTTACATGAAGAGTTTGTATAGGCGTATTTTGAAGTGTATATGTGTAATATCCATGCAATGTATCATGTTGAATATAATGTATCTTCTTCAAATGTGTCCTTAATGTATGTAAAGCGCCTAGTGTGTTAAATGACTATCCAGTGAAAATAGTTGTAGTTGTAGTAGTAGTAGTAGCAGCAGCAGCAGTAGTAGTAGCAGCAGCAACAGCAGCAGCAGAACTAATAGTTGTAGTAGTAGTAGTAGTAGTAGTCGTAGTAACAGTATCACCATTATTAGAACCAATAGTCGTAGCTGGGTGCTAGTAGTTACAGTAGTAGTAATAGTAGTACTAGTATTACCATTTCTTGAACCAAGAGTTGTTCTAGATAGGATCCTAGCTATAGTAATAATAGTAGCAGCAGCCGCAGCACAAGCAGCAGCAGCAGCAGAAGTAGTAGTGGTAGCAGTAGTAGTAGTAGTAGTACTAGTAGTAGTAATTGTTGTTGTTGTTGTTGTTGTTGTTGTTGTTGTTCTGGTGGTAGTGGTGGTGGTGGTATTGGTAGTGGTAACTGTTGTTGTGCTTCTTCTTCTCTCTTCTTCTCCTCCTCCTCCTCCTCCTCCTCCTCCTCCTCCTCCTCTCCTTCCTTCTTCTTCTTCTTCTTCTTCTTCTTCTTCTTCTTCTCCTCCTCCTCCTCCTCCTCCTCCTCCTCCTCCTCCTCCTCCTCCTCCTCCTCCTCCTTCTTCTTCTTCTTCTTCTTCTTCTCCTCCTCCTCCTCTTTCGGGTAGGTGCTGCTGCTTTTCCTATTGTTCTTAATGATGAGTTTGATGAACCTGTTGGCAATGAATGTTCAAAGGGTCATACAATCAAAATCACCTGAAGCATCAGCCTTCCCTTCCGATGTTCCTCCACATATCTATGCTCTACCACTACAACCACTACCACCACCACCAACACCACTACCACCCCACCCACCGCCGCCGCCAACCGCATCGTCAACATTCCCTTATAATATACCTATAACTTTAACTGACTGCAAACTCCATTCTATCTCACATTAGTTTCAAAGCACATGAATTATGCAGAAAGACGAGCTCACACACCGTTGTTGATTGATTCCAGAACGTTTCATCGCATCGCTTGCACTGATCAGTCCCGTTGTCGAGGTTCCACACTAAAGTAAACGGCGCGAGAAATCTGAAAATCGAAGCCAGCTGTGATGCCAATCTCTCCTGAATACAACCTGCTTCAGTGATTCTGTATAGTGCGGTGGGATGAGAGTTTACACCTATTCTGTATATACTGTGGTGAGGTATGGATTCATACACAGTTTACAACTATTCTGTACATCGTAATAAGTTAAAAGATTTGCATATAGTGTGTTTCTATTCTGAGTTTACACATAGATTACAACTATTCTGTATATTGTGAGATAAAGGTGAACACATAGCTGACAACTATTCTGTATATATTTGTGGTGAGTTACGTATTCATACATAGTTTACAACTGTTCTGTACATCTTGATAAGATAAAGGTTAACACATGGTGTACATCTATTCTGTATGTTGTGGCGACGTAAGAGTTTACACACAGATTATAACTATTCTCTATATTGCCAGGTAAAGGTTTACACATAATTTACAACTATTCTGTATATTGTGGCGAAGAGTTACACATAGTTGACAACTATTCTGTATGTTTGTGTGGTGAGATTAGGATCTACACATAGTCTACCACTATTGTTGGTGAGATAATGATGTAC
This sequence comes from Conus canariensis, assembly GCA_033310375.1. Lineage (NCBI taxonomy): Eukaryota > Metazoa > Mollusca > Gastropoda > Neogastropoda > Conidae > Conus > Conus canariensis. Next base: position 6,747,406 of record CM065735.1, read on the forward strand.
AGATAGTGTACAACAATTCTATACATTGTAGTGAAATACTGATTTACACACGGTTTACAACTATTCTACATATCGTGGTGAGATAAGGATTAAAACATAGTTTACAAATATACTGATATTGTGGTGAGGTTAGGTTTTACACATTCTGTGTAGTATAGTGAAGTAAGGGTTAACACGTATTGTGTGTACTATAGTAAGGATTCACACATATTCTGTGTATTACAGTGAGGTAAGGATTCACATATGTTCTGTGGATTATAGTGAAGTAAGGGTTCACATATGTTCTGTGTATTATAGTGATGATTTGCACATGTGCTATGTACTATAGTGAGATAAGGGTTCACACATGTTCTGTGTATTATAGAGAAGTAAGGTTCATACATGTTCTGTGTATTATAGTAAGGATTCACGCATATTCTGTGTATTATAGTGAGGTAAGGGTTCACACATGTTCTGTGTATTATAGTGAGGTAGGGATTCACAGATGTCCTGTGTATTACAGTAAGGATTCACACATATTCTGTGTATTATAGCAAGGATTCACACATATTCTGCATATGATAATGAGGTGAGGGTTCACACACATTCTGTGTATTATAGTAAGGTAAGGGTTCACATATATTCTGAGAGTTATAGTAAGGGTTCACACATATTCTGTGTATTATAGTGAGGTGAGGGTTCGCACATATTCTGTGTATTATAGTGAGGTAAGGGTTCACACATATTCTGTGTATTACAGTGAGGTAAGGGTTCACACATATTCTGTGTATTACAGTGAGGTAAGGGTTCACACATATTCTGTGTATTACAGTGAGGTAAGAGTTCACACATATTCTGTGTATTATAGTAAGGTGAGGGTTCACACATATTCTGTGTATTACAGTGAGGTAAGGGTTCACACATATTCTGTGTATTACAGTGAGGTAAGGGTTCACACATATTCTGTGAATTATAGTGAGGTAAGGGTTCACACATATTCTGTGAATTATAGTGAGGTAAGGGTTTTACACATATTCTGTGTATTACAGTGAGGTAAGGGTTCACACATATTCTGTGAATTATAGTGAGGTAAGGGTTCACACATATTCTGTGAATTATAGTGAGGTAAGGGTTCACACATATTCTGTGAATTATAGTGAGGTAAGGGTTCACACATATTCTGTGAATTATAGTGAGGTAAGGGTTCACACATATTCTGTGTATTATAGTGAGGTAAGGGTTCACACATATTCTGTGTATTACAGTGAGGTAAGGGTTCACACATATTCTGTGAATTATAGTGAGGTAAGGGTTCACACATATTCTGTGAATTATAGTCAGGTAAGGGTTCACACATATTCTGTGTATTATAGTGAGGTAAGGGTTCACACATATTCTGTGAATTATAGTGAGGTAAGGGTTCACACATATTCTGTGAATTATAGTGAGGTAAGGGTTCACACATATTCTGTGAATTATAGTGAGGTAAGGGTTCACACATATTCTGTGAATTATAGTGAGGTAAGGGTTTTACACATATTCTGTGTATCATAGTGAGTAAAGGGTTAACACATATTCTGTGTATTATAGTGAGGTAAGGGTTAACACATATTCTGTGAGTTATAGTAAGGATTCACACATGTTCTGTGAATTATAGTGAGGTAAAGTTCACACATGTTCTGTGCATTATATAGTGAGGTAAGGGTTCACACAAGTTCTGTGTATTATAGTAAGGTAAGGATTCACACATAATATTATAAATTCTGACTACTGGTGCTCATACAGCGTGCTTTTGCTTGATGACTGCTCTTCGTAATCAGTGCAAATGTGACAGTTGTTACATATCCATGTCTAACCTTTGACCAAAAACTTCAAACGTTCCCTTTTTTAAACAGGATGAAAGAACGTGCTTTCGCGTGATTTTGGTTCTTTTGAACTATTCCACCACTTTACGATTATTATTATCCTTACAACAACAACTACTACTACTACTACTACTACTACTACTACTACTACTGCTCCTGCTTCTGTTGCTGCTGCTCCTGCTGCTGCTGCAGATGCTGCTACTGCCACTACTGCTACTACTACTATGGTTGGCTAGAGTGGTTTGGAAATGGGTGACAATTCCGCAGTTTTACCGGATTTCGCCTTTGGGTCTTACAATATGATGAACGGGCAGAAAAAGATAAAGTAACTGTGTAGTACAAAGTCTCACAAGGAATTGCACACATCTTTAGTGTTGAAATGTTCACTCTCTTTGCCATTTGTGTGTGTGTGTGTGTGTGTGTGTGTGTGTGTGTAGAATTGCTGTAAGTAGACACTGATTCTTGGCTTTATCAAAAGTACACCTGTGCCATTTCTTTTCGCGTCGATGCCAAAGTCAGAGGAACAGTCAGAGAAGTCATAGGATGAGAGGAAAAGAAAAGGGAAGTAGGTTGAGTTGTCTTTAAAGTACAGGTAAGGAAAGGTCAGGTACTGTTGCTTACAGCCCAGCCAATCGCAAAGGGTAATACTATCAGGGCTGTAATCATTCTTCCTGATACTGCAGCCGTGTCCATCTGCTGCAGGTTGCAGCATACTGACAAATATCACTTTCTGTCTGTGGGATGATAGTCGAAGTAAGTCTGAAGATTCAATGGAGGACATGTACCACCGGTACCATGTCTTTAAATTACATGAAAGCCCATACAATAACATCGCCATCACTGCACAGGATATAACCCTTGCCGACGCTCGTCACCATTGATGCCTTTCATTGTTCACATTCCCCGCCCCCGTTGCCTCCCCCCACCCCTCCCCCCCTCCCCCTTGTTGCAACTCAACCCGACCATTAAAGAGCGGAGGGGAGAGGAGTGGCAGCCCGTGTCAACGCCATAAACTGGCCATTTCCTTCGCCAGGCTCTATTGATCAAGTGTGTTTCACGTGCTTGTTAATCGGCCAAGCCACAGGAGAAAATTTAATATTCCTACCCCCTCCCCTCCCCCTCACCCCCCCCCCTCCCCCCTGACGTGACGATAGAGAAGCAAGCAAAAAAAAAAAAGAAAAAGAAAATCTCCTGGGCTTCAACCTAATCCTTCCTTAACAAAAGCTGTTCCATTGTGAATGCATGTCGCGAGATAAGGGTGTGCATGCGCTTCATTAAAATCATCTCTGGGTATGAATATCATTGGGTGCATGGTTTTGTGCTGTTAGCACTTTTATCCAGTTTCAATGCCATTAGATATTTTATGACCTTGTCTGTCTAATGTCACTCCCCAAATATGACGCCATTCGCTCTAGCGAGTAATGTATAAATAGCAGTGTGCAGGCGCTCCCCCCCCCCACACACACACACTCACTCACACGCGCGCGCACACACACACACACACACACACACACACACACACACACACACACACACACACACAACACACGCATGCTTACAGGTTGAAGTAATTAACATCTACATCACCCGGAATAGCATCCTTCTAGCTCTGTGTACTCATTTCTCATTCCTGTATCTTCCATCAAGTCTGACCCACACAATCTACACAGGATTTAAAACAGGGACCAAAGGGCCTCACACATTGTTAGCATATTCACTCACGTTCTCTTCATATCCAAATTGATAAGTCTGGTTTCCCTTGCCTCTGCAGCCCGATAAAATGTGATGTATGTTTTCTGACGCTTTAATGCAGATGCCAGCGTAAACCTGGAGCTTTGAATCTCATCTGTCCCTAGCATGGGGACGGCGCCACTATGATCTAAGGACCCGTCAACGGAAAGGATGACCAACGTGCCTTAAAATGGCTGTCCCTTGCTGAATAGACGCAAGGAAGAAGAAAGCAAGGTCACCTATAAAAGCAATACAAGGAGACTGTGAAAGAGAGTCTGAACTGAGGAGTTCCAGTGATTCGACACTACTGAAATCACGCGAGGTCTTGCAGTAAAGATTCGTGGTCACACGAGATCTTCCATAAACAGCAACTAATTTTTTTTTTCTAAGGCTTACCCTCTCAAGAAGTAGCCCTAGCAGTGTGAGTGAACGACTGGCGATTGGGAATGTGGAGTGCTCAAAACTTCGATCACTTTGGTTATCTCCCATATTGCAAGCGCTCCTCCCATGTTTCAGAGTTTGGGGGAGGGGTTGTTTTTTGTTTGTTTGTTTGTTTGTTTTTTTGTTGCTTTTCTTTCTTTTAACACGCGTTACAAAAACCGTTCGCAGAGAAATCCGCTTTCCCCACTCCCGCGCAAAAGAGTTTCCAACAGCGGCGGAACCTGCAACTTTCATTCTGGCGGCGGATCAAACCATGAGAACATCATCAGGCTGGGTTCACTAAGTCTGTTTCTCCAAGGCGCACAGTCACCTGCAAAGCGTCATCCCCGCTAGAAGAGAAGAGACGGCAAAATCCGTCCCCAGTGAATGCTGCAACAGAGTGGCTTTGTTGCCCATGTCCACTGCAAAGTTCCAATGACTCTCCTGTCTTCAGCTCTGCCACAACGGGTTGGTCTAGTTGCAGAGCCGTGCCAGAATTCATGGGTTAAAAGCGGAGACCCCATCTTTCTTGGCCGACACTGGGGAAAGGTCCAGTGGCGGTGAGGAAAGACTCCCTGACCCGCAGGGAAAGTCCTGTTGACAACGGGAAAGTCTATGACCTGGGAGAGAACACGTAAGACCTCATGGCGAAAGCGTGGCCGTGTCTGGAGTTGTACTGTCATCCCATGTCAGCGGAACAGCAACGAGCGAGGCTACGAGATGCACGCGGCAGTTGCTTGACGGTGGCGTTTTTTGCCGGTGGGCTGTGTAGTCATGAAGTATACACCCATGGGAACGCTCCCGTGGAGGTCCTGTCGTGCCACGTCCAGCAGCCACTACACAATGGCATCTACCATTGAGCAGTTATGTCCCTTCAGGTGTTAATGGAATGCCCTGTGCGTGTCTGCACCCTATGCACCGGCTTCCAAGGTTGGTGCAGGATTGCTCCCAGATGGTTTATTGAGGACAGTACTTCCCTGGGTCCGTACCGCACCTTCAGGTGTATCTTTTTCTCGCTGAGTCCACGGGCAGCTTCACATGTCCCGGCTGAGTTCAAACCAAGAGAGGAGGCAATCCACATGCTATGATCTTGACGCTCTCTGCTCCTTTGATTGTGTTGGCGAATTGTTTGGAGAGAGGTCTTCACATGTTTCCTCAAATATTGTTTTTTTTTCTTCTTCTCTATTTTGACTAATGGTAATGTGTGTGTGTGTGTGTGTGTGTGTGTGTGTGTGTGTGTGTGTGTGTGTGTGTGTGTGAGATCAATGATGAATGAATTAAAAGGTAAGAGTATACTGAACTCGGAC
>CM065735.1:6760207-6782707 GCA_033310375.1 Conus canariensis
ACAGGGGTCAGTATTGGGCCCAGTGTTGTTTACATTGTACTCACAGCCCTTGTCGGATGTTATCTCGGACCATGATTGTGATTTTCACAAGTATGCTGATGACACTGAGCTTTCTAAGAGTGGCACACCTGATGATTTTGTTTCTGTTCAATCTGGGGTGTCTCGGTGTATCAGCAGTGTGCAGGAATGGATGACAAGTAATAAGCTTAAATTAAATTGTGAAAAGACTGAAGTCATGCCCGTTGGAACCTCCTCCTGCCTCAAACTCGTTGAGTCAGAGTCAATGGTTGTTGATGGTACTGAATTGCCTTTCAATAACTCTGTCAAATACCTTGGTGTTACCATTGATCAGTGTCTGACCATGCAGAATCAAATTCTGTAGTCTGTCGCTCATCCTTTTTAGAGCTGAGACGTATTGCTTCCATCCGACGCTTTATATCCAGGGAAGTAGCTGTCAGGCTAGTCTGTGCCACGGTGATGTCAAGATTGGACTACTGCAACTCTGTTTATGCTGGGCTTCCCGCAGAACAGATTGCTCGGCTGCAGAGAGTCCAAAATAGCGCTGCACGACTTGTTTTGAAGAGGAGGAGGTGTGAGCACATCACTCCCATGCTGATCGAACTGCACTGGCTTCCCATACAGTATCGGTGGCAATTTAAACTGGCAGTTCTTGCTTTCCGCCACTTCAATGAATCTCTTCCTCACTATCTCTCTTCTTCTCTCTGCACCTACCAAAGCTCTCGTACCCTTCGCTCTTCTTCACAAAAACTTTTGAAAATCCCTAAGCGTTCTCTGAAATCTGTTGGCGAAAGAGCCTTCAGTTTTAGAGCACCTTCTATTTGGAACTCCCTCCCTGAAGACCTTCGGAATCAGCCTACTCTTTCTTCTTTTAAATCTCAGCTCCAAACTTACTTCTTCAAAAAAGCCTTTTCTCTTCTGTAGATGACTAGATCTCTCTTAAATTCCTCCACAACTAGTTCGGTGAGGCAGTTTATGCATGTAGGTGCGTCTGCCATTGTGTACTTTCTTTTTGCTGTGTGCATGAATATTGTATGAATAAGTGCAAATGGTGGATGTAAGCGCATTGAGTTGTACAACAAGAAATGCGCTATATAAGTATTATACATTATTATTATTATGTTTTCTTAAACTAGTATGCATCCATATTGCGATGTCATCAGCATACTGAACTACATGGATATGTTTGGACAGCGCAGAAGGAAGATCATAAAGGAGAACTGAAAACAAAATTGGGGCAATAATTGATCTTTGGGGGATACCCATATTAATGTACCTGAAGGAAGAATACATCTTACCAATTCTTGTACATATACGTCTGTCCATTAAAAAACTTTTTATGAAGGAATACATGTTGCCTGAAATACCAATCTTTTTTAATTTATAAAGCAACCAAGCATGCCAAACACTGTCGTAGGCTTTTTTTTAACATAAACAAATGTAGCCAACGTACTTTTTCTGTGGGAAAACTGTTTTTTTTATTTGATTGGTAAGTTTTACAAGATGGTCTGTCGTGCATCGACCCTTTCTAAAACCAGCCTGCTGGACTGGAAGCAAATAGTTCTTTTCACAATAGTACGTCAGACGCTTCAATACAATTTTTTTCCAGAAGCTTCCCGACATGAGAAGACAAAGAGATTGGTCTATAACTGCTTACAGAAGTATTTATCTTGCCTTCTTTCAAAACTGGTATGACCACCGAACTCTTCCAAACTTTAGGGAAAGCGCCATTATTCCAACATTTTTGGAATAACGAGAGTAGTACATGTTTCCAGGTAGACGGCAGATGACTTAGCATCTGATAAGAAATGCCATCTAGACCAACTGCTGAGTTCTGAGATTAGACTGATGATAAAGCTTCTGACAATTCTGAGACCTGGATAGGAGAATTCAAAAAATGATCTGCAACTGGATCAGGATCCCAATAGTCCTCTTTTTGTTCCTCTTTCAATCTATATCGCTCATTTTCTGCCTGCAGAGATGAAGACAAACTATTCTGAGAAAAGAAATCAACAAAAGCCTCAGCTTTTTCATAAGAGGTAGGACATTCCTTTTCTAGCTTAATAGGGTAAAGTTGTTTTTTGTGACCATTTTTCATTTCTTTTACTTTTTTCCACACTTTAAACATGTCTTTTGATTCTGTTATTTCCTCCTTACAAAATTCATCCCAGTATGTCTTTTTTGCTTAAGCGATTATTTTATTACAGTTGCGTGTATTGTTCTGTGTTTGTATTCTGGTATTAATGGAAACTTGTACCTATGTCACACAGCGATGCGTATTTCGATTTTTTTCCCTCTTTTCTATAGTACTACCATTCTCATCCACCACAGCTGTAAATTCCAAATAATGAGAAAAAGACAAGCACAGGGAAAAGCCCCTTGGTAATCCCTAATTTGACAGAGAGCAAATGTAAAGCTTCTATATATCTGAATCAGATTTGCTTCGATAAATCCAAATCAGATTAACCTTACAGAGACAAGTATTTCCACACTGAGTGTACGTGAACACCGGTTTTTCATCTCTTCTTCTTCTTCTTCTGCGTACGCAGGCTGATACTCCTGCGGACACTCCCTAAATGGACAGGCAAGTATTAATCCCATCTACCCAGCAAAGCGGGTGGAGCTTTGTGTGTATGACCGTTTTTATCCCGCCATTAACGCAGCCATACTCCATCTTCGGGGAAGGTGGATGCTATGTGTAACGTGTCATCTATATCAACGGCCAAACTGGCCTTCTTTTCCGAAAGTTGGTGATGGGATTTTACGTGTGTGCAAGATGTTATGCGTGCGTTCACACACAGAACCTCGGTTTATAGTCTCATTCGAAGGACTGTATAGGAAATGGAGTCAGAATTCATGTTAACTCCGAGGGAAAAAGCCCCCTGTACCGAAACGGCCTGGCGGAGATTCAAACCCGCAACCCTTGGATTACGAGTCCGGCGCTCTACCAGCTGAGCTATTCCGGCCGGTTTTTCATCTGATGTTCGTCTCTTGCACACTCCCTCTGTTTGTACTGAAAAAAACTCGTGGTCAGCGTTCCTTTGCCTTGTAATCAGAACAATGTTCCTACACCACCTCTGATACTTCGCCTCTTCGCCCGCTTTTAAATCAAACTTAAAAAACTTTTCTATTCCCATCTCACACACACACACACACGCACGCACGCACGCACGCACGCAGCACGCACGCGCGCGCGCGCGCGCACGCACGCATGCACGCACGCACGCACACACACACACACACACACACACACACACACACACACACACACCTGTCAAGCAGTACTTTTTTGCCCGCTTCTCTCTCTCTCTCTCTCTCTCTCTCTCTCTCTCTCTCTCTCTCTCTCTGTCTGTGTGCATGTCTGTGTGTATCCGTTCGTGCGTGAGTGCGTGCATGCGTGTGTGCGCGTGTGTGTACTTATGTGTGTGTGTGGTGTGTGTGTGTGTGTGTGTGTGTGTGTGTGTGTGTGTGTGTGTGTGTTTCAAATTTAACGTCTATCCACTCTAGGTGATATCAGACGGAAAAAAATGTGTGTGTATGTATGTGTGTGTGTGCACGTGTGTGTGGTGTGTGTGTGTGTGTGTGTGTGTGTGTGTGTGTGTGTGTGTGTGTGTGTGTGTGGTGTGTGTGTGTGTGTGGTGGGTGTGTCGCGCGCGCGCGTGCGTGCATGCGTGTGTGTGTGCGTATGTGTGTGTATGTTTGTGTGTGTATGTGTGTGTAAGTATGTGTGTGTGCGTGCGCGTGCGCGCGCATGTGTGAATACGTGCGTGCGTGAGTATGTGTGAGTGCATGCGTTCGTGTATGCGTGCTTAAGCGCGCGTGTGTCCGTGTGAGTGTGTGTGGTGTGTGTGTGTGTGTGTGTGTGTGTGTGTGTGTGTGTGTGTGTGTGTGCATGTCTGTGTGTGCGTGTGTGTGTGTGTGTGTGTGTGTGTGTGTGTGTGTGTGTGTGTGTTGTGTGTGTGTGTGTGTGTGTGTGTGTGTGTGTGTGTGTGGGGTGAGTGTGTTTGTGTGTGTGTGTTTGTGTGTGTGTGTGTGTGTTGTGTGTGTGTGTGTGTGTGTGTGTGTGTGTGTGTGTGTGTGTGTGTGTGTGAAGTTCAGATCCCGTTCTCGCTTTGAATCTTACACTGTACCGGTGCCACAGTCAACGCCGTGCAATGGCAACATACTGGAGCTCTACCATTCCACAGACACGGGGGGGGGGGGGGGGGAACACCTTCAGGAAGTCATCTACAAATGATGTAGCGTATGACTACGACAGCAGCAATGGCCCCTTCATGCTCTCTTTGTATTATCTGTGTTTGCTCTTCTTCTTCTTCTTCTTCTTCTTCTTCTTCTTCTTCTTCTTCTTCTTCTTCTTCTTCTTCGCAGTCAACTCCGTGAAGAGTCAATGGGGTAGTACCACAGTGAAGAAGAACTGTTCACCAAGTTCCTCCTGCTTTGACGTTTGGGTGCCAAGACCTGGCTCTCTGTGAATAGTTTCCCAGTCCACTGTGCAATACTGTTCGTCCCTCGGGTGCTCTCTCTCTCCTCTCTCTCTCTCTCTCTCTCTCTCTCTCTCTCTCTCTCTCTCTCTCTCTCTCTCTCCCCCCATCCTCTCTCTGTCCCATCCTCCCTCTCTCTCTCTCTCTCTCTCTCTCTCTCTCTCTCCCTCCCCCCAACCTCTCTCTCTCCCATCCTCCCTCTCTCTCTCTCTCTTCTGTCTCCCTCACCCTCTCTATCCCTCCCTCTGTCTCCTTCACCTTCTCTCCTCCCTCCCCCTCCCCCCCTCCCTTCCTCCCTTCCTCTCAACAGCTCCGAGAACGAAAGTTTCTGGACGTTGTCACATGGACATGCCAATTTTTTCCCCCTTTTTCTTATTAAAAAAAAAATCTTTTTAAAACGATGTCAATAGATCCTCTGGTAAGGACAGAGGTTTTGGTGTCCCAGCCCCTAACCTACTAACCCAGAACTGTCGAATGACTGAGGGGAGAAACCCCAACACGAAAAGACAACATGGAGAAGGGTGAGCACCTCCTTGTTTGGCTTGCGCTTGACGCGTCGCATGATGGCCGCTCATATCAAAATGCTGTGAAATCCCACGTTTGACTGACGTCTTCTGTTCTGACTACACGAGGGAAAGAGACGTGGAGGGGGGGGGGGGAAGCGAATGGGAGGAAGGGAGAAGACGACTGGAGAGAGAGAGAGAGAGAGAGAGAGAGAGAGAGAGAGAGAGAGAGAGAGAGGACAGACAGAGAGGGAGGGATGGAGGGAAGGAGGGAAGGAGAAAGTGAGAGACAGACAGATAGAGAAAGTGAAACAGGCAGACAGACAGACAGGAAGAGAGACTGACAGACAGAGAAACAGAGAGAGAGAGACACACACGAGAGAGAGAGAGAGAGAGAGAGAGAGAGAGAGAGAGAGAGAGAGACAGAGAGAAAAAAGAGAAAGAGACACAGAAAGAAGGGTCACCGAGGAGAACAAAAAGGCCAGAGCCAACATCCAAAGATCTACCCCCCAAGACACCGGCCACAAATACCAAATCCCCAATAAGGGCAAACCATCACCAAACATTTTGAGGCAGCACAAGCAAACACCTTTCTCCTCTCAACCTAATTCCCTGCCACCTTTTCCCTCCTCTTCCCCTTCTCCTCCTCCTCCCCCACCCCTCACCCCACTCCCTATCCCCCACCCCCACCCCCCACCCTCCGCAACCCAGCTGCCCTTCCCAGAACCTCCCTAGGGGAAACATGATGGCATTTCCTACAGACCTGGTTCCATCCCGCCAACCCTGACAAAGTCTCTCTGTGGAACTGTCTCCCTTCTCCACCACTCCCCCCCCCCCCCCCCCCCCTTCGCTCCACCCCCACCGTCTTTCTTCACTCATTACTCACAAGCATCAGTGTCAGGAAAAGATCATCGCTCACGGTTGTCAGTAGGTATGCATGTCATTCTGTGTCCAAGGGACTTAACTGGGATCAAGGGGACATGAACGCAGGCAGTGTTGTGATGTGAATGTCCAGCGGTTGGACATAGGGTTTCGGTATGTGGTTTTGCTGTTAGTGGATGTCTGCAGCAAACACCAGGTGCTAGAGATGCTTGGACATGGACACTTTGTGGGAGACGCGATGACCGCTAGTTTATTCTATACATATGTGCTGGATACTTTTAGTTGGCCTCTCTCTCTCTCTCTTTCTGTGTGTGTGTGTGTGTGTGTGTGTGTGTGTGTGTGTGTGTGTGTGTGCGTCGCGGAGTGGTTGTGTATCTCCCCTCTCTCAGTCTTCTATCTCTCTCCTCTCTCTCTCTCTCTCTCTCTCTCTCTCTCTCTCTCTTAACAAGGTTGTGGGCTGTTTCGTTTCACTTGCAACAAAATCAATACACTGCTTCTGAATTTTCTGAAAACGACATGATGTTGCTTTGAATGAGTCCACTGTGTACACGAATGAACAAAACCAGCTTGGAGTACAAATAAAATTCCTCTCCACTGGAACTGTTAATAATCCATTACTGTCTTTTTTTTAAGCAATTTATTTTTTAAGTTGTGTAATGGTCAAGACTTGGCCAAACGTAACACCACACTTCTTCCTGGTCTTTTTCGTTTACTTTACAAAAAACTGTGTGATCATTATTAACGATGGCTTTACCCATGAAGTTTTACTGATCAGGCGTGTTTAGAATAACCATCAATCAGCCAAGAAAAGCTGAGGGAGGATAATACCCCCAGTGTTAAACACGATATCAGGGAGGCCTGTAACACTACAGCCTTCCAAGCATTCCCAGCTTCCACAAAACCCGTTTCCCAGCGTGTGTTCAGCACCAGATAAGGATGAGAACGTGCTTACCGTGGTCGTTGACAGTGCACGAGCTCACTTTCGTCGTCTCTTGCCAGGGAATTTATACGTCGTGTGCTAAATAGACTGGACATAACACCTCTACCCCACCGCTTAGGATTGACGGCAGAAACGTTGTGGCTTCACTGAATGCAGATGCGTCTCTCCTCCTTACAGTCTGTCTGTAGTAGCTCAACAATGGGTGACATGGAAATGCTTAATGGTAGTAAGAGTCTACCCATGTCTGCTTCTTTGAAAAAAGAAAGAAAGAAAGAAAGAACAGACAGACAGACAGACAGATAGAGACACAGAGAGAGAGAAGTCCCACAACGTGCAAACTAGTGTATATACACCACAATAATCCTCTAAACCAAGAAATTACAACGCGCTGCGGTTACTACGTATATGTATCTATAAAGAAGAGGTAGAGTGAAGGAGGAGGGGAGGAAGAGAAGAAGAAGAATGTGTAAAAGAAGGGGGGAAAATAAACAAGAGAGAACTGGAGGCGGAAAGAAAGGCAGACGCAAAGATAGACCAGAGCACCCACAAATAGATTCTATTACCCAGGACAGCGAGTGCAATGGCAAAGACAAACAGCAGTTGGCACAAGCAATTGTGTGTGTTGTGTGTGTGTGGTGTGAGGAGAGAGAGGAGTGGGAGTGAGAGAGAGAGAGAGAGAGGGGGGGGAGGAGGAGGAGGAGAATGGAGAGACAGACAGACAGAGAGAAACAGACAGAGACACACAGAGAGAGGAGAGCGAGAGAGAGAGGAAGAGAGACTGAGAAAGGGGGAAGAGAGAGATAGACAGACAGACAGACAGACAGTGACAGAGACACAGAGACAGACAGAGACATAGAGAGAAGAACAATTCACCCAAACAATATTTCCTCAAAGAGTGGAACCGAGGACCGACACAGAGCGATACAGACACACGGTATTTGCAGGCTGTACAAGTGAGTGCTAACCCTCCTCACACTCCCCATTCCTGCCATCTTGCTTGGTTCTCAGCCAGCACCACCAGGACTACATGATACCCCTTCCTGCAAACACTGCTTCAACTCCGCCGAGTCTGTGAGCATCTCTCTCTCTCTCTCTCTCTCCAGTTGTTTCCGCCTTCAATGGAAAGAAAGAGAATTTAGTCTGCGGGTGTTGAAATGTCACTTTCTATTTCTGAACACGAAGTTGTGGAAAAACATTTTCTTCTGGTCATTTTAGCAACCCCCCCCCTCCCCTTCATCCCTCTTCCGCATCCACAAACACACACACACATGCACGCACGCACGCACATGAACGCACGCAGCACGCACGCACGCACGCGCGCGCGCGCGACACACACACACACACACACACACACACACACACACACACACACAACCACACACACACACACACACACACACACACACACAATATATATATATATATATATATATATATTATATATATATATATATTAAAAACAAGTTAAAATCAAGCTTAAAACATCTACAAGCTTGTTTCGCGCTGTGCGGTCGTCAGGATGTGATGAGCTTGTATTGCCAGTGATATATATATATATAATATATATATATATATATATATATATATATGCTTGCTGTTGTTTTTTCCCCGTGCTACATGTGTTTCTCACTGATAGATTGATGTTATTCATTGATTTTATTCACACATAGACTACAACATATCTTGGAAAATCTTTAAAAGAGCAGCACCATACAATAACATTTCAAAAAGATGTAATCTATGCCTTACAGAGAAATACATTATACTATGTAAACCACAGTTGGCAACTTTAAATGTTAGAACAGAAATGGTTAACAATTGCAGACACAGATGGAAGTTCCTATCAACATAGACTACAACATACCTTGGAAAATCTTAAAAAGAGCAGCACCATACAATAACATTTCAAAAAGATGTAATCTATGCCTTACAGAGAAATACATTATACTATGTAAACCACAGTTGGCAACTTTAAATGTTAGAACAGAAATGGTTAACAATTGCAGACACAGATGGAAGGTCCTATCAAACAAGCTTGTAGATGTTTTAAGCTTGATTTTAACTTGTTTTTAATATAACAAATGTCGCTCCCACTGTGGTTGAGCACTGTTTTTAAAATTGCGCTGATCCTCAGTACCATCTCTCTCTCTCTCTCTCTCTCTCTCTCTTATATATATATATATATATATATATATATATATATATATATCAGCGTTTCAGAAAATGAAACTAAGTAATTTATTAAAGTGTCCATAGGCTAGATTGCAAACAAAGAAATAAACGGTACCCTAGACAAAGAATCTTGTGTTGGTATCATATTTCACAAACTGATTCATTCATTTGTCAAACACCATTAATCATCAGGACAGTTTTTCGTGTTCGGGTCGACGCCTGTTAAAACATATTGCAAAAAATACCAAATGCATACATGGTGAACATATGACACTGCATATCATTTTCCTCCAGTTTCCTGGAACATGCTACTGTATCTACCACAGTCTTGTTCATAGCTATTTATCAATTTCTCTGAAAGCTCATTCTTAGTTATTGAGTTGTTTTGTTATCTAATGGGTTTTGACAAATATGTGTGATGTTTTCTCAGTGATATTTCTTTTCCAATTGTGTATGTCAGTTAATCCCTCTCCCCTCCTTTTACCACCTTTCATCTCCCTACCCCCCACCCCCCTCTGTGTGTGTGTGTGTGTGTGTGTGTGTGTGTGTGTGTGTGTGTGTGTGTGTGTGTGTGTGTGTGTGTGTGTGGTGACGTGCGTGCATACATGCTTATGTCATATGCTAATCTAGGATTGATAAAGAGAGTTTTTTTGCTTAAGCAACCAAGCGATTGTAAGGGGAGATACTTCTCGCCAAGCTGTCCACACTTTTGCTTATGATCTCATTTCACGAAACCGTCAGTCATCAAGATTGTGTGGATAATTACGAATCAAGAAGAGAAGAGGTTACGTGCTACGTAGACATTCAGCTGCGCATATTTGCATTCTTACACCACTTCACGTTGATCTGATTGGCTCACTGTCTGTCCGCGTCTATGGATTCGTTGGCTGTGTGCTGCTGCCCTTCGCTGTTCAAAGTCGCACACTTTCAAGTGTGAAGCACACACTGGGTGGGTGACATGCAGGCAAAGGCTACACGCACGCAGTAAGCCGACCGTGCAGCGAAACAACAAGTAGGCATGGCTGGTTTCAACGTACGGGTGACTGCAGGCAGAAATCGAAGCATTAAACCCCCAAAGTGGAATTAATGAGACATCACTTGACGGAACGAACAAAGTACAAAACAGACACGACGCGTTTCGACCGACTGGATCTTCTTCGGCCGGATAAACAACATTCAAAGCAATGGTAACAAACGACAACAATCTGACGTGAGTGACGGACAAAAATGACGGAATAGAAAGAGAAGAGGGAATAGTCCTGAGGAGAGAGGGTACATATTAAAATGATGATAACTACTAAAATAAATGAGCCTTATTATAATTGTATGAAGCTACTGTTGTTGTTGTTGTTGTTGTTATCATCATTATTATTATTGTTGGTGTTGCTGCTGCTGATGATGATGCTGTTGTTGTTGTTGTTGACAACTGTGGCGTGGGTGACCAATTCTCTTGAGACGCGATGTGACTGTGGTGCCCGAAAGGTGACTTGTGCAAAGTACCGCGACTCCAGCACTGGCGAGAAGTGGCAAAGCGTGAGAAGACACTTATCCTGTTCCCTTTTATCTAGGACAATATTCTCTATCCCCTTTCGTGCACAGTTAAACCCATCGAGGGCTATACGCCCATTCAGCCTTGAAACTATCCTGCGTCATTACGTCTGTCTGTAATGAGACCAGAAAGTTACACGCATTTACAGGTGTCGTTTATAAGTTAATGAACTGAGTAGAAAAAATCCGAAAGACCGTGCATAATCAATGGCTTATCTCCTGCCTTCAGACACAGAAGAATGCGAAGTGAACAGACAGACGAGAGTTACAAAGGCCCACATTTATGGATGTCTCCCGAAAGTACAGAGACAGAGAGAGAGAGAGAGAGACAGAGACAGACAGACAGACAGAGACAGAGACAGACAGAGAGCAAGAGATAGAGGGGAGAGAGACAGACAGACAGACAGACAGACAGACAGAGAGCGAGAGAGAGAGGAGGAGGGGAGGGAGAGAGGGAGACAGAGACGGAGACAGAGACGGAGACAGAGACGGAGACAGACAGACAGACAAACAGACGGACTGAGACAGACAGACAAATTGACAGACAGATAGACCGAGTTAGGTAGACAGAGGAAAGACAGACGAACAAAGAGAAGGACATACAGAGGACAGACAGACGAACAAAGAGAAGGACATACAGAGGACAGACAGACGAACAAAGAGAAGGACATACAGAGGAAAGACAGACGAACAAAGAGAAGGACATACAGAGGAAAGACAGACGAACAAAGAGAAGGACATACAGAGGACAGACAGACGAACAAAGAGAAGGACATACAGAGGACAGACAGACGAACAAAGAGAAGGACATACAGAGGACAGACAGACGACAAGAAGGAATACAGAGACAGACAGACGAACAAAGAGAAGGACATACAGAGGCGAAACGAGCAGCGAGCGAACAAAGAGAAGGACATACAGAGGAAGACAGACGAACAAAGAGAAGGACATACAGAGGACAGAGACAGACGAAAAGAGAAGGACATACAGAGGAAAGACAGACGAACAAAGAGAAGGACATACAGAGGACAAGACAGACGAACAAAGAGAAGGACATACAGAGGACAGACAGACGAACAAGAGAAGGACATACAGAGGACAGACAGACGAACAAAGAGAAGTGACATACAGAGAACAATAGCAGACGAACAAAGAAGGACATACAGAGGACAGACAGACGAACAAAGAGAAGGACATACAGAGGACAGACAGACGAACAAAGAGAAGGACATACAGAGGACAGACAGACGAACAAAGAGAAGGACATACAGAGGACAGACAGACGAACAAAGAGAAGGACATACAGAGGACAGACAGACGAACAAAGAGAAGGACATACAGAGGACAGACAGACGAACAAAGAGAAGGACATACAGAGGACAGACAGACGAACAAAGAGAAGGACATACAGAGGACAGACAGACGAACAAAGAGAAGGACATACAGAGGACAGACAGACGAACAAAGAGAAGGACATACAGAGGACAGACAGACGAACAAAGAGAAGGACATACAGAGGACAGACAGACGAACAAAGAGAAGGACATACAGAGGACAGACAGACGAACAAAGAGAAGGACATACAGAGGACAGACAGACGAACAAAGAGAAGGACATACAGAGGACAGACAGACGAACAAAGAGAAGGACATACAGAGGACAGACAGACGAACAAAGAGAAGGACATACAGAGGAAGACAGACGAACAAAGAGAAGGACATACAGAGGACAGACAGACGAACAAAGAGAAGGACATACAGAGACAGATACAGACAGAGAATTGGGATAGAGAAAATGTTTTATTATGAGCGACCGAGCGAGCGAGCGAAAGAAGAGAGAGAGAGAGAGAGAGAGAGAGAGAGAGAGAGAAGAGACGGAGAGACGGAGAGACAGAGACAGACACACAGAGAGAGAAACAAAGAGAGACACAGAGAGACAGAGGCAGAAACAGAGGTAGATAGAGAGAGATATAGACAGAAGAGAGAGAGACAGAGTAAGAGACAGAGACAGAGTGAGAGACAGGCAGACAGACAGTCAGACAGACAGGCATGCAGATAAGCAGACGAATACATAGACGGACATAGACTGACAGAGAAAGACTTTGACACTTTGACACCTAAACATATTATTGTCATTACCCGAAAAAAACTTTCTGACAAGACAGTGGAAAAGGGGGGGGGGGGGGGGGGGGGGGGGGGGGGGGTTAAAATGATTCCATGTTGATGTTATGATAAGAGTTCGCACATTAATTCACATTTATGCAAACTGTTAAAAAAACTCAAAAGAATTTTTTTTTTCAAAAGCTTAACTCTCAGGAAACTACACACTTGCAAAGTACCTAATAACAATACTCAAAGTGATGAAAATAAAATAACTGCATTTTATGAAATCGTTCAAACGCTCCTAGCATCCTGTCTTTCAGGTCATACTGAATTTTAATGTTCTTCAAAATAAATTCGATGCTGTCCTTAATAATCCATCCTACATTATTTAACGGTTAGTTTGTTTGTCTTATTGTTCACATCCAATATGTTGCTTGTACAGTTTGTCTTTGTTTCTTTTCATTGTTTGTGCTAATGACATAAATCTTCAAGCCAATTTAAACGCAAGAGGAACACAGAGAGAGAGGGGGAGGGGGAGAGAGAGAGAGGAAGGGGTGAATGGAGAGAGAAAGAGAGACAGACAGAGATAGAGACAGAGCAAAAAACGAAAAAAAAATGAACGCAATAACACAATCCATGTCAGCAGACACAATGAAACAAAACAACTGCTAATGGCATTTCCATGGGATGGGAACGAACATCGTTCCTCCTCAATCCAATTTCCTGTCACCTTATTTCTTTCCTTCCAGAACACGCCGCATGGACAGTGAGTAGTTCCCGCAGACCGGGTCCCCCAGTTTGCCGAGACTGACAGCATGTCTCTCTGGAGGTCTCCGACCATCAATGTCAAGAAAAGAGAACTCCGTTCCGGTGTTGATACGTTGGCCTCAATGTGCCCGTGGGGCCCTGAGTGGGTTAAAAGGACATGATTGCGGGCGCGGCGCTGTCGTGGATAGCCCCTGTGGGGGCGGGAAGGTGGGGGGAGGAGGGGGAGAAGCCGTCAGAATGGCATGTCATTTTCCGTTGCTGGAAATGTGGTGATCTAACGCTGTGAGAGGTTGTTGGATTAGTTAGTTTAGTTCTCCTTGGAGAAGATGTGAAGACTTTGCTTCTGACAGAATAGATAGAGCTCTCTCTCTCTCTCTCTCTCTCTCTCTCTCTCTCTCTCTCTCTCTCTCTCTCTCTCTCTCTCTCTCTCTGAGAGGTTGTTGGATTAGTTCGTTATCTTTGCAGACGATGTGAAGACATTGCTTCTTCAAGGATACAGCAGATAGAGTGTTCTTCTCTCTCTCCTCTCTCTCTCTCTCTCTCTCTCTCTCTCTCTCTCTCTCTCTCTCTCTCTCTCTCTCTGTGAGAGATTGCTGGATTAGTTCGTTATCTTTGCAGAAGATGTGAAGACATTGCTTCTTCAAGGATACAGCAGATAGAGTGCTCCTCTCTCTCTCTCTCTCTCTCCTCTCTCTCTCTCTCTCTCTCTCTCTCTCTCTCTCTCTCTCATCAGATTATCAAAGTTATCGATCTGAGCCCACGACTGTCTACCTTGATTCTGGCAGAGTGCCGTTGACATGTTTTATGTTTCTAACCGGGTCTTCGCCGAGACGGAGAGTCTCGGAAGCGTGAAAATGCAATGAGAAAAGCCGAAGAAGAGAAAGTAGCTTGAAGTACTGACAAGAGCCGTTCAGTTCGACATATTGGCTTGTGGCTCCTCTGGTGGGCTTCTATATGATGGTGTGTAATACTGGTTGTGAATTGCTGGTGCAGAGATTGGATCTAGATGTGGGTATATATATATATATATATAATATATATTGTTTCGTTATATCCGGCTTCCGTGGTAACCGATCCGCCGGTTATAACGAATGTCTAACTGATTGCTTCGTTATATCCGCATGACGTGTTTATTCTCTCTCTCTCTCTCTCTCTCTCTTCTCCTCTCTCTCTCTCTCTCTCTCTCTTGTGCGCCCTTGCATGCATTGCTCAAGCTCGTGTCCTAAGCTGTTCTATACTTTAAACGAAATAATCTAAGAATTGTTTCAAAAATATGACTGTAATTAATTCAAACTGATCGGACCATGCATTACAAACTAATGGTATAAAACCGATAATAAGTAAAAACTCTGGAACAAAGTGAGATCTAGTCGCAAACAATGTAGAGCGACCGCAGGCGGAAATCTGAAACAAATTTTACATAAATGTTTGCGAACCGCCAAAAACAAAACATGGACAAACGAATCACAAGACAAAACACGACGCGTTTCGACCTCTTAGGTCTTCTTCAGCAAGATACAAAACAATTAGGACAACGAATATGAACGAGCAATCACTTATCTTCATTTACGTCAGCGCAAGATAGGCGTTGAATGAAATGCTCGTTTTCATTCAACGCCTAATAATAAGTGATTGCTCGTTCATTTTCGTTGTCCTGATTGTTTTGTATCTTGCCTGAAGAAGATCTAAGAGGTCGAAACGCGTTTTGTTTTGTCTTGTGATTCGTTTGTCCACGATTGCTTTTTTTTTTTTTTTGGCGGTTCGCTAACATTTATGTAAAATTTGTGGAACAAAACTCACTGTGCAATTCCGGAGACTTCTGAAAAAATTACACAGCGCCACGATTTTCAGGTGGAGGAGTTAAAGTGGGTTTCTGCACTGTTCAGTCATTGGGATGGTCAGTGGTATAGAATTAAACATTTAAGAAATTGATTTAAAATACATGCACTCTGCCGTAACGGAGAGCAACATATTTTGTGCTCGTCACACATTGACAAGGTATCGTAAAAATGAGAAAAAAAATTGAGTGTCTCTGTAAGGTTTTGACAAGTCTTGAAAGGAGGGGGGGGGGTAGAGAGGCAAGAGGATAAGTTAATAATGATGATCTACAAGAAAGGTATCATAGATTCGCGATCTTTCTCTAGCAGTCTATGAAAACTATCATAGCCGATTGTATCTGTGGTCCATTGGCATGAAATAGAGATGTACCAAAGTCTACAATTCCATGGTATTCTCACCACCACGGGTTCAAAAACGGAATCCAACAGCACTCCAAAGCAGCCAGTGAAGGGTAAAAAGTAAGACGAAAAGAAAGTGTGGTAAAGAAATAAGTCACTGAAAAACTAAAATCATGTATGAAATATAAGGGTAAATCTTTGAGCCTATACTCGGCATCTATTTAAAGATGGAGGGAATCAAAAGAAAAAAAAGGTGTCACAGTAAAGTGGTCAGCTCACTGTTGAATAACCCAAGTATTGTCAGCAGCAAAGAATTGTGCAGGACCGCCTTCACCTGGATCTCCTAAGAGATGCAATCTCCCACTGCTTGACCAGCCACTGATACGTTGAACAATTTAGTAGTGGGAGAAAACAAGCGCAGGCTAACAATTTTCCATCATTATATCAATGAATTGGCAAAGATGCGAAGGGGAAAAAAGTGTGTGTGGGGGGGGGGGGGAGGGGGGGGAAGGGTAAAAGAAATAAGGATGAAAATCAGGGAATATATCTTAAATATAAGATCATTCACTGACAGCCTATGAAGACCATCGTAATCCCTCTTGAAGACAGAACTGTTCATATTGCCTGCTCCTAGGCATTTCGTCCGCTCGATCGGACTCGCCTGGGAGACACGGCTGATTGTGGTCACTTGGCATGTGCCTATGCATATATAAACATACACACAAACATACAAATATGGATGCATACATACATGTGTACATTTTTTCCCATACAGTCCTTCGAATGAGACTATAAACCGAGGTTCCGTGTGTGAATGCATGCATAACATCTTGCACACACGTAAAATCCCATCACCAACTTTCGGAAGAGAAGGCCAGTTTGGCCGTTGGTATAGATGACACGTTACACATTAGCAACACCCTGCGTGAGAAATGGAAAGAATGAAGGAAGTAAGGAAATTGAGTGAACGATATTGAACGATTATTGACTGGATGACACGGGAAACGACTGATGAAGGCCAGTGGCAGCTCTTCAGTCGCACTACCCAGGTAGGCAGCCCGTTGTGTAAACGAGTGTTGATTGTAAAGCGCTTAGAGCTTGGTCTCCAGCCGAGAATAGGCGCTATATAAGTATTCATTTTATTATTATTATTATTACATATTTTTACACACAAACACATGCAAAGACAAACACACACACACACACACCGCGCGCGCGCGCGCCGTACGCGTGCCAGCACGTACGCATGCACGCTCGCACACACTAGCATGCACGCACACACATACACAAATACGCGCGAGCGCGTTGCGTGCGCACGTGTACGCATGTATGTATGCATGTATGTATGTATGAATCCATCTCTCTCTCTCTCTCTCTCTCTCTCTCTCTCTCTCTCTCTCTCTTGTGTGTGTGTGTGTGTGTGTGTGTGTGTGTGTGTGTGTGTGTGTGTGTGTGTGTGTGTTTATATGTGTGTGTGTTCACTTACGTACTTACTTAGACACTTTCTCATTTCTTCAAAATCCCATTCGTTTGATTTAGTTCTTATTTCCTGGCTAACTCACCAGTCACCTTTCAAGCTGGCTTGTCTGTCAGCCTTTCAACTGCTTGTCTGTCAGCCTTTCAACTGACTTGTCTGTCAGCCAGCACCTTTCAACTGCTTGTCTGTCAGCCTTTCAACTGCTTGTCTGTCAGCCTTTCTTCCTTCTGTCATCCCGCTGACCTTCCCAATCCGCTCACTCCTTCACTAACCTACATCCTCATACATCAACGTTTCTGCCTCTTTCTCCTTCCCTGTGTTCTCTCTCACCCACTCATTCACTTACTTACTCACGCACTTACTTACCTACCTACGTATATACCTGCCTGTCTGCCACCCGTCTTTCACCCCAACCCCCACACCCAACCTTGTTCTTTTCCGTTCTGCATTCGTTCTTTGTCCCCTCCCCCCCTCCCCCACCTCTCCACTCACTCTCTCACTCACTCACCACCTTATTCACTCACCTACTGATTCATAAATCTGCAGGCCTTCCAGTCTAACTTACTCCGTGCGTCCATCGTTTTCCTTCAAGTTCCTTCTTTCCGCCCTCTCCACCTCTCTCTTAACCCCCACACTCATTCACTTGCTTATTTACTTACTTGCTTACTAACTTACCAACTTGTCATTTCTACCTACTTTTCAACTCACCGGGCCTCACTATCTACTCTCTAACCCACTCCTCTTTCACTCATTAACTCACTCACTCTTTTATTGACTTCATAAATAGATTTGCCCCGCATGGCCAGCAAAGGACAGCGGCTGCATGACAGCTTGATAGTGTTTCAAGGGGAGAGAAACACACCCCTCTGCCAACACAACGCCCCTACAATCATGTCCCCCTAACCCTGTTAGGGCCCCGGGGTGGCGACACCACGAAGGAAAACCGCCGCCCAACGGAGTTGTCTTCTCTTCACGTTGATGGATCATGGAGCGACCGCGAGGGGGAGCTGTCAGTCTCGGTGAATGGCGACAGTTTGGCGGGCAATGTGATCAAGGCGACGCAATGTGCTGAGATACAATCATGTGTGGACAATCCCTAGACGCTGTCACCATGTAACTTTAGAAGACTTCTCCTGTAGGTATTTCTGTTCATCTTTCTACTGAAAGTAAAACAGACTGCAGTGCTTCTGACAAGACAAGACAAAAGACAAAATTCTTTATTTACGAGGATAATAGATAAAGCACTGACGCGCTTTTTTACATCCAGTCCTCGCCCTGAGTAGGGACTACAACATGCAGTGAAATGAATAATGTAAGAAAACAAACAAGCAAACAAAGCGGCAATGCAATCATAATGGAACATTAAATGAAAATAGAAGAGAACTGAAAAAAAAATGATAATAAACAAAAAATGAAATAAAAATGAAAATAACAAAAATGAAGGGGAAGGAGAGAGTAGGGGTGGGGGGTGGGGTAGGCGGCAGGAACGTATGGAAATGTACTACAACGTACAAGAATTAGCATGCATAGAAACAGACAGTAAAAGGAATATGACAAAGTACTACAGAATTTGGAACACACACATACATGCACGCACGTACGTGAGCACGCACGCATAGAGAGAGAGAGAGAGAGAGAGAGAGAGAGAGAGAGAGAGAGAGAGAGAGAGAGAGAGCAAGGTACAACATGTAATCATTTTTCGTAAGGCATGAAAATACGTAGAAGGTATTTAGCAAAGTGAGAAGGAATTTGGGGGAGGGGGGGCAAAAAAGAAGAGACAGAGAGAGAGAGACAGAGACAGAGAGAGAGGGTGGAAAGGAGAGGGGGAACAAAGAAATTGAAAGTAGTAATTAAGCATGAAATGTAAGAGAGAGAGAGAGACAGAGACAGAGAGACAGAGAGAGAGAGAGATAGACAGAGAGAGAGAGAGATAGACAGACAGACAGACAGAGAATGTTGCTTATAGCTAGATCAGGGTTGTCACTGCTTTGAAGTCAACTCATAAGTCATTAAACAAAAATTCATTCAGTATTTCTAAAATGATATGGCCAACTACAAGTACACATGCATAAGAAGGTGTTAAGTAACACAGATTTCTTCTATAATACAGACCAGACAAGCACATTTTCAACAAACATGTCCTCATCAGACATGACAAATCGCACACACGAGTGCACAGCACAATACACCCCTGATACCAGTCAGTATGAGAGTAGTTAGGCTGGAGGTAAGGTAGGATGGATATTTTTTTATACTTACCACTAACAAGAAAGTATTGTTTCGTGCATTTGTGACTGCTGTTTATAACATTTGAAGAAGACGATGTACTCGAAATTTGCTCATCTGTTTTGTATTGTATACGAACACTGCGTCACTTTACCTCTTGTTTAGTGCGTTTTTTGTACTCCCAGATCTTATAGAACAGGGAGTGCTTTACAATGGGAACGAAGAAATGCTCTGTGTGGTGTGTGGTGTGCGTGTGTGTGTGTGTGTGTGTGTGTGTGTGTGTGTGTGTGTGTGTGTGTGTGTGTGTGTCTGTCTGTCTGTCCGTCCGTGGTTAAAATGTGTTCCACTCGCTCCAGACAAAACTGCAGGACCTATCTTTCTGAAAATTTGTAGATATGTTCATTATGGGTCACGGATGATGCCCGATGTTTTATTTTACCAGAATAGCCTTTACTAACGGCTATAAATGATAATTTTGTTATGTACAGTTTAACCGATAACGGTTTATAAATTTAAGTGTAATCGAATTTTGTGAGTTTCTGGTAGTAGAGTGGATAGTGTACCCGCTTGTCACGCGGGTGATCCGGGTTCATTTCCCCGCCGAAGAGAGCAGCTTTTTTCCCCCTTTTTCTCTTACATACAACATTTCTACCATCAAAAGGGGAGAAAGTGCCATAGTGACTGATTTACTTATGTTTTTCTTTTTGTTGTACTACTACTTACTGGGAGTACGTTTATATGCTTTGCATCTTGTTTTATTTTGGCGCCTTCTTTCAAAATGCTATTTCATTTTGTCACTTTTTTTATCTTCTCCTGGTTTGAGTGTCCCATAATCAGACTTTTATTTCTCAACGAAAATAAAGCAAAATCAGTATGTTCGTGGATGGAAATTGAAAAACATCAACAACGTAAGTACTATACCTGCGATCATACATAAAACAAAATAAGAGAAAGAGACAGACAGACAGACAGACAGCGAGAGAGACAGACAGACAGACAGACAGACAGACAGAGACAGACAGAGCACTGAACAAAGAGAAAGCTTAGAGAACCCAGTCTATGATTCTCAGCTTCTTCTTATTTCCAGTTTCAGATTATTTCTGTTAATAATTACCTTTATGTTTATTACACACAAGAGAGGTTAGAAGCAAATCTTAATTCATGCGCTGCTCTTTTTTTTCTTTCAAAACATCATCAATAGAAACCTTTTTCTGATTTGTCAGTGCTGTCATCGGTAGTTTGACATAACTGCCTATGTCTAGCATCAGACGGCAACTGCCACAACGTCAAATTCCCCCAAACAGAGAAAACAGTCGGCCTACAGCAACGCACACACTCAAGTAGTTTTGACATACTAACGTCTGCAGTAAGAGAGCCAGGAAGAGATGTTTTCCATGTTTTCTGGACACTGATGATATAGGACGCAGAGAGAGAGAGAGAGGGGGGGGAGGGAGAAAAAGAGAGAGGGGGGAGAGACAGAAGAACAGACAGTCAGAGAGGGGGGAGAGAGGGAGTGAGAGAGAGAGAGAGAAAGAGAGGGAGACAGAGATAGAGAGAGACAAAGAAAGACAGAGAGAGACAGACAGCAAACGAAGTAGCCGTCAGTCTCGGTGAACCGAGACAACTTCGCCGGAAAATGTGATCACAGAATAATAAACCACTTCTCAGCAGGTGAACGGCCTCATGGGTTC
Organism: Conus canariensis; assembly: GCA_033310375.1. Lineage (NCBI taxonomy): Eukaryota > Metazoa > Mollusca > Gastropoda > Neogastropoda > Conidae > Conus > Conus canariensis. Next base: position 6,781,193 of record CM065735.1, read on the forward strand.
GACACCACTCACATGGAAGTTTACCAAATTCGATGAATCACACAGCTAGTCACCTACACCGGTATCTAGAAATGATATGCCGCTATAAACAGAGAAAGAGATGCAACAAAACAAGCAAAGGGGAAGGGGGATGGGGTGTCTTAAACAATCTTGTCTCTCCTGTTGTTTACCCGCTTTCTTTTTCATGTAAACCAGAGAGAGAGAGAGAGAGAGAGAGAGAGAGAGAGAGAGAGAGAGAGAGAGAGAGAGAGAAGAGAGAGAGAGATACAATTCAGAGTAATAGAAATAACAGAAGCTCTGTCATGAAATTGAAACACATTTTTTAGTAAGTTACACTGACATTTTTTTAACAAGATCTAGTTGCAAAGTGAGACGACTTCAGGCGAAAATCTAAACAAATCTTAAATAAATGTTAGCGAACGGCCCAGAGAAAGGTGAACGAACGAGTCACAAGACAAAACACTACGCGTTTCGACCTCTTAGGTCTTCTTCAGGCAAGATACAAACAAATAGGACAACGAAAATTCACTTAGCTTTGATCGCTTCAGAGTTCAGCGCAAGGTAAGATAAGATAAGATAATGTTACTTATAGCCCAGCCGACCGCAAAGGGCCACATCAGGGCTGTCACCACGTTAAAATCAACTCACAAGTCATTCATTCACACAATTCTTTAAAATACATCGAAAAACCATCTGAAAGTTTGTTAAAAATCTTTCCACTGTAAAAACTCAGATCCGATGAAAAATGTTAATCTCTTTCAAGAACTCAAAGATGGCATCAGGTGGGACATCTCTGAACAAGGTTTTCATGGAATCCGCCGTAAAATGTTTGTGTCTCACATCGTGCAAGTCCCAACACTCTAAAAGAATATGTTTCATTGTGAGTGGCACATGACATGGAATGCACCACGGAGCTTCTTCACTCTTTAAAAGGTACGAATGGGTAAAATACGAATGGCCGGTGTGCAGCCGGCACAGAACTGTTTCTTCTTTACGACCACCAGACGCAGATGGGAGGAACTCCTTAAGGTTTGGACGGATCTGAAAGAGTTTGTTATCCGTCTGTGTATTCCAATCCTCCTGCCAGAGGTCTCCCACATAATCGTTAATTTTGGGTTTCAGATCTGAGCAGGGGATATATATGTTGGACAATTTCTCTCTTGTGGCATTCTTGGCTAAACGATCAACCATTTCGTTCCCTCCAATGCCAACATGACCAGGAATCCAAGCCAAAATAATGTTGTAACCATCCGCTTTCAACTTGGTCAAAAGTTCAAAAAAGTGTAAAAGTTCTGGGTGCTGAAGGTTGCGGCCAGCTATGGCCTCCAACGCTGACAGTGAATCTGACAGAACCAGAAAGTCCCTCTTCTTAGATTGTGAGATTATCTTCAATGCCAGAACCAGAGCAGTAAGTTCAGCGGAATAGACAGAAGCATCTGGAGGTATATGTTCTAACAGTATCTGAGAAGGAGCCCCAGGGCAGTAGGCTGCACAGGCCACTCCATCCTCAGACTT
>CM065735.1:6787707-6797707 GCA_033310375.1 Conus canariensis
GAATGAAGAAAAATACATTGTCCTTACAGATTTCTCTCTCTCTCTCTCTCTCTCTCTCTCTCTCTCTCTCTCTCTCTCTCTCTCTCTCCACTTACTTTCTTCAATGGCATGGGTACTCAAGCTTCCAGAGTGGAAAGGGGAGGGGGGGGGGGGTGCGAAAGACTAGGAAGACAGAAGTAAGAAAGATAAAGTACAAAACCCACAAAAAGTCTCAGTGCAAAATCTAATGCAGGCTTTTTTCTCAAGAAGAACATGTACCAACACAACCCAGTTTCTGGAGGGGAACATGCCATCATTGAGCTAAGATAATTTATGTGGTGGAAATTTCATCACTAAACGCAAACAACAACCTTATGCAGGAAACATACTTGGCGGGGGGGGGGGGGGGGAGGGGGGGGGGCAGGGCTCAGATAATTTCTGATGGGGAAATATGATCCTCTAGAGAGAAAAGACAGGTTTCTCTTGGAAGAAGAGGTTCGTGTATTTCAGTAATTACTGACTTGATTAACTTGGAAACGGAAACACAGAAAGTCCTCACAGAATCCATGATGGCATTCGCCCTGCAGGCATTTTCATGATATCAGGTTCTCCTGACAGAAACTGCCAGCCTTTTTCCGGCAGAATCTCTGTCAGCGTTTCTACTGTGTTTTCCGCCACAATTCTTTAACATCATGAACATATTATCCCAGCAGAAAATGTCTCAGTTATGTCATCATATTATACCAGCATCTTTTTTTTTTCTCAGAACAGTGACCCACATTTACTGGCAGAAGCGGTCTAGGCATTACTTCGCCCCCACCCCTCCCCTCCCCATCAATCCTCAATCAGAATTATTTTCACCCTCTATTATCGTTCTTTTCTTACACACAAAATGGTTTTGACTGTGCGGTAATCTTCTACCCTGCATATTTGTTTCATGGTCGCGCTTTCCCTTAAGGAATTCTTTTGGCTTCGTGTCCGCATTTTGACCTGCAGAAACTATCTTGGTTCTACGACTTCATTTTCAAAGCAGAACCGTATTTTATTATGAAATCACGATTATGTTGTGCTAGCAATAATGAGACTGATGTAAACAATTACTTTTTTTATTTTTTTATGTTTATTCTGCAACTTTCCCTTTTCCCTGATTGCGTTTCCCTTAACAAACTTTCTTGGCTTGATGATTGCTTTTTTCTGCCTCCAGAAAACAAGTTGATACCTGATCAGATTTTGCATCAACCCTCTGTGCTAGCTCTGGGGAGAGAGTAGGGGATGGGGGGTGGGTGGGGTGGAGGATTCTGTCTGGGGTTGTCCTGAGCTATGAACATCAGGACAGGAAGAAACCACTTCATGTGTCGATGCATCACTTGTCATTGTGTTAGGAGAGGAGGAGTGGGAGGAACAGGGCAGACGGGGAGAGGACGGGGGGGGGGGGAAGGTTGGGGGAGGGGGAGGGGGGGAAGCACCTAACTGAATTTGGATCAAACGATTGCTGGACACTGTGCACGCTTGTTTGTTCTCCCCTCCTGTCCATCTCTCTGATCAGAGACAGTCAAAGTCAAGCTGACGTTTCTCTGTATGCATGTGTTGCATAAAGTTTCTATGAAATGGCTTGAGTGAAGAAAAAAAACATCGTTCTTATGGACACTCTCTCTCTCTCTCTCTCTCTCTCTCTCTCTCTCTCTCTCTCTCTCTCTCTCTCTCTCTTGTGTATGTGTGTGTGTGTGTGTGTGTGTGTGTGTGTGTGTGTGTGTGTGTGTGTGTGTGTGTGTGTGTGTGTGACTTCCCACTTACTTTCTTAAAAAAAAAAAAAACATGGCATGGTGTGCACAAGCTTCCAGATGAGTGAGGGGGAGGGGGAGGCCAAAAGTCTAGCAAGACAAAATGAAGAAAAAATAAAGTACATAACCTTCAAACAGTCTCTGTGGAAAATCTAATGCAGGCTTTTTTTTCCAAGAACAACATGTACCCATTCAACCTGGACAAGTCCTGGAGGGCAACATGCCTCAATTCAGATAAGATAGTTTATGTGGTGAAAATATCATCACGGAATGCAAACAACCGCCTTATGCAGAGAACATATTCTTTCAGGAGGGCTGAGCCAACTTCTGGTTGGGAAATAAGATGCTCTAGAGAGAAAAGACGGTTTCTCCTGGGAGAAAGGGATCGTGTGTTTTAGAAATTACCGAGTTGATTAACTTGGAAACGGAAACACAGGAAGTCCTCACAGAATCCATGATGGCATTGGCCCTGCAGGCATTTTCATAACATCGGGTTCTTCTGACAGAAACTGCCAGCCTTTTTCTGGCAGAATCTCTGTCAGCGTTTCCACTGTATGTTTTCCCGCCACAATCGTGTCGCCGTCGTGAACGCATTAGCCCAGCAAAACAAATTCTTAGTTATGTCATCACATTTTTTCCAATATTTGTCTTACCAGTCCAGTGACCCACATTTATTTCCCGAAATGGTCTTTCTCCCATCCTCCCCAGTTCTTACACAGAATCAGTTTTACCCTCTACTTTCGCTTTTTACTTACACACAAAAATGGTTTTGATTGTGTGACGCTCTGTTACCCTGTTTGTTTCATGATCGTACTTTCCCTGTGGCAATTCTCTGGCCTTCATGACTGCATTCTGATCGGCAGGTCCTGTCCAGGTTCTACGACTGCACTTTCAAACCAGAGCTTCATTTTTTTTTCCTGGATCAAATCACGATTACGTTGTGCTAGCAGTAATCAGACTACTTTAAACGATCACTTTTTTGAAAACTTTTTAATGTTTATTCTGCAACTTTCCTTCCTCCCTGATGACATTTCCCTTGCCAAAAATGTCTTTGCTTGATGATTGCTTTTTTCCCGCTAGATTAAAAGTTATGTCACCTGATCAGATTTTGCCTCAACCTTCTATGCCAGTTCTAGGGAGACAGTGGGGTTGGAGAATGTGTGGGGGTGGAGGATTCTCTCTGGGGAGAGGCAGGGGGGAGGGGAGAGTGGGGAAATGGAGGATTCTCTCTGGGGTTGTTCTGAGCTATGAACATCAGGACAGGAAGAAACTACTTCATCACTCGTCATTGTGTTAGGAGAGGAAGAGTGGGGGGGGGGGGACGGGGCAGACGAGAAGAGGAAGTGGGGAGAAAAGGTTGGGGTGGGTGGGAAGAGGCGCCTAGCTCAATTTCCATGACACGATTGCTGGATACTGTGCAAGCTTGTTTGTTCTCCCCTCCTGTCCATCTCCTCTGATGAGAGACACTTAGTGTCCAGTCGATGTGTCTCTGGATGTATGCATTGTGGAAAGCTTCAATGAAATGGCTTAACTGAAGAAAAATGCATCGTTCTTATAGACTTTCTCTCTCTCTCTCTCTCTCTCTCTCTCCTTGTCTCTTTGTCTCAGTCTCTCTCTCTCTCTCTCTTCTCTCTCTGTCTCTCTATCTCTGTCTCTCTCTCTCTGACTTTCCACTTAATTTGTTCATATGCAATGGCACTGGTGAACACAAGCTTCCAGAGTGGAAGGGGGAGTTGTGGTGAGGGGTGAGGGGGGGAGATGATGAAAGCCTATCAAGACAGAATGAAAAAAAATGAACTATGTAACCTTTACACAGTCTTTGTGTTAAATCTAATCCCGGCTTTTTTCAAGAAAATGTACCTATATAACCCGAACAATTTGGAGGAAAACATGCTATCACTGAGCTACAGAAACTGTCATCACTGAACACAAACAGCTACCTTATGCTGGGAATTTGTTTCTCTCAGCTGAGATAACTTCTCACAGGGAAATTAAATCCCAGTTCTTTTTTTTTTCAATGATTACTTTTTTTTCAGCAATAGAAAAGATGATTATCACCTGATCAGATTTTGTCTCAGCCTGCTATCCCAGTTCTGATGGGGAAGGGGGTACAGAGATGAGGGAGATGTATCTCTTGGGATCCTCCTGAACTATGAACATCAGGGCAGGCAGAAACCACCTCATGTCTGGATGCGTCACTCGTCATTGTGTTAGAAAAAAATCGTTCTTATGGATACTGTGTGTGTGTTGTGTGTGTGTGTGTGTGTGTGTGGTGGTGTGTGGTGTGTGTGTGTGTGTGTGTGTGTGTGGACTTCCCACTTACTTCCTTTAAAAAAATGGCATGGTGTACACAAGCTTCCAGATGAGTGAGTGGGAGGGGGGAGGCCAAAAGTCTAGCAAGACAAAATGAAGAAAAAATAAAGTCTATAACCTTCAAACAGTCTCTGTGGAAAATCTAATGCAGGCTTTTTTTTCCAAGAACAACATGTACCCATTCAACCTGGACAAGTCCTGGAGGGCAACATGCCTCAATTCAGATAAGATAGTTTATGTGGTGAAAATATCATCACGGAATGCAAACAACCGCCTTATGCAGAGAACATATTCTTTCAGGAGAGCTGAGCCAACTTCTGGTTGGGAAATAAGATGCTCTAGAGAGAAAAGACGGTTTCTCCTGGGAGAAAGGGATCGTGTGTTTTAGAAATTACCGAGTTGATTAACTTGGAAACGGAAACACAGGAAGTCCTCACAGAATCCATGATGGCATTGGCCCTGCAGGCATTTTCATAACATCGGGTTCTTCTGACAGAAACTGCCAGCCTTTTTCTGGCAGAATCTCTGTCAGCGTTTCCACTGTATGTTTTCCCGCCACAATCGTGTCGCCGTCGTGAACGCATTAGCCCAGCAAAACAAATTCTTAGTTATGTCATCACATTTTTTCCAATATTTGTCTTACCAGTCCAGTGACCCACATTTATTTCCCGAAATGGTCTTTCTCCCATCCTCCCCAGTTCTTACACAGAATCAGTTTTACCCTCTACTTTCGCTTTTTACTTACACACAAAAATGGTTTTGATTGTGTGACGCTCTGTTACCCTGTTTGTTTCATGATCGTACTTTCCCTGTGGCAATTCTCTGGCCTTCATGACTGCATTCTGATCGGCAGGTCCTGTCCAGGTTCTACGACTGCACTTTCAAACCAGAGCTTCATTTTTTTTTCCTGGATCAAATCACGATTACGTTGTGCTAGCAGTAATCAGACTACTTTAAACGATCACTTTTTTGAAAACTTTTTAATGTTTATTCTGCTATTTTCCGTCCTCCCTGATGACATTTCCCTTGCCAAAAATGTCTTTGCTCGATGATTGCTTTTTTCCCTGGTAGATTAAAAGTTATGTCACCTGATCAGATTTTGTCTCAACCTTCTATGCCAGTTATAGGGAGACAGTGGGGTTGGGGAATGAGTGGGGGTGGAGGATTCTCTTTGGGAGAGGCAGGGGGGAGGGGAGAGTGGGGAATGGTGGATTCTCTCTGGGGTTGTTCTGAGCTATGAACATCAGGACAGGAAGAAACTACTTCATCACTCGTCATTGTGTTAGGAGAGGAAGAGTGGGGGTGGGGGGGGGGGACGGGGCAGACGAGAAGAGGAAGTGGGGAGAAAAGGTTGGGGTGGGTGGGAAGAGGCGCCTAGCTCAATTTCCATGACACGATTGCTGGATACTGTGCAAGCTTGTTTGTTCTCCCCTCCTGTCCATCTCCTCTGATGAGAGACACTTAGTGTCCAGTCGACGTGTCTGTGGATGTATGCATTGCGAAAAGCTTCAATGAAATGGCTTGACTGAAGAAAAATGTAATGTTCTTATAGACTTTCTCTCTCTCTCCTTGTCTCTCTGTCTCTCTCTTTCTCTCTGTCTGTGTCTCTCTATCTCTGTCTCTCTCTCTGTCTCAGTCTCTCTCTGACTTTCCACTTAATTTATTCATATGCAATGGCACGGTGTACACAAGCTTCCTGAGTGGAAGGGGAGTTGCGGTGAGGGGGGTGGGGGGAGATGATGAAAGCCTATCAAGACAGAATGAAAAAAAATAAACTATGTAACCTTTACACAGCCTTTGTGTTAAATCTAATCCCGGCTTTTTTTTCAAGAACATATACCTACATAACCCAAACAATTTCTGGAGGGAAACATGTTATCCTTGAGCTACAGAAAATGTCATCACTGAACACAAACAACTACCTTATGCAGGGAATTTGTTTCTCTCAGCTGAGACAACTTCTCACAGGGAAATTAAATCCTCTTGGGAGAAAAGACCGTTTCTCTTGGGAGAATGGGATCATGTATTTTAGAAATTACGAAGCTGATTAACTTGGAAACAGACACACAGGAAATCCTCATAGAATCCATGATGGCATTTCCCCTGTAGGCATTTTCATGCTATCAGGTTCTCCTGATCGAAACTGCCAAGTATTCTCCACCAAATCTCTGTCATCATTTCCACTGTCTGGTTTTGCACCGCCATTGTGTCAGCGTCATGAACACATATCCCAGCAAAACAAATCCTCCATCATGTCATCACGTTATTCCAGTATTTTTTTTTTTGTCTCAGTCCAGTGACCTACATTTACGTGCAGAAATGGTGTTGGCATTATTCCCCCCCCTCCCCCCCCCCCCCCCCCCCGCCCCCGAAATCATTTCACCCTCTACTGTCACTCTTTTCTTACACACACAATGATCTTGACTGTGTGGTAGTCTTCTACCATGTACATTTGTTTCATAATGGCACTTTCCCCTACGGAATTCTCCTGGCTTCAAGGCCGCATTTCGACCTGTAGAAACTATCTCGGTTCTACGATTGCATTTCCAAACCAGAACTTGCTTTTTTCTGGGACCAAATCACGATTACGTTGTACTAGTGGTAATCATACTGTCTTACACCATGACGTGTTTCCTTCTTCTTTTTCTCTTTTTTCTTTTAAATTCTTATGTTTATTCTCTGAATTTACCTCCTCCCTGATCGCATTTCTCTGGCCAAAAAATTCTTGGCTCAATGATTACTTTTTTTTTCAGCAATAAAAAAGATGATTATCACCTGATCAGATTTTGTCTCTGCCTGCTATCCCAGTTCTGATGGGGAAGGGGGTACAGGGATGAGGGGAGATATCCCTTGGGATCCTCCTGAGCTATGAACATCAGGACAGGCAGAAACCACCTCATGTCTCGATGCGTCACTCGTCATTGTGTTAGGAGAGGAAGAGTGGGGGGGGGGGGACGGGACAGACGAGAAGAGGAAGGGAGAGAAAATGTTGGGGTGGGTAGGTAGGGGCGCCTAACAAAATTTGGATGACACGATTGCTGGACATTGTGCACGCTTGTTTCTTCTCTCCTCCTGTCTCTGGTAAGAGACACTTACTGTCAAACCAACACGTCTCTGGATGTGTGCATTGCGTTAATTTACTATAAAACAGTTTGAGTGAAAACAATACATCGTTATTACAGTACTCTCTCTCTCTCTCTCTCTCTCTCTCTCTCTCTCTCTCTCTCTCTCTCTCTCTCTCTCTCTGACTTCCCACTTACTTTTTCATATGTAATGGCATGTGTACTCAAGCTTCCAGAGTGGAAGGGGGAGGGGTGGGGGACGAAAGACTAGGAAGGCTGAACAAAAACATAATGAAGTATATAACCTTCAAAATGTCTCAGTGGAAAATCTAATGCAGGCTTTTTTTTCAAGAAGAACATGTACCAACACAACCCAGACAGTTTCTGGAGGGGAACATGCCATCATTGAGCTAGGATAGTTTCAGCAGTGAAAATGTCATCACTGAACGCAAACAACCACCTTATGCAGAGACAATTATTTTGTCTGGGGGCTGAGACAACTGATGGGAAAATAAGATCCTCTAGAGAGAACAGAGGTTTCTCTTGGGAGAAATGGATCGTGTGTTTTAGAAATTACTGAGTTGATTAACTTGGAAACGGAAACACAGGAAGTCCTCACAGAATCCATGATGCCATTCGCCCTGCAGGCATTTTCATGATATCAGGTTCTCCTGATAGAAACTGCCAGCCTTTCTCCACCAGAATCTCTGTCAGCGTTTCCTCTGCATGTTTCATCACCGCAATTGTGTCCGCATCATGGACACGTAATCCTAGCAATACAAATTGTTCATTATGTCATCACATTCTTCCAGCATTTTTAGTCTCAGTCCAGTGACCCACAGGTACTAGCAGAAATGGTCTTGGCATTATTTCTCCCCCCCCCCCTCCTCCCATCCTCTTCAATTCTTAAGCAGAATTAATTTCATTCTCTTTCCTTACAACAAAATGGTCTTGACTGTGTGGTAGTCTTTTATCCTGTAGATGTGTTTCGTAATCAAACTTTTCCTGTGGCCACCTTTTGACCTGTAGAAACTCTCTTGGTTCTATGACTGCACATTGAAACCAGAGCTTGCTTTTTTTCCTGGATCAAATCACGATTACGTTTTGCTAACAGTGATCAGACCGATTTCATCCATCGCTTTTTTTTTTAACTTTTCTATGTCTACTCTGCAACTTTTCCTCCTCCCTGATCACGTTTCCCTCGACATCAATGTCTTGGCTGGATGACTGCTTTTTTTCCCAAGCAGAAAATAAAAGTTATGTCATCTGATCAGAATTTGTCTCACCCCTCTATGCCAGTTCTGATGGGGGAAGGGGAGAGAGTGGGTGGTGGTGGTGGTGGAGGATTCTCTCTGGGGTTGTCCTGAGCTATGAACATCAGGACAGGAAGAGGCTGCTTCTTGTGTCGATACATCACTCGTCATTGTGTTAGGAGAGGGAGAGTGGGGGAACAGGGCAAATGGGGAGAGGAAAGGGGGAGGGGGGAGGCCGTGGGGAGGGGGAGGAAGGGGCGCCTAACTCAATCTGGGTGGCACGATTGCTGGACATGGTGCATGCTTGTTTGTTCTCCCCTCCTGTCCATCTCCTGTGGTGAGACACTTACTGTCCAGCCGACGTGTCTCTGGGTGTGTGTAATGTGTAAAGTTTCTATAACACGCCTTGAGTGAAAAAATGTATCGCTCTTACACGTACTCTCTTCTCTCTCTCTCTCTCTCTCTCTCTCTCTCTCTCTCTCTCTCTCTCTCTCTCTCTCTCTCTCTCTCCTGCGTACGCAGAAGAAAAAAAAAATTACAAAATTTTTCTTGATTGAAATAGTACTTCCCCAGCTGAAGCTGACTCATTGTCTCCATCATTTTTTTTTATCCCTGGCAGAAATTCAGTGTCAAAAACGCGTTATCCTAGAAGACAATCGCTCAGGTATGTCCTTATAAAACCCCAGCAAGAATATGTCCACTTCATTGATCTAGATGTACTGGCAGAGATGGTCTTGGCACTGTGTATTTCCTGTCATTTCCACCATTGCATATTCCTGACACACATGGTGTTGAGTCTGTGGTAATCTTTTATCTGGTTGCCATTGTTGTATCATGATTGTGTTGTTGTTTTTTCCAGCGGAAATTCTTTTGGTTCAATGGCAGCATTTTGATCTACAAAAGGTGTTTTCATTTCACGATGACTGCCTTTTCAAAACAGAATGTGTATACCCCCCCCCCCCCCCCCCCCCTCCCCTTGCATCAAATTGCAAATACGTTTTCCCAGCAGGAATTCTCTACATTTTTTATTCTTTCTCTATAAGAAAATTTCCTATCTCGATGATCGATGGTTTTAGAGAAAAAGAATAAAAGATGAAAGTTGTTACTAATCACACTTTGCCTATGATTAATCATCCATGCAGAAATTGTCTTTGTCTACTCGCTAAGAAATGACGGGAGGCTGTCTCCACGGGTCGTCCTAAGTACGAACATCAGGATGAGAAGGTTCCACTCCAAGCGTTAATGTGTCACCCCAAAATGTGTCACTTTGGTGGGGGGGGGGGTGTAAGGGGTGAGGGGAGTGGGAGGGGTGAATGAGAAGGGTAGACGGCCGGAGGGGATGAAGGGTGTGGAGAGGGAGGGAGGAGAGGGAGAAAGGACAGAGGGGCGGTGGGAAGCTAACCGAGTTTGGACGACACGATTGCCGGGCATTGTACAAACCTTGCTTGTCCCCCACCTCCACTCCATCCCCATCCCCACCCCCATGCCCACCCCCACCCCAACACTCCCCACTTGTCTCCTCTGGTGGGCGATACTTAAGTGACAAGCTGACGTGCGTGTGGATGTATGCATCGCGTTAGTTTCAATGAAATGGCTTGAGTAAAGAAAGACA
>CM065735.1:6832707-6835207 GCA_033310375.1 Conus canariensis
AGACAGAGACAGAGAGAGAGAGACAGAGACAGACAGAGACAGACTGACAGACTGAAAGACTGACGGACAGACAGACAGAGACAGAGATAGCGACAGAAAGACAGACAAACAAGCAGAGGAGTATAATGGGTGGTATGCAGGCGAATGTTGGCTAATATTATTAAGCAAGTCATCATATGTTCATATCATTGACAATAGTTCGAAAATGTTCGTCAAGGAACGAAAAGTAAAATGTTATATACGTAAACGCTGACACACACCCCCCCCCCCCCCCCCCCCAACACAGACATAGACACAGACGCACACACACACAGATACACACACACACACACACACACACACACACACACGGGCGCGTGCACGCACGCACGCACCCATGCACGCACACACACACACACACACACACACACACACACACACACACAACAATCACACACACACGCGCGCGCACCCGCACGCACACGCACGCACGCAAGCACGCACACACGTACGCGCACACACACACACACACACACACACACACACACACACACCATGCACGTAAGCACATGTATACACGCATTCGCGCACACGCACGTGCACCACCACTCCACACACACACACACACACACACACACACACACACACACACACACACACACACACACACACACAAGAGGTATGGTTCCACTGAGGCGGTTGAAAACAATGTAGTGTTAGCGGAATTTAAAAGTTCCCTTTTTTTCTCGGTTTGAACAGAAACATACAATTACAGTTTAATGGTCTGGGATCTTAGTAAATATTACGACTCACTCGAATCTTTTCAAACGCACCCTGCGAATACGTTGTCGGGCTGTTTTTTGCCTATGTTTAGCGTTGCTTGTTTTTTCGGCAAAAATTGTAAACGTCAATAATAACTTGAATGCGGCATCTAGCCCATTGTATAAGGTCTCGTTTCTATAGAGACATTGGAACTACACACTTGAAAATGTTCTGTTGCCTCCGAAAAAGATCTAATGTATTCATAATGTCAAAATGCCATAGACGCTGAATCGATATTCTTTTTTCTGCTACGAAAAGTCATATAATTTACGATTTAAACTAATTTCGCACAAGTGTATAGTTCGTTCGTCTTTCGCAATGTTCCATACTTTGATGGATAATGACAAAACGTCTCCGTGATCTTTACATAGAAGTTTGTCATGATGATAATCGTCGTTAGTGAATTCCTCTTTTATCCCTTCGATTGAACACCGCGTTCTTATATTGATCTGTGTTACTGTACATGTCTAATAAAATGTATACTTGCAAAATTGTGGTCTGTCAATTAAAATTCTTGAGTCTTCAGTCTCTGTTTTGATTGATTGATTCATTCATTCATTCAGTCATTCATTCGTTCGTTCGTTCGTTCGTTTTTTCGTTCGTTCATTCATTCTTTCATTTATTTATTCATCCTCTATCTATCTATCTCTATCTCTCTCTCCCCTCTCTGCTTCTCTCTCTCTCAGTTTCTCTCCCCCCCCCCCTTTCTCTCTTTCTCTCTCGCTCCCTCTCTCCCTCCCTCTCTCACTCCCTCTCTCCCTCCCTCTCTCACTCCCTCCCCTCCACTCCCTCCCTCGCTCGATCAATCGTTCCCTGACACTCCTCTATCTCTTTTCTTTTCCAATCTCCGCGTCTTCCTTCACTCCCCCACTCAGCCTTGAAAGGTAGTTTTTCGTCACTGTGATTTCCTGGCACAAAGCCTGCACCTTCATGGCTTGATCGGCCTCGTTTTCATCTGGCCATGCGCGCTGCCTGCTTCCGACGCTAGGTCTTGCAGCACGAAGCTTCATTTCCGGCAGAACCGGAAGTGCTGTAAGCCTCGGAACGGCGCAAGGGTCTATTTCACTCGCCCCGTCCGACACAATTATGGGTCAGGACAAAGGCTAATACTTCTGGGGCTTTTTTTTTTTTTTTTTCAACCTACGGCTGTTAAAAACCACGATAGAATCGATCCGCTCCGACATGATCAATGGCGTGAGTCTGTCACCGCTTGTTTGTGTGTGTGATTTTTTTTTTTTTTTTTTTTTTTGAAATTTAAAAGGTAAAAAAGTGTGGGCGGGGAGTTAGATGGATGGAAGATGTGTGTGGGGGTGGGTGGGTGGGGGGTGGGGGGGGGCGAAGGGGGTCAGTTTTTCATGTCAAAATTTCATTTCTTATTTTAGAATCTACGTTGAAAATTTTTGGATTAACAGATCTATCTATCTATCTATCTGTCTCTCTGTCTATCTATCCATCTATCCATCTATCTGTCTGTCTGCCTATCTATCTATATACATATATCACCTATACTATTCTGGAAAGGGGCAGAACTACCGAAAGTGAACAAAAAGTACATAGAAATAAAACTGTATCACACATGCAGAATAATAAACCACGAGTTGATCCCCACCTCCCTCCCTGCACTTGCTTATGAGCAGATGTATATTTACGTACGTAGTATAGAGAGAGAGAGAGAGAGAGAGAGAGAGAGAGAGAGAGA
>CM065735.1:6850207-6867707 GCA_033310375.1 Conus canariensis
CCCTTTACTCATCCAACAAGGAAGACGGGGATGAAGGATTTAAAGGAGAATCAATCTTATTTTGTTGATCGATCACCAGTTTCGGTCTGGTTTGTCCGAGTTATTCCTAACAGTGACAGTTTGTGTATGGTCATAAATCTATAACTTGATCCATGTACACGCAACAGCAGTTGTTCCATAAACAGCTGACAAGCGATAAAGGCGAATTTTGTCAGTTACGGTATTGAAAACTGCAGTTATCAAAGCATGCCATCACTTGCCAAACTTGACCGATGTTGAACACAGGCACAACCAGCATGTCATCACTAACTTTAGAAAGGGCATTCACAGTATCATGCCACAAAGGATAGGCAAAGTTCACTTGTGGAGAAGCGAGAGAAGAGGGGTTGGTGTTGATGTATCTTATAAGTTTGGACACACACCGTTTTTTATTCATGAATAAAGTTTTAGCGAAAGTGGCTTCATTGCAGACAAGGCTGTATTTCACTTAGACTGTTTTCAGATCCAATGACATATTCGTTTTTATGATGGGAACAGGATAGCAATTTTTTAACTTGTTTCGGTCAAATTACATTTTTCTTCATAATAGGTTTAATACTGATTTTATTGAAAAAAAAATGACAGAGAAACCCACGAAGAAATGAATCCCTATCAGCATACGTAATGTTAGGAAACATTTGATTCAACTATTAAAAGAATACTTGCGAAGAAAACTCAGCATACTGTGAGATAAGGCCCCAGTGATACCACTTGCAGGACGGACAAGACAAAAGGACAACACTTCAAACACCTCTATTACGTTGCGTATGACTCGAACAAAAAAAGATACGGGGAGCTCCCGACCATTCCGACTCCTTTTCAAAACAAATTTTTAAAATTATTGATAAGGATCCGCCGAAAAACTTAGATAAACGAATCAGAAGACAAAACACAACGCGGTTCGACCTCTTAGGTCTTCTTCAGGCGAGATACACAGCACTCAGGACAACGAAAATGAACGAGCAACCACTTATCTTCATCCAATTCGACGATTGGACGCCCATCTTGCGCCGAATTGGATGAAGATAAATGACTGTTCGCTCGTTTTCATTGTCCTGAGTGGGGTTTTGTTTGTTTTTGTTTGTTTTGTTTTTTTGTTTTTGTTTTTGTTTTGTTTTTTGTCTTGTTTGTTTTTTTCTTTGTGTGTGCGTCTGTCTGTTGGTCTCTAAACGTTTGCCTTTACTTCTTTTTTTTAAACACTTTTATTACCAATTCCAGCTTATGTACATGTAATTTCAATACATCACACGTGAACCAAATGAACGGATAATGAAAACATACCTAGACTCTGGACAAAATAAAGAGAAATAAAAAAAAAATCAATGAAACAAATCAAAATCACAAATGCACACACAAAAGAAGAATATGGATAACTGCCAGCCATTTCTATCAAAAACGATTACATTTCATTATATATTAATTGTATCCTAGAGTGTGTCCTGAGTGTTGTGGATCTTGCCTGAAGAAGACCTAAGAGGTCCAAACGCGTCGTGTTTTTGGTTTTTTGTGATTCTCTTCACCACGTTTTTTCGGTGGAGCCTTAAAAATTATTTGTTCAAATGTGTTTAGATTTCCGCCTGCAGTCGCCTCACCTTGCAACTAGATCATTCAGACTCCTCACTGCAGGCTTTGACACCTGTTCACTGGTCACTCCTCCTGGACCCCATCTGGGCTGTGGGGAATGGGGGATGGGGTGGGGGATGGGGTGGGGATGGGGGTGGGTGATGGGGGCAGGGGGGCGCACGGCAACGATCAAGGCAGCACCAGTTGTCTTCACCTGTAACGGCTGTGGGCAAGAGCCTGGGCTGCGGCAGCACAAGACAGTACGATGCAGTACAGCACAGTTTAACTCAGTACAGTATAGTACAATGCAGTACGGCACTGTACAATGCAGCACAGCACTGTGCAATGTTGTGCAACACTGTACAATGCAGCACAGCACTATACAATGTTGTGCAACACTGTACAATGCAGCACAGCACTGTACAATGTTGTGCAACACTGTACAATGCAGCACAGCACTGTGCAATGTTGTGCAACACTGTACAATGCAGCACAGCACTGTACAATGTTGTGCAACACTGTACAATGCAGCACAGCACTGTACAATGTTGTGCAACACTGTACAATTCAGCACAGCACTGTGCAATGTTGTGCAACACTGTAGAATTCAGCACAGCACTGTGCAATGTTGTGCAACATTGTAGAATTCAGCACAGCACTGTACAATGTTGTGCAACACTGTACAATGCCGCACAGCACTGTACAATGCAGCACAGCACTGTGCAATGTTGTGCAACACTGTACAATGCCGCACAGCACTGTACAATGCAATATAGCACAGCACAATGCAGTACAGCACTGTGTAATGTTGTGCAACACTGTACAATGCAGCACAGCACTGTACAATGCAATACAGCACAGCACAATGCAGTACAGCACAGTGCAATGCACTTCAACACTTCGATGGCTTGGAGCCAAAACCGTACATCTGGAAAATGCCTGTTTTGAGAAAAAATGGAGTTGAAATTTTGAAAAAATCTTTACTTTGTTTGTAAGCTTTAAAACGGCAATCAACGTCCCAATTCTGACGTCTTTTGGTGCAATGTATTCCATGACACGTTGCCAAGCTGTTGAGCGTACAGGCTAAAAAGTTTTTGATGAATTTGTAAGATATACCATTTTTGCACAAAATTAATAGAGTCACTTTGAAGGGTTAAAACCAAACAACTAAATGCGTTCCAGTTTTCTTGCATATATAGAGGTCTGTTTATTATGAGCAAAACCAGTTCATCTCATATATAAACCTCTTTGATAGAAACAGATATCATAAGGCGATCCATATATTTTGGGGGGTCAAAACGCTACTTGGTGAGTGTCATGTGAATGAGGAAAAAGTGATGTGAATGGGAAAGTTTCATATCAATTAAGAGATTTTGTAATTTTTGCAATTGTGGAATGGAACCTACGGGTTTGATGCTTTTTTGTATTCATGGAGTGCAACCGCCAGTGATGCGGAAGAGTAGGACGCTGAGTGGATTGTGAAGTGTGTTCACCCAATGTGAGGAAGGGTGGAAGATTTTGTTACTTCAGAGGAGCTCTGGACACAGACATAGGAGGATGTCTGATTGTAACCCTCTTTGGGTTTAACATAGGACTAGGATTGTCCGATGCAACCCTGGGTTGGGTGTGCTATATGATTGGACTGGTTTGTCCGATGCAACCCTGGTTTGGGTGTGCTTAACCCTTGGTGGGTGTAATATGCCTGGCGTGGCAAGTTCACTCGAGTATAGAGTGTAGATGTAGACTGGAAGTCTACTAGGGTAGGCTTGTCGCTTATTCCCTAGAAGGTGAGTACCAGTTGGGGTTGTAAACTGGTTAAAGCAATTACAGTAAATGTGTAATTGTAATGATAACAGAAGTTTGATAATTATACAGATTTGATGATATTGCGCTATTTGGGAAAAAGAGAAAGATGAACGTTGAACGCGAAAAGAGAATTGAAAAATAAATAAATAAAATATTGTTGTATAAAGATTTCTCTCTGTACCCCAACTGTAGGTAGGAATAGGTTGGCGGAACAAGACTCATGTGAGTATTCTATATTGATCTTGGAGTGAATGTGAAAGGAGTTAAAAAGGAGCTATGAATAATAAGAGAGAAAGAGAAAGAATAAATAAAATTCATTTTAGAGGTTAACCCTGGACCTAGGGTTTCGTTACAGAATCCCTCAGCGTCCAGTGGTGGTCCAGTGGTGGTCCAGTGGTGGTCCAGTGGTGGTCCAGCGGTGGTCCAGGCTTCAGCTGTACGAGCCTAGTGAGAGTCCAGGCTGTGGTGGTCCAGAGGTGGTACAGCCAAGTGAAAGAAAGCTCCTCGACAAGTCAAGATGACTTGTCTTTATTGATACTATTTAATATAAGAACTGATAGTGTAACATGTGTGTGAGTGTGTTGGATTTTTGGTAAAACTTTGAATATTGCATTATTGTTTCTATGTGGGGAATTATCTTGTGAAGAGAAGAAATAATTGTTGGAAAATGCAGTGAAATGCAAAGAAGAATTAAAACCCTTTTCTTTGTGAGTAAAGGGAGCATTTTATAGAAAACTCAGTTCAATTGTGGTAGTGCTCCTTTGGGTGAATGGAGTGATTGCGTGTTGTGTACGAAGTAAGCATACTGTGTTTGTGAATGCAAGTGTGTATGTTCACAAACATGGGTGTGTGACAGTGGTGACCCCGACGTGAAAGTACTTTTTCAACATGTTAACATGGAAAATTTTCTTCACACCATTCATATCAATTCTGTAATTGACATCAGAACATTTTTCAATGACGACGAATGGTCCTTTCCACATCACATGCATCTTGCTCTTGTCATCTGTCAAAAGCACCAACACATTGTCACCCACAGAAAACACACGCATCTTTGCCCCACGATCAGCATACTTTTTATGCGTAGTTGCACTGTTATAAGCATTTTCTTGGGCAATACGACATGCATCTGCTATACGATTTTGTAAAGTAAAAACATAATCAAAAACATTTTCTTCTTGAGACACATTGTCCCCAGACCATGACTTTGACAGGATGCTAATAGGTCCTTTTGGTGAACGACCAAAAAGCAACTCAAAAGGAGAGAAACCTGTGCTCTCATTTGGCAATTCCCTGTAGGCAAAAAGTATGGCTGGAATGTATTGATCCCAGTCTGATGGTCTTTCCTTAGAAACTTTCTTCAACATCATCTTGAAAGTACCATTAAATCTTTCCACAAGGCCATTCGACTGTGGATGGTATGGAGATGTAGTACATGCAGAAATTGAAAGTAAACGAAATATTTCATGAGATCTGACACAAACTGAGTACCCAAGTCAGATAATATTTCATCAGGAAGTCCCATTCTGGAAAAAATAGAAAATAATGCTTCTGCCACAGAAATGGTGTCAATCTTTTTCAAAGGTACAGCTTCAGGATACCTGGTAGCAACATCCATGACAGTGAGCACATAACGAAAACCAGAATTGGAAACATGAAATGGACCAACCAAATCAATGCAAACACGACTGAATGATTCAGTAATGACTGGCATTCTTTGCAAAGGTGCAAATGGTATACGACCTTTGGGAATTGTTTTCTGACAGACATCACATGATTGACAATATTTTGAAACTTGCACACTAACACCAGGCCAAAAAAATGAAGACAACACACGTTGAAGAGTACGTTTGACTCCACAATGACCCGAAAACATGGAATCATGTGCAGTATGCAAAACGGTATCACGTAAAGACATAGGAACGACAATCTGCTCCACCACCTGTTCATCTTTAGGAAAAAGACGGTATAAAAGATTATTCTTTTTTATGTACATGATATCAGTCACTTTGTCAGGTACCTCAGGAACAACTTTCTGAAACAAATGAGTCAATGTTGTATCTGTCTTTTGTAAATCACTCAAATGTTCAGGAGTCGCATCCAATTTTGGGACATAGGGAACAACCAGGGGTTTTTTACCTTGCCTTTCTTTTTCCTCTTGTGAACGAGTGCTTACCATAGAAGGCACAAAAGAACCACATTGTCCTCCACAAGACGTGGAAACACCCTTGAGATTTCCAAGAATGAGGTCTGTCACAGGATCATCAATGACACATGCTGTTATTTCACCTGTAAAATAGGGAGTACAAACATAAACACATGCCAAAGGAAATGATTCAATTTTGCCACCAAATGTACGACATTGCTGATGTGTCCCGGTGTATTGTTCTTTTCTGACTAAATCTTTGCGTACACCAGCAGTAGTACACCCAGTATCCCTCAACAGTGTAGCACCAAACCCATTGACAGCACACGATTCAATGTGTAGACCTGTAACATCAGTGTCAGACACTAAAACATGCTGAGTATCTTTAGTAGTTTGCTTGGGATCTGTTGCTAAGCACACATTACCCTGTGCTAGAAAAGGACAGTCTTTCTTCTTGTGAAATATACAGGAACAGTGCCAACAACCATTGTCCGCACCAGATACTGTATTTGGTACTGTACTATGATCAATACCACCACGGTTTGAAAATTGTCCACGGCCACGAATAGCTCTAAACTGACCAGTCCGTCGAGAATTGGTATATCCTCTTGGATTTGGATTACCCTGTGAAAAAGTTTGTCCAGAATTATTCTCTTGCCAGTTATTATAGGAATGTACATTATTCCTGTTTGTATTCTGTCTTTGAGAAAAATTTTGTCCTCCGGACTGATGCAAGTTCAACAGGAATGGGTGCTGTTCTTTTGCAAGAACATCAAGATTTATTGCATCCAGTACAGTTTGCAAGTAAGAAGTTCACTGATGCACAGTCGAAGTATTCTACTATTGAACGGGAATGCTTAGCGATTGTGTGGGCACTTGCAAAATTTGAGCGTTTCTTGACAGGCAGGTTTTTTTGTCCTGCAGACGGATCACAGACCTCTGACGTTTTTGAAGACATCAAGAACAAAGAATAACCGTCTATTACGGTGGTCTTTGGCGATCCAGCAATACAGTTTCAGGGTTGATCCAATTTCAGGGTCCAGCAATGTGATTGCTGACATTTTGTCTCGACAGTAATAAGCAGTGTGTGTTTTCAAGTTTGCTGTTGAAAGTTGAATTTATATGTTTGTATTTGAGTAATGGAATGTTGTTGTGTGCAATATTGATTACTTGCGGTAGTGATAGTTGATGCATTGATGTTGGCTTTGGATAATTTTTTTTGGAAACAATGTTTTTATAAATATACATTTTTCTGTTCGCATGTACTCCTGTCATTTTGGGAAAGTATTTTTTCAGAATACTGTCAATGGTGTATTTTTTTTTGTGAACTCCTATACTCTTCTTTGAAAAAATTTGATGAATCAAATTTTTTTTATCGGAGGTTGGGGGGTGTCATGTGAATGAGGAAAAAGTGATGTGAATGGGAAAGTTTCATATCAATTAAGAGATTTTGTAATTTTTGCAATTGTGGAATGGAACCTACGGGTTTGATGCTTTTTTGTATTCATGGAGTGCAACCGCCAGTGATGCGGAAGAGTAGGACGCTGAGTGGATTGTGAAGTGTGTTCACCCAATGTGAGGAAGGGTGGAAGATTTTGTTACTTCAGAGGAGCTCTGGACACAGACATAGGAGGATGTCTGATTGTAACCCTCTTTGGGTTTAACATAGGACTAGGATTGTCCGATGCAACCCTGGGTTGGGTGTGCTATATGATTGGACTGGTTTGTCCGATGCAACCCTGGTTTGGGTGTGCTTAACCCTTGGTGGGTGTAATATGCCTGGCGTGGCAAGTTCACTCGAGTATAGAGTGTAGATGTAGACTGGAAGTCTACTAGGGTAGGCTTGTCGCTTATTCCCTAGAAGGTGAGTACCAGTTGGGGTTGTAAACTGGTTAAAGCAATTACAGTAAATGTGTAATTGTAATGATAACAGAAGTTTGATAATTATACAGATTTGATGATATTGCGCTATTTGGGAAAAAGAGAAAGATGAACGTTGAACGCGAAAAGAGAATTGAAAAATAAATAAATAAAATATTGTTGTATAAAGATTTCTCTCTGTACCCCAACTGTAGGTAGGAATAGGTTGGCGGAACAAGACTCATGTGAGTATTCTATATTGATCTTGGAGTGAATGTGAAAGGAGTTAAAAAGGAGCTATGAATAATAAGAGAGAAAGAGAAAGAATAAATAAAATTCATTTTAGAGGTTAACCCTGGACCTAGGGTTTCGTTACAGAATCCCTCAGCGTCCAGTGGTGGTCCAGTGGTGGTCCAGTGGTGGTCCAGTGGTGGTCCAGCGGTGGTCCAGGCTTCAGCTGTACGAGCCTAGTGAGAGTCCAGGCTGTGGTGGTCCAGAGGTGGTACAGCCAAGTGAAAGAAAGCTCCTCGACAAGTCAAGATGACTTGTCTTTATTGATACTATTTAATATAAGAACTGATAGTGTAACATGTGTGTGAGTGTGTTGGATTTTTGGTAAAACTTTGAATATTGCATTATTGTTTCTATGTGGGGAATTATCTTGTGAAGAGAAGAAATAATTGTTGGAAAATGCAGTGAAATGCAAAGAAGAATTAAAACCCTTTTCTTTGTGAGTAAAGGGAGCATTTTATAGAAAACTCAGTTCAATTGTGGTAGTGCTCCTTTGGGTGAATGGAGTGATTGCGTGTTGTGTACGAAGTAAGCATACTGTGTTTGTGAATGCAAGTGTGTATGTTCACAAACATGGGTGTGTGACAGTGAGAAAAACTGTTTTGATACTAAATTTAACAAGACATATGTGTCTTTGATGGGAACAAAAAGAGAACATGTAGACTTAAACCGTTTTGCATTTCTTTTCTTTGCTAGGTTCATACATAGACTCAAACCCATACACACACACACACACACACACACACACACACACACACGCACGCACGCACGCACGCACGCACGCACGCACGCACGCACGCACGCACGTACACACACACACACACACACACACACACACACACACACACACACATACACCTGAAAATAAACACACACACACATACTCTCTCTCTCTCTCTCTCTCTCTCTCTCTCTCTCTCTCTCTCTCTCTCTCTCTCTCTCAGGCACACACATACGCGTTGAACACACATGCACGCGCACGCATGTGCTCATGTTCACTCACTTAAAGGGGCTGACACCGGGCAAGAAAAGAATGCCTTTAACTTCTGCTTGTGTGGTTTGTCAGCGCACAGGGCACAGGGTACCCTGTGTCCCCATCCACCCACCAATCGAAAGAACTGAACCACCCTGTCTGCAATGCTATACACTCATCTCACTGCCTCTCTCACTTCTCTACCCCCACCCACCCACCCCCCCCTCTCTCTCTCTCTCTCTCTCTCTCTCTCTCTCTCTCTCTCTCTCTCTCTCTGTTATCTATGTATCAAAGGTAGACACTTACTACAATACTTTTTTCATCTTAAGCATCCATCCTCGCCATTATAGGTTTTATTCACCGTTTATTCATTTCATTCTTTCATCTGTTCTTGTTCTATTTAATTGATGCATTTGTTCAGTATTCTGTTGTATTTTGTTTGATTTGTTTTTCTTTTGTTTTCTTTTCTTTTCCTTTTTTTAACTCAAATTTAAGTAAAATTAAGAAAAACCTTCGAAAAGGTTCCTATCGCATTGGAATGAAGAAAACGAAACTGAAAATGAGATACTCTACCTGTTGAACTGCCGTAATAAATGAACATTATCACACATAAACAGGACTGGACAATGATCAGAATGTTGTCTTTAATTGAGGGTGGAGGGAGGGTACTGAGAGAGAGAGAGAGAGAGAGAGAGAGAGAGAGAGAGAGAGAGAGAGAGATGATGATGATGATGATGATGATGATGATGATGATGATAATCTTTATTTCCAAGGGTAACAGATAAGCAAACACATGCTTTTTTTCATCCGGCCCTTGCCCCGTTAAGGGACTAAGTATGACTAGCGACTAAGACTTACAAAACTTTTAACAAACACACATATCTTCACAACATTAAAACGTTCATCCATTAAGGCGTAGCTGACTTTAAAAGGAAAAAAGAAACGATTTAAACAACAAACAAGAATAAAGAAATGTATTACAAAGAAGAAAAGAATCGGCACACACAGATATGGAATAAGCGATCCTCCTATCGAAGAGGGGAGAGAGAGAGAGAGAGAGAGAGAGAGAGAGAGAGAGAGAGACAGACAGACAGACAGACAGACAGACAGACAGACAGACAGACAGACAGACAGACAGACAGAGAGAGAGAGAGAGAGAGAGAGTTACATTCCTTTTGTAAAAAATTAACATACAACAAACTGCTAAGGATGATAATTAGGCAATTACAATGCATCAATAATATCAACATTTGTACTTTCTTTTACATTTACATGATGTGGTTATAAGGCAAAACGAGAACGAACAATCAGTTATCAGTAAGCAGCAATATTCCTAGCATCAATAATCATAACACTTATTTTTCATGATGTGTGCGTGCGTGTGTGTGTGTGTGTGTGTGTGTGTGTGTGTGTGTGTGTGTGTGTGTGTGTGTTGTGTGTGTGTGTGTGTGTGTGTGTGTGTGTGTGTGTGTGTGTGTGTGTGTGTGTGTATGTATGTGTGTGTGTGTGTGTTGAGAGAGAGAGAGAGAGCGAGAGAGAGAGAGAGAGAGAGATGCCATTATCATTTACCTTCCCCTTCCATCTTTATTTTTCTTTTCGACCATTCATACACTACCCAAAACTATAATTATTAATTAAGCGACAATCCATCGAAACGCAGCCGTAATTAACGAAGAGAGAGAGAGAGAGAGAGAGAGAGAGAGAGAGAGAGAGAGAGAGAGAGAGAGAGAATAATTCCATTTTTCTATCCAAAATATCACATGCTAAACATTGCTATAAATTTGAATAAAGAGCAATACATCAATATGATCAACAGTAATCCGGACACACATTTATCACCTTGCAGTTACAGTGCTCGAAGAAATCAAAGTATTAAGACATCAATCAAGTAGTGACAATGCACCAATAAAACCAGCGACCACAACAGTCATTCATCATGCTATAATTTCAATCATTAATAAAACCGATAGTAACCATATCTCTCATTTATCATTATCTAGTTTTGAAAACATCAGTGGAAAGGAAACGGCGTATCAGTTTAATATGCAGCAAAACAGGGGGTGTGCCCTGGTATATGTATTTTGTCCCTAATAGCAATGGTCTGCTGTGAAATGTGTAATTAGTTTTTCCCTGAAGGATTCTGTAATTTGAGTACATCGGAAATGTAGTGGAAGTGAATTCCAAACCACGCTACCTGAGTAAGATAAGCTTGATTTAAACAGATCTATTCTAGGTGTGGGAACCTGGAATTTGGTTGAATCCCTAGGGTTTACGCTAAATTTGGACTGAAGAGTTTGTGGTGCTAAACCCGATGCAATTTTTTGCATTAGCAGACATTTGTTGACAGCAAACATTTCTTGTAACGGAAGAGCCCCCGCTTTAGTATAATCCCCTTCACTAAGACTAGATGATTTTAATAGGACTGCTTTAAGTGCTCTTTTGTAGACACTCTTAAGAGGTTTCATGGCATTAGCACTAGCAGAATCAAATAGTGTTGAACAATAATTGATTGAAGAGAGAACATGTGCGTGTAGGAACAATTTCCTGGCATGAAGGTTTAAGAAATGCTTAATCTTGCATAGCTGATATGTTTGTCTGGATACTGATTTACATAAACTGCGAAGGTGATAAGACCAAGAAAGATTATTATCAACATATACGCCTAGAACTCGATGGCTATCCACCACTTCAATTTCCTGATTATTGATAAAAACAGATGGGGGCTGTGTGGTTATGTTTTGTCTTCTCTGCCTTGTTGTTATCAGCATTAGTTTTGTTTTGTTAGGATTCAGTGACATGTGATTTACATTGCACCAATTACTTAAGATGTCAGCATTCTTCTGTAATGAAGTGAAAACAGCTTCCAAGCTGGAGCTACTTGTATGGACAGTGGTATCATCACAAAAGAGTTCACATGAATCCTCAATATAAAGAGGGAGATCATTTATATAAACTGAGAACAGCAACGGACCTAACACAGAACCCTGGGGTACGCCATGTTGGATAGGTAGCTTCTCTGATAAATTGTTGTTGACACAAACGATTTGTTGACGATCTTCTAGGAATGATGTTATCAGTTGGAAGGTATTTCCTTTTATACCATATAATAAAAGCTTCCTGCATAACAGTTTGTGGTCAATTACATCAAAAGCCTTTGCAAAATCAACAAACAGTGCGCCACAATATTTATTCTCATTAACACTGGCTAGCCATTGATCTGCTAGGTTTGTAAGCGCTGTATGACAAGAATGATTTTTCCTGAATCCTGATTGATTTTTATTTAGTAGGTTGGAGGAGTCAAAATGGTGGCAAAGATGTTTATTTATGTGTTTTTCCAAGGGCTTGGACAGAACTGGCAAAATGGATATAGGTCTGTAGTTGGATGGTTCAGATTTGTCTCCAGATTTGAAAATGGGTATTACTTTTGCAACTTTGAACTGAGCGGGAAAGTGACATTTATCAATGCATAAATTGTAAATGTAGGTAAGAGTTTCGCATATAACAGGTGCTGATAGTTTCAGTATTTTTCCATCAATCCCGTCAAGTCCGCGGCTTCCTGTCTGCTTCATTTGGCATAAAGCTTGGCAAACATCACTAACTGTCATAGGCGGAACTGGTGTTGCTGGACGAATGTTCATAGCATTGCAAAATTTTTTTAATTTTTGTAATTCATTTGAGTCAGTATTCTTTTCTTTGACAATGTGTTCTGCAACTGTTGTAAAGTGTTGGTTGAGTTCATTTGGTGTTATGCTGGGTAATGGGACTTGTCTTTGACTGTGAAGTTTTATTCGTAAGTTCATTCATTGCTTGCCATATGGACTTCGAATTTTGTTTGTTGGCTACAAGTTCACGAAAAAAAATTCATTTTTGCTGTCCGTTTGAGTGAATTGACTTTATTACGTTGCCTTTTAAATCCATCCGACTTCCCTTCTGCTTCAAGCAGATCGTCGCGTAAGAAACAAGCAGCTTGTATTTCATCAGTCATCCACTTTGGTTGTGCACTATGTTTAACTCGACGCGTTTTGAATGGCGCATGCTTGTCATAAACAGAATTAAACGTGTGTAGCCAATACTCAAGCGCTTTCTCTGGATCAGTGTAATTATAAACATTTATAAAGGGGGAATTCATGAGGTCAGTGAGAAAGGTATCTTCGTGGAAGTGTCCGAAAAATCTGTAAGTGATGTGTTTGTGGCCAGTTTTAGGAATTTTGATTCCACTTCTTTTCCACGTAATGCATACTGGAAAGTGGTCGCTGCATCCATTCAAAGGCACACATTTCTCAATGACGTTTTGTGGTTCAGAAAGATAGATGTGGTCAATTAATGTTTTGCTAGTGAGTGTTACTCTGGTTGGCATGTCTATAATTTGGGATAAGTTGTATGAGGTAGTCCTATCTGACCATGATGTTTGGCACTTCAATAGATCAATGTTGAAATCACCTAAAAGTATTAATTCTGTGGCATCAAGCGATGCTGCATCCATCATGGCCGTAAACTTGTCCATCCAACCAGCATTTTCCGCTGGGTTTCGATATACAAATCCTATTTTGATGGGTTTTGTTCTCTTCAACTTGATTACTAACCAAACTGCTTCAATTCCAAAACTTTCAAGATCATACAAACGTTGGGCATGTTAATGTTTCATGAACGTAAAGTAATATGCCTGTAGATTTGGATTCGGTGGGATCTCTGCGTACAATATTGTAGCCAGAGATTAAGACAGTGGCATCAGGGACAATATCTGAAAGTCTTGATTCAGTGAAGCCAAATATATGAAAGGGTTTGTCTTGATTATACAGTATAGTGGGTACCTCCTGTAACTTGTTTTGTATATGGTTTATATTAAGATGCCCAATACGTAGTCCGTCTTCCTGTGGCCACTTTGAAGATGATTGCACCATTTGTGCAACTAAAACAAATATAGCAAGGATACACTTGAATACAAACTCAATGTGTCCGTATGGTATACACACACAACAACTATCTTCAATTCAAAAGGATAATGAAAATGAGAAACAAGCAAGTCAAAACTACAAATAAGTGTGATACAACACACTTACACACCAAATCCAACAATGCTCAATGAAAAAGGATAATGAATATGAAAAAGCACAAAAGTTAAATTCACAAAGTTCCGTAACACGCTTGTGGCAAGTGTCACCGAAGCTTTATCCACACTACAGGTTTCTGAGCGTGCTCACACACCATTCAGGTACAATAAAACTATGATATAAAAGTCTTGCTTTCTTCAGAAATGCAAAAAGGTTCGCAACCACTTTTTCTTCTCAGCTTATCAGATGGTCGGCAGATTCGGAATTACACAGTCCACATTGGCAGATGAATATAGTTCAAACTCGGCACTTTCCACACTAGTGTATATATACATATAGCACACACGCACACGCACACGCACACGCATAAACCACACACACACACACACACACACACCACACACACACACACACACACACTGATTCAAGTCTAGAACTGGCCATAGTTTGGTGGCATTGGCATGAAGTGTGGCCACTGCCAAAACGCAGGTGGGAAGCTACGAGGAAAAGAAGGGAAGAACATAGAAGGATACATTGGCGGTGGCATCATGGGTGGTGGTTGTGGAGGCGAAGTGTAGGTCTCTCTACTACCATACGCATTAGTTCCCCGCGTGGTAGTGGGCTTACTGTCCGGTCGTCGGAGTGGGTGGGTGGGGTTTAGAGTGGTGGTAGGGGGGGGGGAAAGACTTCCGAGTAGTGTGGGTCGGCCGGAGAATGGGGAAGAGTAGGAGGGTTCTCGGGTTGAGAGGACTGTGATGTGTGATTG
Organism: Conus canariensis; assembly: GCA_033310375.1. Lineage (NCBI taxonomy): Eukaryota > Metazoa > Mollusca > Gastropoda > Neogastropoda > Conidae > Conus > Conus canariensis. Next base: position 6,864,703 of record CM065735.1, read on the forward strand.
TTTGTTGGTAACATGCGTGGAGTAGGTGAATGGACGGGAGGAGGAACGGAGCGGTGATGCAAGAAGGGGAAGTGGAGAGACGTCCAGTGGGGCGAGGCCTGTGGTCACTGCCCCTCTTTGTGCCATGCTGTCTGCCTGTTTCCTAGCAAACAGATTTTCAGCAAGGCGTGCTGTCCCTTTCCTCGTTGGCAGAATGGCATTTTGGTACAATGCCATTCTGGGTGCACCACTGCTGGTGGTGAAGACAGCAGTGTGGTCCCTGTAGTGCACACCCACGCCGTCACACACCTGCTGCAGGTTCCTGTTGCTGTTGAGAATGACTGGATTGAAGGGGTGTCGTCCTCTGGCAGGCATGATAGCAGAAGCTAGCAGTGACGCTTTGGGAAAGACCCTCCGGCACTGGGAAAGAAGGTCTTTCCACTTGTCACTGCTGATGGCACTGTCTGCTGAGGCCTTGACTTGTGCACAGTCGTGGATCCCAACATGAACTGCAGCCAGTGTCACCCCAGAGAGAGAGAGAGAGAGAGAGAGAGAGAGAGAGAGAGAGATGAATACGGATATTTATTTTATTGATAGGCCATTGCCCCTCATGAAGGGGTGCAGCTGAACAATCATTCTAAACTACTATATTTCCAATGGTTCAAAATTGATACATCAAGATAACAAAATAGATCGTAACTGAAACGCTTTATATTAGAAAATGGATAGGTGTCTACTTGTTCGTTGATTATTTGATGCAATAAGTAAACTTAGCCGAAAATGAGTCGGATATTCATAGTACTTTAAATGTATATATGGCATTCGTAAATCATTTAGTGCAGGACAACATAAGACAAAATGCACCTCGTCTTCTTCCATTTGTTTACATAATGGACAAATTAACTCGACTGGAGTGTGTGTTGTTTGTATCGATACTGATGTACAGCAATATCCCAAATACCAGTTTTGTTGTTATTTTAAGATGCCTGTGAGAGAGAGAGAGAGAGAGAGAGAGAGAGAGAGAGAGAGAGAGAGGGAGAGGGCGGGAAGGGGCGGAAGGGAGAATGAATGGCAGCACCGGGGGGGGGGGGGGGGGGGGGGAGAGAGAGAGAATAAGAGCGTCAGAGCTGGGATGGAAAAGGAGGTGGGAACGTTTTTCATGTGTGTATTGTGTGTGTGTGTGTGTGTGTAGGCAGGTAGGATTCTCCCAGAAACACTCCCTTCCCCAGCCTTGATACACCCCTATCCCACCCCATCTGTGCTCACTCTCCAACCCTTACCTCCCTCACACCACAACTCCTCCCTCCCCCCTCCAGTCCCAAGGTGAGTAAGCCGTCCATGAACTCACCATCAACCCACCACTCCCACATCTGCTCTCGCCTCCCTCACCCGCCACCATCTCCCATGGGAGTGAACCCACTTTGAAGTCACCGTCAACCGTGGCGTATGCTCCGTTTGACGAGGCTTGACAAAGGGAGAATGTGAAGGCCCCTGCTCCCCCCTCTCGCCCCCACCTCCCCCTTTCCCCGCCACATCCATCCTTATCTGTCACTACACACACTCCTTCCTTCCTTCCTCCCCCGTCACCCTTCTGTAAAGGGGCGTAAGCCGTCTTTGAACGTGAAGTACTGCTCCGTTTGACGATTTGATAAACAGGGAACAGGTAACGTTTGGAAGTCTTTTAGGCTCTTGATGCACCAAGGAACTGGCAACTACTGGTCATCTTGAGCACGCAAGCACACACACACACACACGCGCGCGCGCACGCACGCACGCACGCACACACACACACCACACACACACACACACACACACACACACACACACACACATTTTGAGATCAAGCCCATAACCCACAGAAAAGTCCGTTTTGTCTGTTCCCATTGCATGCTTTCAATCAATAAAAATTGTTCCATTTTTACTGACAATCTGTGCCCCAGCAATTGCACTGGATCAGCACATCTTGCACATGTTCCATTTGTAAGCCAGAAAAGGAATGGATTTCTTCTAGATAAAACAGGTTATTGTAAAAATAACACATTTTGGCAACCAAAAAAAAATCCCAAATCCGATCAACTTTTATTGTGGAAAAGGCATGCATCTCTGTTTTGTTCCTTTTTTTGCAGAAATTACTTTCACATATATTGACAGGACAATTATTTGTGCAGATGTTTCCTTTTTACTCTAACATATCTTCCTGAAAACTGAAAATAGCTGTGTGCGAAAACGGTACATCTGTTGATTATAGTGTTTTGGCAAGAAAATGAAGCAGTGTATCTGCAGATATACTGTTTTGGCACCAAAAAAGTGAAATATTGATAATGTTAAAAACCAAACATCACTCATAACTTAATATCAAAGGTACAAGAACAAAGAATTAACACAAAAGAGATTATTTTTTTTACCATACATTTACGTAAAAAAAAAAGTATATCTGAAGATATACGGTTTTTGCTCCAAGCCATCAACTTTACAATGCAGTACAGCACTGTACGACGCAGTACAGCACAGTGCAATGCAGTACAGGACTATACGATGTAGTACAGCACTGTGCAATGCAGTACAGGACTATACGATGCAGTACAGTACAGCAGAATACAGTGCAGTGCAGTACAATTCCGCATGATCCAGAACAACGCAGCACAATACAATGCAACACATAGTACAGAACAATAGAGTACAGCACCGACAGGCATTGTACATCACAGTGCAGTACATTACACTACAGTTCTGCTCGGCATAGACAAATTCAGTTCAACATAACACAGCGAAATTATATTATATGATTTTAATGAATACTTATATACCGCCTATTCTCGGCTAGAGACCAAGCTCAAAGCGCTTTAGAATCCACATTCATTTACACAACGGGCTGCCTACCTGGGTAGTGCCGACTGAAGAGCTGCCAGATAGCGCTTCATTCAGTCGTTTCCCGTGTCATCCAGTCAATATCGTTCAATATCGTTCACTCAGTTTCCTTACTTCCTCCATTCTTTCCATCTCTTACGCAGGGTGCATGCTATGTG
>CM065735.1:6872707-6880135 GCA_033310375.1 Conus canariensis
AAGAGAGAGAGGCCGGGAGTGAGAGGACTCGAGAACGAGAGACAGATATAAAGACAAAAGGAGAGAGGAATGGAAGAAGGGAAAAAGAGGCGGGGGGGGGGGGAGAAAGAGGGGTGCAACAACGAGAGATGAAGGAAGAGAGGTGGTAAGAGGGAAAGAGAGAGAGAGAAGAGAGAGAGAGAGGAGAGAGAGGAGAGACGGGGGTGGGGGGGGGGAAGGAGAGGGAGAGAGAAGAGACAGAGAAAAATAAGGAAAGAGAGAGAGGGAGAAGAGAGAGAGGGGTGGGGGTGGGGGAAAGGGGGGGAAGGGGGGGGGGAAAGGGGGGGAGGGGAAAGAGACTATTGTGTTTTACAACAGAATACGTTGCGGAGGAAGAATCAGACAACAAGGTAACAAGGAGAGGAAATCTAAGAGTCAATCCATCCCTAACCTAATTAAGTAGCCGAACATACCATAAATGGCAATATTAAACTATGGTTGAGCAATGGAATCATGACATGGAACTAAGGGAGCTTGGAGCAAAGAAAACAGACGTAAACGAACGGGAAGGGCGGCGGGGAGGGGGGGAGAAGAAGGTGGTGTTTGGGGGGGGGAGAGATAGGGAAAGGAGGGGGCTTTTGATTTATTAACAAAAAAAGGGAGGAAAATTGAGAGAGAGACAGCATGAAGCGTAAATAAATTAAGGTGGGGTGGGGGGATAGAGGGATAGGCAATGATATACTACAGGTGAATAAGATGGAAGGGTTTTGTCAGGATAACGACAGGTTTTAGGTATACCTCTCAATTCAATAATATTTTTCTCTGTCTCTTTCTCTCCCCTCTCCTCCCCCCCCCCCCCCCCCCCCCCCTCCCCCCCCCCCCCCCGTCTCTCTCTCTCTCTCTCTCTCTCTCTCTCTCTCTCTCTTTCCCTCTTACCACCTCTCTTCCTTCATCTCTCGTTGTTGCACCACCTCTTCTCCCCTCCCCCCCCCCCCCCCCCCCCCCGCCTCTTTTTCCCTTCTTCTATTCCTCACTCCTTTTGTCTTTATATCTGTCTCTCGTTCTCGAGTCCTCTCACTCCCGGCCTCTCTCTCTTGATTTACCCTCCCCCCTCCTCCGCACTCTTCTCCATCCCTCATTCTGCGCCCCCCTTCCCCCCCCCCCCCCCCTCTGTTCCAACCCCTCCTCTCTCTCTCTCTTGCATTTCCTCTCTCTATTCTTTCCCCTCATTTTCCTGACCAGATGTTGGTACCATGTTGGGTCCCTTTCCCTGTGATCCCCTTCCCCATGTGTCTCCCCTTACCCGGTCTTCCCAGAGTTCATAGTTCATCCCTATCCCCCCACCTCCCGGATTTTTCTTCTCTCCCCCCACCCCTCCCCCGCCTTCTCCCTATCCCCCTTTCCCCCCTCCTCATCTCCCTCTTAAATACAATTTTAATAATCTTAATGGAAATTGTAGTCCAGTGATGGTATGTGTTTTTGTTTGCAGCCTTCCCTGAGGAAGCCTTGAAGTAAAGGAGAGAACTATAAAATAGGCATTCTGGCTCACCCACCTCCGCCAGCTCCAACCGGCTGAAGCCGGTTTCGCTGTTGCTCCGCCGGCTTACCCAGAGTGCCTATTTTATAGTTCTCTAATAGTAAACACTTTACAAACATACATAATGTGTAGGATTATCTGTTTTTAACACTAATTTAGAAAACTTTTGAGACTTTAGTTTTTGCTTAATCCTTCGTTTTTCTTGATCGTTTTCAATAACATCGTTTTCTTTCATACATTCATCAAATGCGTCTCTATCTTTCATGTGAAATAAAACCACTGTCTTTAATTGTTCTCTAAAGTCTTTTAAAACTGAGTTATATTTTTGACATAAAATCCACACACTTATCCCAGCATGTCTTCCACTGAAAGCTAGTTTTGATAAAGTGTTTCTTTTTTTGACTATATCCTTTTCTGCCGAACAATCATCTATAATAAATAATGTCTGCGTTCCCTCAAACAGTTTAAAAAAATGTTCTAAACACTCACTCAGTTTATTGCTAGGGTCAACTAAATAGATTTCATCATCCGTCCATATAAACCTTCTATCGTGATATGCTTTGTTCCATTTAAGTGTCGGACAGAAAATTACAATATGATCAAAATTATAACTATAAACTGTTTGTAATAGGTCGAGGACAAATATTGTTTTTCCACAACCAGTCTGTCCACAAATCAATGAACAATGAGGGGTTTTTGTCATAAAGTTTAACATCGGCATTGACACCAAAGTTGTCTGCTCCATAGTTTTAAAACAGAATTTAATCTAATCCAGTTATTGTTTTTATCATACTCTCTGTCAAAACTTGTTCAGTATAATAAAACCCTATAAGGCCCAAATGTGTAAGATTAATCCAGTTCAGTTCTGTAAGATCGTTTCTATTTAAACTAATATCAATTTTGTTGCTTGTTGTTATGACCTTAATATCCTCGCCATTGTAAAGAACAACGACAGTAACTTTAAGTTTGTCAACGTCTAAGTTTTGCCAGCTAATAAGAATTCCTTTCATAAGATTGTCACTGACGCCCAGAGCTCCATTTCTCGCCTCATCTTTTAAGACAGAAATTTTAAATATCATTGTGAACGTGTCTCCTAATTTTGTGCGTGGAATGAACTGTAATTTTGTAGAAGCTTTCTTTAAAACCGATTCTCTTCTGTGGAGGATGTACTGTTTGTCCCCAAACGGCTTTATTTCGATCTCTTTCCGACTGTTGTCCTCTGGCATAAGACTTACATGTAAAGGGCCAGAGTTCAATGCTTTTCTGAAACTTTTTTGACGGTCAAAAAATGTAAATGGGCTTAAGAATTCAAATTTTATGTCCCATTCTAAATATGGTTCTAAGTGCCATTTGTTGTCAGTTTTTCGAACTATTTTATATTCATACTGACCCGCATTATTTGCTTCTACATTGCGTAGTTGTTCTAGTTTAGGAAACCTTTTGTTGTCGTCAACCTCTTTGCGCTTATAATAACCACCTTTAGTGTACTCAAAACCATACAAAGTGCCTATCTCACCGTTTTGTTCAAAGTCCTCAACGTCTGCAAGGTCTTTTAATTCTAAAGTTACACACCTCTCAGGCGCTAATGTGACCCCCGAATCGTCTGGCCCACGCGACATGTTTTAGTACAACGTATTATTTTATTTCTAAAACAATGTGCAGGTTATCACATTTCACGACTTTCCCTGTTTTATCTGTGATCTTTATATTAAATGATCTGACCCTCCCACAAGCTAATCTTTTAAACTGTAAATTAGGGAATTGTATAATTTCATAATCGCAATATGCAGCTTTCCCTGATGGAAGAGCTCTTAAAACAGTTGAGGGCCTTCCATCATATAAGTTTTCATCAGTGCTCAGCTCGTCCAAATGAACATAGAGTAATGAATGTAATGCAAGATCGAGCGGGTTTTCTCCCTCATAAGTAGTTTTGTCTGATGTAACTCTAAAACCATGATTGTCAGTTGCAAAGCCTAACATTTTAGCTAGCTCTACATCAAAAAGGTAATGGTCTACTTCTTCTTCAGGTTTGAATGTCAACATTATTTTCAAATTTGCATTGTTAAGTTTGAGAGTAATGTCGAAGTTACTCATTGCTTCTTTTAGCGAGCAAAACCCGTAATAACCATCAGGTATGGTTAACTGGCTAACTAAGTTTCCTCTATTATCAAATTTTTTAATCTTATTATTCTCCTTGGATTCAGTTATATTAAACCATACGACTTTGTAAAAAATTTCATGGAGTGCGACCCTTTGGGTTCCGCAGTTATTATCAATAGCATATTCTAAAAACGAAGGACTGTCTTGAGTTGTTATTGTTACAAACATTTTTAAAACAAATTTAAAAATGAGTGCATTCAAATATACTAATGCAAAATATTCTGTTGGACCGCACTACAGTCCTAAAGATATAACAACTGATACCCTCGACATTTCTGTGACTCAGACTGACGCCTTTCAAGTAAAGGTTAGTACTCCATTGGATCGTTATCTTAACCCTCCTATCAAAAACGACTACATCCCGAAAGTGTGGTTCAGTCATCCGATGCAGTTTTATCAGAACCAGTTAAACTTTGCTGTGTTTTGTGCATCAACTGGGTGTGGAGTGTCGTATGCTGATCATTTAAATCATCCTGATCCTTTGGTGAGGTCAGTGTATAGATTTCATTTTTATTACACCTTCAGACGTATTTTATCTGAACTGCAAGCACCATTACCAAATGACAAAACGTTTAATCCATTCAGCAACAGAATAGATTACAAGGCTTTTGAAAGGATCTGTAACGAATTTGATATTGACCCAAAGACAGACTTTAGACAAAAGTTGGATCTTAATCATGGTTTTAGGCACTCTTTATTATTGGGGCGTGCATAGAAAGTATAACTATGATTGGAATCCTCCTTACACATCTTTCTCTTCAGGCACAACTGTTCACCTCGGGTCCATAGAGCAAGAGCATAAAACAGCATGGACAACATTTATTTTGGATACTTCTAAGGGTCTAACAAAAGCGGGAATAGAACGAATAAACGACTCTATTCGTACTTATGTTTGGTGTTTGCTAGGTTCGCAAGCACAAACGAGATCAAACATAATTGATCCTTCTACTGGCTTTGACGCCCAAAAACAGTATTTAGCAAATTTAGAGGATTCTATTAATTCTGCAATTGATTTGCCTTCAAGTATTAAAAGGTACCAAAATGTTTTGCAATACGCAAGATCGAAAGTAGACTTTGCTGTTGGCACTGGTTTATACATGCTGCCTTCTGACCTCAGACTCCAGATAGGAACAATAATAAACTATAATAATGAAATCCTTGTGGCTGGTAAAGAAGAGAAGGTCGGAAAAAACGACATAAATTCTAAGCCAGCAATAGCAATAAAAAAAGAATCCCCACCAATCCCCAAGGCCCCAAAACCCCATCCAATACTCCCCTCAAAACCCCACCCCCAACCAATCCCCATGGTGAATAAAAGCGACCCCCATGAATATGAAAAGACAGCACTTGTTATTGGATTAACTGCCCTAGGATTACTTGGTCTTTATCTTACTATAAAGTAACCCAACTATTAAGACAACTAATGACCATAAGTGCTCAGCCATAAAGCCAACTACTTTACTTGCGGCAGACAAAAGCCAGCTAACGATCCCCCTAATATGCCAGGTAAAGAGTCTATTGCTTTACTGGCTAATTTTTTTAATAAACTTGCAAGATGATCAAGTTGTTTTTTTACCCATGATTTATCAGGTGGAGGAGATGGTGGTCCTGTGGCACTGCTCCCCCACCACCGCCGCCTGTAATAGCCAACACCAGTGTACTTATTGCAAATCCTAAGGCTGTTATAACGCTCGCTAATGTGACACCTTGCTCTCTAAACAGTGTTCTTATTCGTTCTGCTAACGTTGTGTCTTCATATAAAATTCTTTGGATAGTTTCTCTTATTCTGCTCACTTGAGTTCGTAATTGTTCTCGGTTAGAAGACAACACTTCTAGTCTTGCTGATCTCTCTTGTTCAAGATCTTTTAGTCTTTGTGTTATTCTTTCTTTAACACCAGGTCCTAAGTTATGGTCATCAGCCTCAACTAGTTTTTCTTTTTCTCTTTTTATATGCTCATCTAGTTCACCCAGTTTTGCTAAATTGTTTGTTAATTCGCCTCTGATGCTTCTCAAAGCATGATCAAGGGCCGTTATTTCTCTCATAGGTAGCGGCGGATCGTGCATAGTTTTTAATACTGTTTCTTCTGAAAAACTGGTTTCTGCTTGTATTATTTCGTCTGCTGTTGGGCTTAAATCTTTAAGTTCCATGTTTTGTATTTGGTTTTCTGTTGGGAGTTCTTGTAGTGTGTTTTGAAGTTTAGCAACTGCCTCACTGTCTAATCTTCGCGGTTTAGCAATGCCAAGGCGATTTTGATCGCTCACACTGAGCCTTTGTCTAATTGTAGTCTTTGCTAAAAACTTTGATGGGTCTGGTTTAGATGTAAGCTGAACAAGTTCACCTTTATCATTTTTAAAAAACAAGTGATCATTTTTTGTTTCAAAATCATTAGGGTCTATAAATTCGGGAGGTTCTTGGCCTAAACTTTGGTACAATGATCTGACCTTACTTTCTGTTAATTCACGCCGCAATGATTGTAATGGATGTGTCAAAGGAGTCATTTCACTCATGTCGTCTCCAGGATCAAAAACATCATTATCTTCTTCTGCCATGTTTTTAAATAATTAACTTTTTATTTTGTTTTATAAAAAAATGTCACAAGCATATGGCTCGATTCTTGACCCGCATAGAAGACTGAAAGAGCCCTTTGGCGTGAAGGGAAATAAACAGAATATTATTGTTCCAAATAATCCATCTACTATTGATTCAGATCAAATTCTTACTGTTAAATTTCCAGACCTAGGAGCAGATGAAGTGATTGTGCCGGGATCTGCACGGCTTACTTTCAAAATAGAACTTGATTCAGCAACAGACCCAAACAGGACAGTAGTCCAGAATCTGGGACGGGCAATCGTTAAGAAAATTTCTATAAAACTTGAGGGGCAAGAAATATTTTCTTTACACAATGCAGACATATTTCTAATCTATTCTGATCTATGGCTAACCGCGAATGAAAGGGCTGACCTCGCGTTTCAAGGAATCGAAAATAACGAAGCACTAAAACACAGAATAGACGCCGAAGATGCTAAAGCCGGCAACAAGTATGAAGCTGTAAGTTTTGCTTATGGAAATCGCTTTTCCATACCCTTAGATTTTGAGTTGTTAAAAGCGCATGCGCCATACTTTCAAGGAGCATTAAAAGACAGATTGTCATATGAACTAACTTTTAATGAATACAAACGTGTCATTAAATCTACAGACACTGATTCTAAGTACAGCATTTTCGACATCTCGTTAGAGTTTGACATTGTTAGCAACCCTAACTTAGCAAGGCTGATTGAGCAACAATATCAGTCAAAATTAGCAATATATTACGAAAGAGTGATTCATCATTCAAAATATCCTAAAAGCAGAGCAGACACTATATGGAATTTTAGTTTTAGCGCCGCAGCACGATCACTTAAAGGTATTTTATTGCTGTGTGAAGATGATAAAGAACCATACCAAAGACAAAGTGAAAAGTTTATCAATCCTAAAATAACGAAAGTACAATGTTCAATTGAGGGTAGTCCTAACCAAGTCTACGGTAGGGGGTTAAACCTTCATATTTTTATGAAATAAGAAAATGTTTGGAGGCGGGAGGTTAGAAAACCCAAAAGTAAACCTTGTGTTAAAGATCTACACCTCACAGTGTTAGACTTTATGAATATTTAACAACAAAAAAAAGGTTTTTGGATGACCTAAGGTCAAAAGAATAATCAGTTGCATGGGGGGGGAAACATTAAAAAGTAATAAACATTCTTAAAAAAAAAAA
>CM065735.1:6880235-6890235 GCA_033310375.1 Conus canariensis
CCATATGTTGTTTACGCAGACTTCGAATCACTCATTGTTCCTTATGAAGGACCAACCCCACAGAAACTTCCTAAAACAGTCTTAATGAGTAATCATCAGATTTGCTCATTTGCCTTCATCATTGTTAGGTCGGATGGCGCCCATTCAAAGCCAGAATTATACAGAGGACCAAATGCTGCAAAATACTTCTTAAAACGCATGCAGCAAGTGCGTAATGCCTGTTCTAATAATCTGAATTTATCTGAAATCATAATGACGCCTGAAGACCAACAACAGTATGACTCAGCCACTCACTGTTGGATTTGTGGTTTAGGCCTCTCCCCAGATGCAGAGAATCCAACAGTAAGAGACCATGATCACATTAGTGGAAAGTTTAGAGGAGCAGCACACAGTAAATGCAATCTTCAACTAAAGTTTGAACCAAAGACATGGAAGCTGCCTATATTCTTTCACAACTTGCGAGGTTACGACTCTCACCTTATAATGCAAGCAGTAACCAGCGACTTCAGGGTGTCATGCATTGCACAGTCATCAGAAAAGTACATGTGTTTCACTTTAAATAACATGTCTTTCTACGACTCTATGCAACACATGATGGGGAGTTTAGAGTCACTGGCTATGTCCTTAAAGTCCTGCCCAATAACAGAAGAATATTTTGACCCAACTCTTGTTAGAAAGGGCGTTTACCCTTATGAGTACATGAACAGTTGGCAAAGGTTTGACGAAGATACACTTCCGCCTAAAGGCGCGTTCTTTAGTAGTCTTAGAGGAAAGGACATCAGTGATTCTGATTATTCTTATGCTCAAGATGCGTGGCAGAAGTTAGAGTGTAAAACGATGGGAGACTATCATGATTCCTATTTAATGGCGGATACTTGTTTGTTGGCGGACGTCTTTGAAAATTATAGGAAGACCTGCATGAAACATTACAGCCTGGATCCTGCGCATTACATTTCTGCGCCCGGGATGAGCTGGGACGCTTTCTTAAAATTTACTGGAGTACAAATTGATTTATTGTCTAACCTGCCAATGCTTCAGATGATTGAAAACGGATTGCGTGGGGGAATCAGTATGGCGTCGCACCATTACTGTAAAGCAAACAACAAATACTTGGACGACTATGATCCAAGTAAAAGGTCTAACTATCTCATGTATTTAGATGCAAACAATCTGTATGGATGGGCAATGGCGCAATCACTTCCATTACGCAACTTTAAAATGTACACAGATACGAATAATATTCAAAAAGCATTAAAGTGGTTGGGCAGTTTGACGCCAGATCAACAGTGTGGATACATTCTAGAAGTTGACTTAGAATATCCTCAGGAACTCCATGATTACCATAATGACTATCCATTAGCAGCAGAAAGTCTAAAGATGGTAAAAACAGAACCACCTAAACTTGTGCCTAATCTTCGAGGCAAAAAAAATTATGTCTGCCATTACAGGCTTCTACAATTTTATTTAAGACATGGTTTGAAGTTGACAGCTGTTCATCGTATAATTGCTTTTGATCAAGAACAGTTCATGAAACCATACATCATGAAGAACACTGATCTCAGAACTAAATCCACAGATGCTTCAGAAAAAGACTTTTTCAAGTTGATGAACAACAGCTGTTTTGGAAAGACTATGGAGAATCCGCACAAGCGTAAAGATGTTAGATTGGTCACCAGAGAGAACGATGCAATTAAGCTAACTTCTAAACCTAATTATCAGGACTTCAGAAGATTTCATGATCAGCTTTTTGGCATAATGATGAAAAAAAAGAAAGTCAAATTGGATAAGCCCGTTTTTATTGGGTTTACTGTTTTAGAATTATCAAAGCTTTTGATGTTAGAATTTCTTTATGACTACTTTAAGCCCTTGTATCCAGAGTCCAGAGTTCTGTACACAGATACAGATTCCTTTGTTATAGATATCCCTACTGAAGATATCTATAAAGACATGGAATTAGAAGTAGCTAAAGAGCATGCGGGATGGTACGACACATCTGATTATCCTAAAGATTCGCCTTTGCATTCAACTGTTAACAAGAAGGTTTTAGGAAAGATGAAGGATGAATTATCTGGAGGTGTGATCAAGGAGTTTGTTGGTTTGAGGTCGAAAATGTACAGTCTTTCAAGCCAAAAAAAAGTTGTCAAAAAAGCAAAGGGAATATCTCGTAGTGTTGTGCAATCAAGCATATCCCATGACAACTATAAAAAAGCATTGTTTGACAATAAGACTTTTCATCATGACAACGTAAAACTACGATCTAATCTACATGAGATCAACACAACTGTTGTAACAAAGAAGTCATTAGATAGAACAAACACAAAACGTGTGTTTGTTAATCCAGAGTTTTCATATGCAATCGGCATTGGAAAACAGCATAATTACATACCTTCTTCATCCGCGGGTTTATATTTTTCCTCAAATGTATCTAAAAGCTCAATCATATCAATATCCAATTCAGACAAAATTTTTCTCATGTTTGCTTGATGTGCACGAATTTTTTTTATTTTTTCAAGATATTCTTTATCCGTTATTCTGATAATCAAAATTTGGGATCGTAGGCGATCAGGATGCGTTGCCGTGTGCCGATAAATCCACTTAATTGTTTCCTTAATAGCTGAACACGTATCATATGATTCTTGTATTAATTTTAAGGTCTCTTTTTTTATCATCATTTTAGTTTCATGTAAGATTTCTTCCTTTTGAGCTTCCATTTTAAACTCAAATATATTTACGTAAATTAATTAAGCGGAACTGTGTCTGGCGGGATTATTTGCAGTTCTTCTTTCACAAAAGATCTTTGAGGGGCTGGTCGTTTTGTTGTGTCAGTTTCTCGTAAATAATACACGGGCGGATTCATTTTCACAATTTTTTTTATCTCATATGGATCAACACTCCAAACTGGATCTGTTGCCCTGATGCGGGTGTCCCCTTCTGCTTCTCCCGGTAAATAAAGGTACCTTACTTTCAAACCAAATGGTAATAGTTTGCTTGATGAACTGGCGTCTCCTTCAACAACATTTATTTTTTGTTTTTTGATTGCTTGTACTGGTTTTAGACCTTTAAATTCTTCATTATTCATTGCGCGCAAAACTGAGGGCAGCCTTCTAACCCATTCTGTGTTGCGAGAATTGTCAATCAGCTCTCTGTGATACTGGTAGGAAAAAAGCCTTTCAGATAACTGTTTGTTAAAGTTTTCAACCAAACCCTGTGATCTGTGAACACCCGGAATGCCTCTTTTAATGGTAACTCTATGTTTTAACAATAATTGATTCACTTGTCCTTTAAATTCTTTTCCATCATCGACTTGAATCATGCGAGGATAAGTTAAGGGTCCTCGTTGATATATCAGTTGTAAAGCGACAGCAACAGCAGAAGCACTCTTTTGTGTTAATGGTTCAGCATCTTTGTATCTTGAAGCTATGTCAATGACTGTAAGTGCGTACTTAAATCTTTTTCGTCTAATCGTATCATGGGGTAAATATAGAAGATCCATTTGATGGGTGTCATTCGGTATTGTGTTGACAAAGTGTGGTCTTTGTATTCGTTTAGGCGCTGGTAAATAAATTTGCCAAATCGCTTGTTTAGATAACCATTCTTTTGCTGTTTGTTCACTGACTCCCGCTGCTTGGCTAAGCTTTTTAATTGCTGTTATTCCCTTCCAATATCCTTTTGGAGAATAATAGATTTTGTACATTTTTATTCAGCCAATACTTTGTGCAACAAAATACACAGCGGTCATGCCAAAGACAATAAACAATATTTCTTGCATCTTTTGTTTTTCTGATGGTTGATAAAAGTCGCTAAATTTTGGTGGGGGCAATGTTTCAACTTGTTTGCCTGTTACTAGAAAATATTCTTTTATTGCCTGGTCAACATCTTTAAATGTGTAAGCTGCATGTCCCTGTTGTTTAAGTCTGTCGTTAATAAAATCTAACTGCTCCATTCTTTGCTTTTCATAGGTGTCTTGTGCAGCAGCTAGTTGCTCCATAGCTCTGTTATGTCTTTTTCTCTCATTGTTATTTTGTAGTTTACTAAATGCGTAATTACTTCCGCTAAAAGCAAGCGCATTAACCACAGCGCCACCAATCATCATTACGAGTGAAGCCATTTTTATAAATGTTTTTTTTTTTTAATTTTACATATTGATACTGTCTGGAATTATTCCTTGCTTAACTAGAAAATCTTTCGTAGCAAATGAAGCTGTAATAACAGCAATCAGCTTTGCTGAGTCTTCAAAGTCTAGTTTGCCAAGATCTGCTGGTTTTATTTTTAACAGGCTTTTACCAAGCATTGTGTATCCTACACTTAGACCACCAATAACAGCAGAATGGTATACAAGGTTAGTAATAGTTTTTTCGGTGCTCATTTTTAAAAAATAAAATAATATTTATTCATTAATAAAACATGAACTGCGATGATTTACTTCCTGAACTTACAAATGATCAAGTTGATGACCAAGCTATTATGCGCCAAAAGGAAAGGCTGTATTCTTTAGCAGCATGTGGAAAAACAAAACAGTACCTTGGAAATGAATTCAGCATAGAACAGATTCAACAGATGTCGCCACAAGACATTGTAAAGTATCACAACAGGTATGAAGCGCAACTGGGGTTAAGAATGGTAAAAAGTGTTGGGCAAACGGTTCTTAGTTTGTACACTAAACTAGTTAGTAGATTTGCTCCCATTGATTCTGAACAAGATTTTATGTATGATTTAACGCAGGATCCAGTTTTAACAAAGTCATTAGAGTCTCTAGGATGTGATCTATATTACAGATTTGGAACATTGTTATCGCCATTAATCATGGGATTAATTACTTTTAATCATATAGATTTTGTTTCCCTTCAAAATGACCGAGCCAGAAAATCAGCAGAATCAGAAAACATTGAATCAGGTGGAGAAAGTGACCAGTAAAAAGCCTCCTCATCCTGGGCGTGTTGCAGCAGGAAAAAAATTAGCAGAGTGGAACAAACAAAAAAAATTAATGTTCCAAGCACAGAATATAACTCATAATGAAAACATAACATCGCCAACGCCAACAGTTGTTTCAATGCCAGCTGTAAATACACAAGAACAAGTTGATTCAAGACCTACAACACCAAAGTCGTCATGGAATATTGAATTTAAAACAGTTGCCATTTTTGGCGTCATTGCTGCTGGGGGTGGTTATTACGGTTATAAAATATATAAACAACGCCAGCAAAAACCAAAGCAGTCCAAAAAATCTCAGCCACTAAATACAGAAGCCGAACAAAAAAGCATGCCAGAACTGCCAACAACAAAATCTCATTTTGATCCATTTGATATGCAATAATATGTTAAGAACTTAATAAATAATTATAAGTGACTTGAATAAGAACTTGATAACGACTTGATGACGACTTGATAAAACTTAAATAAGAACTTGATAAGAACTTAATAAGAACTTAATGACGACTTGATAAAAACTTAATGACGACTTGATGACGACTTGTTAAGAACTTGAATAAGTACTTGAATAAGTACTTGAATAAGAACTTGTTAAGAACTTGATGATGACTTGTTAAAAACTTGATGTTGACTTGTTAAGAACTTGAATAAAAACTTGTTAAGAACTTAAATAAGAACTTGAATAAGAACGTGATGCCGACTTGAATAAGAACCTAGAACGACTTAATGACGATTTTTTTTCACAATTAATTGTTACATTCTTTTCCGGGGAGACAACTCCCTTCTGCCTTTATGTAGTATCTAGGTCAGACATGTCTGGCCCTGGCTTACTCAACTGCACAATAGCCGAGTCGAAGCGCCGCACTGTTTGCTAGTTCGTGTCAAGTTACACATAAGGGCGTCAGGCTGCCACGCGGCATTGTATAAATTTAGACGGCGTCGTTCAGTACAGGCGTTAGACGTCATTGTATAAATTTAGGCGGCTAAATTTCTAAACATATCAAAACATGTTTCTTACCTTCCCCCAATCACAAGACTAGATAGAATCAGCTGATTAGTAACAGTGACGACATTTCCGCCCAGCACTTGTGTTGTTAGCAACTAAACCTAGCTGTCTTGTCATTTGCGGGTGTGCAGTGCAGTCGTGTTTTCAGTTAGAAAGTGTTGTGTTATGTCGCAAGACAGTATCTCTTCTGAATTAGAGATAGAACTTCTTGAATCACAAACCGTTCATCAAGAATTGCTATTTCATTGAAGTCTACTCCATGAGAAAAGAACTAAAAGCAATGTTTTCATATAGTGAGGAGATAAGGCAGTATTGGTCCACTCCCATTCAACTACCAATGCAGCTTGAAACACGATCTTCTCAAGAGCCACAGCAGGGAACGGCCGCGCTCTAGCTAGAGCGCGTGAAATGAATATTAAACAGGCACACGTCACAGCCTATAGCAGAAAGCCACGCTTTAACGGCCGCGGTCTAGGTGGACCGTCGCTTTGTCACGTCCTATTCAACAGGCTGCCTATTCAGGCGGCCGCCGGGTGTACTTTATACAATTGTCTTGTTTGTTGAATCAAGCTTTTAATAAGTGCACTTGGTGGCTGCTTAGAATAATCTTCAACAACGTGCCACGATTCTACGCTTGTGTGAACACACATCCCACCCCTTTCAGACACTCCCTATTCAGATAGCTTTCAATAGCCAGTCATTCCTCACAATAGAATGAAATCCCAACTTGGTTGACAAATAGCCCTCCTAAGAATAAAGGCATGGTTAACCAAGTCCCCATTGTTTTGTTTGTTTACTTCTTAACGGTCCAGTGACAGAGAACTATAAAACAGATAATCCTACACATTATGTATGTTTGTAAAGTGTTTACTATTAGAGAACTATAAAATAGGCATTCTGGGTAAGCCGGCGGAGCAACAGCGAAACCGGCTTCAGCCGGTTGGAGCTGGCGGAGGTGGGTGAGCCAGAATGCCTATTTTATAGTTCTCTAAAGGCGAAAGCTTGAAGAAATGAAGAGTTGTGGAGTGGGAATGGAAGTGCGGATTTTATTACTTCTTGTGTTTTTAACTAATGACTATATCCAGCACTCTTCGTCCTTGAGCGGTGCTCAGCAAGCAACAGTTTTTACTTCAAACATTTACCTTTATATATATATATATATATATATATATATATATATGTGTGTGTGTGTGTGTGTGTGTGTGTGTGTGTGTTGTGTTATCATCATCATTATGGTACAGAGGCACTGACTCACGTGTACACTTTGTGTATATGTTTGTGTGCTTTGATTTGGGTACAGAACATAGAGACGCCATTGGCAGAACGGCTAGAGCATTCGCCGACAGAGTTGAAAGACGTGAGTTCCAACCTGTCATGGGGTCTTAGTTTCAGAACGTGAATGCGCTCTCTGTCCAGTGTAGGTAAAGAGTATCTGGTTCAGGTCATGGGAGGTTAAGGCGGAGGAGAGACGGGGATAGGCTGCGTATTCCTTCATGTCGTGCACTGGACACGGCGGTTCTTTAACAGTTCACTACAGACAGCAGGTTATGGGAATTTTAACCTTAAGCATAATAAACGCGCAATATCAACAATCACATCATGGCAAAAACATTACCACCGCTTGAAATTGCGTTGCCATCATGGACAGTTATGAATTCATTCTTGCTCGCTTTCTCTTGTTGTGTACATAATTTGTTTTGTAATAGATTAAAATAAAACAGCCCTGGGAGTTCTTTGCTCTTCTTTTTATCACTTGCGCACACGCATGCGCAAACTTCTCTTTCTCTCTCTCTCTCTCTCTCTCTCTCTCTCTCTCTCTCTCTCTCTCACACACACACACACACACACACACACATGCATACAAAGTGATTACTCGTGAGCTTGAAAGCTACGTGCTTCAAAGCTCTCCTCTCTCTCTCTGTGTGTGTGTGTGTGTGTGTGTGTGTGTGTGTGTGTGTGTGTGTGTTAGCGATTCATGGATAGTTCATTCAGTTATGCTGTGTTTTGCTGCCAGATATGAATATAAGTGAAATATAGAGGCAACCTATATACACTTGAGCAACAAACACCACTGACACCTGCAAGCAACAGCGACAAAAAAAAAAAAAAAACTCTGGACACAGCTGCTTCAGCACTTGGTCGTAGATTGATTCATTCACGTATTACAAAATGCTTTGAGAAGAGAGAGAGAGAGAGAGAGAGAGAGAGAGAGAGAGAGAGAGAGAGGAGAGAGAGATTGAGAGAGAGAGAGAGAAGGAGGAGAGAGAGAGAGGGAGGGAGAGAGGAGGAGAGAGAGAGAGAGAGAGAGAGAGAGAGAGAGAGAGGGCAGAGAGGGAGAGACTCAAGACACATATGATTTATTTATAAAGGCCAAAGCCCCTTAGAATGGGTATAAACATTGTGATTCCTGTTCCAGATTGACATTAGTCTTTATCATGTTACATAAACACTTCGTTTCTGGAATGCTTGATGTAGATAACTAGCAAATTGTTTAACAGTATGTTCATTAGATGATGACATTAACGAGGCAGAGAGAGAGAGGGGGGGGGAGAGAGAGGGAGGGAGGGAGTTCTGAGAGAGAGAGAGAGAGAGAGAGAGAGAGAGAGAGCTCTGACTATCCATTTTCGCACCCATCTTTCTTCTCCTCCCCCCCCCCCCCCCCCCCTTTGGTGTAAACAGATCAAAAGACAGGTGAACAGGAAAAGATGAAGGAGTGGGGAAAGGGAATGGGAGGGAGGGGGAGGGGGAGGAGGCAAGGGAGGAGAAAGGAGAATGAAAATGGAGGGAGAGAGGGGGCATGGTTGGCGTAGAATTTGCAATGTCTACAGAAAGATGATTGCCTGTCGCTGATGATGGTGTCAATCTAAACTGGCCGTCTCCTCTTCCATGTGTGCTATTTAACAGTTGTTGGTTTTCTTTTTAATAGACAGGAGGACAAAGAGGAATGATGGATGAAAGTAGACGATGATGATGATATTGATGATGACGACGATGATGATGCTGGTGATACCACCACTACTAGAACTACAAAGACTATCACTATTTTGGATGATGATGACGATGACGATGATGACGACGATGATGATGATGATGATGATGATGATGATGATGATGATGATGATGATGATGATGATGATAACAATCATCCTAATGACAATTATGAGCAATACAAAGATAGGTTAATAAGAGCACTAATGAGGGTAAAGTTGATGATGATAATGATGATGATGTTGGTGATGATGATTATGATGATGATGATGATTAAAATGGTAATGATAATAATAAAATAATAATAATAATAACGATAATAATAATAATAGTAATAATAATAACAATGATGATCTACTACTTCCAGTCATAATATTAAAGTCTATGAAGAAGACTACGAAAAAGAAAGGAAGGAGAAGGAGACAGAATAGAAGAAGGAACAGAAAAGATTGTTCCAGACCAGATACAAGGAACACAATGCGAAAGATAACAATAAGAACAAGGAAAGTATTGATTTCAACCGTTTCGCCGCCGCCTCCTCAGGCTGGCTGTCTTCAAACTTCTAACAGGCAAACAAGTCTGAGAATTCTTTTTGTCCTTGTCTGTTATTCTGTTTTGGAATCCGTATTGTACGTTTCTTTCTGTTCCTGTCTGTTATTCTGTTTTGGAATCCGTATTCTACGTTTGTTTCTGTTCCTGTCTGTTATTCTGTTTTGGAATCCGTATTCTACGTTTCCTTCTGTTCCTTTTCTTTGTGTCTTTTATTGTCGGCAAGACGCGTAAAGATCCGGCATATTGTCGGCAAGACGCGTAAAGATCCGGCATATTGTCGGCAAGACGCGTAAAGATCCGGCATATTGTCGGCAAGACGCGTAAAGATCCGGCATATTGTCGGCAAGACGCGTAAAGATCCGGCATATTGTCGGCAAGACGCGTAAAGATCCGGCATATTGTCGGCAAGACACGTAAAGATCCGGCATATTGTCGGCAAGACGCGTAAAGATCCGGCATATTGTCGGCAAGACGCGTAAAGATCCGGCATATACGAGAGTTCACAGAAACACAAGAGCATTGTAA
>CM065735.1:6895235-6900235 GCA_033310375.1 Conus canariensis
CATGTTTCTAAACTTATATCATTTACGGGTTGTTTCCTTTTTCTGGAAATTTTGCGGACACAGTCCCAAAAATCTTTCTGATTATTTACAGACGTAAGTAATTCTGTCAACAGAGTATCATTATATTGCTTTTCTTTTCTTTTTAAAAGATGTTTATATTCTCGCCTAGCTTTGCAGTAGGCTACACGAGACGGTATTGACAAAGAACGTCGATATCTGTTTAATAAATTACGAACATTTCTTTTGTTAGCTAGACATTCCATATCATACCAGTCGTCTTCTTTCTGACATTTTCCAATACAAACCTGTTTCTTCATACATTCCCCAGCCTCTTTTATACAAGAATTAAACACACGTAACGCTTCTTCGATATTATTATCAACCAGTCTTACTGCCTCTTGCATGCGCACTTGCATTTCATCGGAAAGGGTTACATTTTTAAACAAATCAGCATGAGCTTCGCTCCAGACAAATTTTTCAATAGTGCAGCGCCTGTTGTTTACCTGTGCGGGCTCACAGTTATGACATGAGGAAGCGAACTTCAGTTCTAAAGGCATGTGGTCAGACTCTGTTCTATCAGACACATGCATCTCACAACTATTGGAAGTGGTAGAAAACAAATCATAAGACATCAAAAAATAGTCATTCACACTGCTACCGCTGTCGGATATGTATGTGTAGCGACCTTGAAAGTCGCCCTTACACACTCCATTTAAAATACACAATTTCAAAGCAGTGCACATGTTAATTAACAGCTTTCCATAATTATTCAGGACAACATCGTCTGAATTTCGTACATGAGGTGGTCCACTTTTATGTTGATCATTGTATGTAAACATGCTTTCTTCAAAATCACATGAGAAATTTGAAATTCTACTATTCAAGTCACCGCACACTATCACATCCACATCGTTTTTAACAAAAAGTAAACAATCACATAGAAATTCTTCTAACAAGGAAACCCCATTTTCTTTATCAAAATAGGAATAGTAGGGCGCCCCCTCCGGAGGTACATAGGCACATACGATGATAACATGTTTTAAGGTACCAAGCAAAGATTTAGCAACAAGAAAAGCACAGAACAAATCAGATACAATATCCAAAGGCGTAAAAAAGGGACGGATCTCATTTTTTCCGAGACACACCAGCCCCCCGGAACGCCTTCCTCGTGCCGTAAACTTTAATGCACGTGTACAGTAAACTGTGTACCCAGAGAACACAGGCGACTGAAAAAAATCTACAAACGTCTCGACAAAACATACAAAATCAAAACCATACACTTAAGAAATAAAATCATTACTCTGCATTTTGGAAAGCAATCCATTAACATTCCAATGAAGAAACGAAAAAAGTTTCATTTTATTACAAGTGTCACCATTACATAATACATCATTTTTAGAGGACAAGGACATCAAACAAACATTTCCATCAAACACATCACCATCTGTGTTGCTAACATTTTCTACCGGCACTGACATTACTGAGCTTTCCTCACGACACACGGCCTCACGGCTCGTTTCACGAGCTATCGATACACAGCGCTGGTTTGAAACAACCGGTGTCAGCTCACCGCTGGTTCCCTTCACTGGTAAGGACACATCACTATGACTAATCTTGGACCGGCCGAGTTCCTATCTTGATAATTCAACAAGCCCATTGTCAGTACCTATAGTGAATCGCTTGCCGTCGATAAGGAGGTAGTTAAAGACTAACGTAGCCCGTTTGCCATCACTTCTGGCTTTCTTGAGGTGAGGTGTCAGTTTCTTCCTCAGCTGTCGCACCCTGGTCGAGAAGTCCTCTCCGATGAAAGTGTTTGTTCCTTGTAGTTTACGTTTTGCTCTGAGAATGTCCAGCTTCTGCTTGTAAAAAACACACCTAGCAATCATGGGAGAGTCCTGCCTATTATTCAATCGATGCACCCTATCGAATTCAAAATCCTGGGACAACTCCAACGTATTGGTAATGAGGTCCTTCAAAACATTTTCACAGTCCACAGGAGTCTCATTTTCCCGACGTGGCAGTCCATAGATGATGAGGTTGTTCCGCTTGGATCTCCCCTCAAGATCGTCGGTCTTCGTCTCGAGCTCCTCCATCTTCTTGGTCAAGTCCTGGTTCTGCTGCCGTAGACTGGTGACCTCCTCCCGAAGCCCCTTCAGCTCCTCCTGCATGGCAGCGTATTCCTGACGAAGGGCATTCATGTCCCGCTTCACATCGTCGAGCTTCGCGTCGAATTTACATTCCATGGTGTTCAGCTTGCTCATTATGTCTGACAGTGAAAGTTCCCCTCCATGAGGATGACCAGGTTTCTCCATACTGGCCCTGCTGCTGGCTGCTCCTCCACTGGCGCTGGTCAGTCGGGTCTGCCTGGTGTCTCTGGACTGGGAGGGGTTAGGACCTGGATTGCTCTCCACGACACCACATCGGAGAAGCAAACTCCCCCAGAACAAATAGGAGAGGAGCAGTCCTAACATAGCACCGTCTCCTCGACACTTCAGTCTCAACATGGTGACACGCATTGCAGATTTCTCTCTAGCCCGTCTCAACATGAAATTTTGAAATACAGGCAGGAATCGGCCACATGCTGCTCGAAACTCCACAGGTCCAGAAGGCATTGTTCCTCATAAAGTCCGTGCACCACTCTGAGGACCAATCTGACTCTCAATTAGCCGAAGTTATCAATTAACTGACAGAGCACTTGACGCGCGACTTCTCATGCAAAATATCCGCTCACGTCCCCCAGAAAGGAGAGAGAGAGAGAGAGAGAGAGAGAGAGAGAGAGAGAGACAGACAGACAGACAGACAGACAGACAGATAGAGAGAGAGAGACGAGATTGACATTTTGTTAAGATCCTATAAAACTAAATGTAAAAACAGTCGGCACCAAAGGATTCTTTTTCGTAACAACCCAAGGGAAAAAAATGAATAAACACAGATCGACACTAAATTCCATTAAATGGGAAGAAGAACAACAACAAGGGATGGAGAAGTAGCAGCAACGGAAGAAGACGAAGAAGAAAAAACAGAACAACAACAAACAACAACAACAACAACGACAACAACAACAACAACAACAACAACAACAACAACAACAACAACAACAACAACAACAACAAGACGACGACGACGATGATGATGATGATGATGATGATGATGGTGATGATGATGATGATGATGATGATGGTGATGATGATGATGGTGATGATGATGATGATGATGATGATGATGATGATGATGATGATAAAGAGGAGAAGAAGAAGAAAAAGAAAAAGCTGGAGGATGAGAAGACGAAGAAGGAGAAGGAAGAGAAGGAGAAGGGGAGGAGAAAGAAGGAAGGAAGGAAGGAGGAGGGGGAGGACGACAAAAAAAAAAGGAACGAATGAACAAACGAACAAACGAACGAAGGAGGAGACGAAGATGAAGAAAAGGAAGAAGAAGAAGAAAAGAAAAAAGAACAAGAAGCAAACACACGAAGGATCAAAACAGCGAAGACAAAAGAAAAGCCGCAAAAAGAACAGTGACAAAAATCAGGAAGACACACAGACAGAGAAACTCATCTAAATTCAAAGCTTCCTTTTTCCTTTTCCAGATAAACGTCAACCCCATCTTCCCCCCATCTCAACACCCATCCCCCTTCGCGCGCGCGCGCGCACACACACACACACACACACACACAAAACACACACACACACACACACACACACACACACACACACACACACACACACAACACACACACACACACACACACACACACACACACACACACACACACACCATTCAAAAAAGAAAAAGAAAGAAAAGAACAAGAACAAAGTGAAAAAAAAAAAACACAACCACCGATGGTAATAATACAATTTTCGCAGATCCGACATTGGCGATCTGTCAAGACTATGCCACGGCGAATTGAGAAGAAAATAAGGTGGCTGTTTTTATTTGTAACAGTTTCTTCTTTTTTTTTTCATTTACCAAAAAAAAAAAAAAAAAAACATGAGACCAAAAGAGGACCGAGAGTAGGACTACTGACAGACTACTGTCAGTGGACTTGGATGGAAGTGGCTTCCTTAACTCAGTCGCTCGGCAAGATGCTGGCCGGCTGGGCTTTTTTGAGGCTGGTTGGTCCAGTCACCCCCCCCCCCCCTCTCCTACTTCCCCCCCCCCCCACCCACCTCCCCTGACACTGTTTCCCGAGGGAGGAAAAACCCGCAAGTGTCATACAAGTGTTAGGGCTACTGAATCTTCTCTCTCTCTCTCTTCTGTCTGTCTGTCTGTCTGTCTGTCTGTCTGTCTGTCTGTCTGTCTCTCTCTCTCTCTCTCTGTTTCTATGTCTGTCTGTTGTCTATCTCTCTCTGTCCGTCTGTCTCTCTCTCTCTCTTCTCTCTCTCTCTCTCTCTCTCTCTCTCTCTCTCTCTCTCTCTCTCTCTCTCTCTCTCTCTCTCTCTGTGTGTGTGTGTGTGTGTGTTTCCACGTCTGTCTGACTCTCTCTCTCTCTCTCTCTCTCTCTCTCTCTCTCTCTCTCTCTCTTTCTTTTTCTTTCTCTCTCTCTCTTTCTCTCTCACAGCCTATGTTTTTTTACATCATGTTTACATATATTTGTTTAAGTGTAAAACAATAAGCAGTATACTCATTGATGCATCACAGGCTTAAAACTTGTTACAATGTGATCGTTGTGGGCTTGTTTTTGTTTGTTTTACTTGTCGCATTGATATTAGAATATTATCTTAATTATTGTATCCCCTCTTCTGAGGAGCTATGGCTTAACAGAATAAAGATCTGAATCTGAATCTCTCTCTCTCTCTCTCTCTCTCTCTCTCACACACACACACACACACACACACACACGCGCGCGCGCGCGCGCGCGCGCGCGCACCACACACACACACACACACACAGAGATACGCTCCCACACACTACATTTCTGTTGCCCTGTCCCTCTCCAGTTTTCTGTCTCTCATTCTTTTCCCTTGTCTCTCTCTGTCTCCTGTCTCTATCTGTCTGTCTGT
>CM065735.1:6905235-6917735 GCA_033310375.1 Conus canariensis
GCTTGGTTTCTTGCTTGATTGATGAACTGATAAACAGATAGATTGATTGACTGAGTAACTGATCAATGGATCGACTGCTTGGTTTCTTGCTTGATTGATGAACTGATAAACAGATAGATTGATTGACTGAGTAACTGATCAATGGATCGACTGCTTGGTTTCTTGCTTGATTGATGAACTGATAAACAGATAGATTGATTGACTGAGTAACTGATCAATGGATCGACTGCTCGGTTTCTTGCTTGATTGATGAACTGATAAACAGATAGATTGATTGACTGAGTAACTGATCAATGGATCGGCTGCTTGGTTTCTTGCTTGATTGATGAACTGATAAACAGATAGATTGATTGACTGAGTAACTGGTCAACGGATCGACTGCTTGGTTTCTTGCTTGATTGATGAATTGCTAAACAGATAGGTTGATTGACTGAGTAACTGATCAATGGATCGACTGCTTGGTTTCTTGCTTGATTGATGAATTGCTAAACAGATAGGTTGATTGACTGAGTAACTGGTCAATGGATCGACTGCTTGGTTTCTTGCTTGATTGATGAATTGCTAAACAGATAGGTTGATTGACTGAGTAACTGGTCAATGGATCGACTGCTTGGTTTCTTGCTTGATTGATGAACTGATAAACAGATAGATTGATTGACTGAGTAACTGGTCAATGGATCGACTGCTTGGTTTCTTGCTTGATTGATGAACTGATAAACAGATAGATTGATTGACTGAGTAACTGGTCAATGGATCGACTGCTTGGTTTCTTGCTTGATTGATGAACTGATAAACAGATAGATTGATTGACTGAGTAACTGGTCAATGGATCGACTGCTTGGTTTCTTGCTTGATTGATGAATTGCTAAACAGATAGGTTGATTGACTGAGTAACTGGTCAATGGATCGACTGCTTGGTTTCCTGGTTCATACGTTGACTGATTAGTGAATGGGGTGATGAAGGGATTAACTGATTGATTGATTGATTGATCGATCGATTGATCGACTGGTTGATCGATCGATTGATTGACCGATTGATTGATTGATTGATTGAAACGATAGCGAAGAAAGACACAGATGTAACGGAAGACTCAAAAAGAATGAGGGAAAAGAGAGAATTATTAGCACAAAATTTTCACATGTTTAGATTCAAATTTGCATGGAAAGTGTCCGTAGTTTCCCCATGGTGACACAGACAGAGCCAGAAACTAGTCAGAAGACAACAGAGTTTAACTTGCATCGGAGCTGGTCTGTTGAATAAACAATTGTACCATTAAAAAAATAGGGGGGGGGGGGGGTGTTTGTGAGAGAAAAAAGAACGAAGAAAAGACACACACACACACACACACACACACACACACACACACATTTTCTCTAATCACACGCCAACTTTTCTACATTCTCTTCTTTCAATTTCCCTTGCCCTTTCCTCTTCCTACATTTTCCTAACACTGTGTTGAAGTGATTATTTCCGATGTCACTGGAAAAAGAAAATAAGAAAGAAAAAAAGGGCTGTTATTTGCAAAAAGTCTCGCAGCAATCTGGTGATCGTGTAACAGGCCATCGTTGGTAAATAGTTCAGTTGACTTGTTTGATTGGGAGTGGAGAAAGAACGTTTCCATTGTTATTAGCCTAGGCCACAAAACTGATGTTTCTTCTTCGGCTCTGTCAGTTTGTCTGTGAGCAAGAGTACACAACAACTACGCAGTTGATTTTTACATTGACTGAGTGAAAATAAATCGTTGATGGTCTGGGAATTGGGGCGATTTGATTACGAGACTGATCCGTCATTTGTTTGTAGGTCAAACCGTGGGATCATGATTTTCTTTTTCTCTCATTAGTATGCAGACGGGAAGTAACCACTTTAGTCCGTTCTAATTCCTTCCCCTGACGCAGGAAAGTAATTACTTCCCCTAGCACCGAAAAAAGTGGCTTCCAAGATTGCTCCCTATAATTGGTAAAGTTATTATTACAAAAAGTGTTCACATTACATAATTATTGTTGGTGCCTGATACTTTGCTGTAAATGTATACATTTTCAGGAATACTAAACCTTTTAAATGACATAAACTTTAATGTTTCGTGTTTTCCATGCCCTCTTTAAAATGGTATAAAGGAAATTACTCCATTAATTACTTCCCCTAGCTATGAAACCATGTTCTCGCTCGTTGAATGACTGAAAAAGAGGATTCATGATTCGTTGGTCCTTGGAAGAGATCTGCGTTCTCAACAAAATTAAAGTCTAGTTGTGTTGGTGGTGTTGTTATTGTTGATGTTGATATCATTGGTGTTGCTGATAATGCTGTTAATATTTGGGTTACTCTTGTGAATATTATTCGTATTGTTGCTGATATTGGTAGGTTTATTGTTTATGAGTTGTTCTTGGTGGTGCTGGTTGTAGTAGTTTTGTGTATGTGTGTTTGTCTGTGTGTGGGTCTTTATATGTGAGCGCATGCATGCATGCGCGCGTTCTCGCAGGAGTGTGTGTGTGTGTGTGAGTGTGAGTATAAACTGACCTTGTGTATGCACATGAGTATGCGCGCGCGAGCATGCACAAGACGACAAAGATGGTGTAGTGTTTAAAGCAGGGTGGAGACTACGGTCTTGCTCTATCTCCATGTACGTGTGGCGCCGCCTTTCTTCTCTCCGTCTCAGTGCCAGTGAGTTCCCTGTGCCTTGTGGATGCCGAACGCCACTAAACTGAAAGGTCATATGGACAAAAGAGCGGCAAGGCTATCCCCGAAGAGCAGAACATAAAAGGAGAGTGTTCTCTAACACTGTACTGCCAGTAATGGCCAAGTCATCACTATGAAAGTAGGGTGATGTGTTGCTGTCATCACTACGACTCTCTCTTTCTGTCCGTCAATCTGTCTGTCTGTCTGTCTGTCTCGGTCTGTCTGTTTGCCTGTCTCGGTCTGTCTGTCTCGGTCTGTCTGTCTGTCTGTCTCGGTCTGTCTGTCTGTCTGTCTGTCCGTCTCTGTTTCTCTCTGTCTGTCTGCCTGTCTATCTGTCTGTCTGTCTGTCTGTGGCTGTATCTGTCCCTGTCTGTCTATCTGTCTGTCTGTCTCTGTGTCTGTCTCTGTCAGTCTCTGTCTCTGTCTGTATGCCTCTCTCTGTCTCTCTGTCTCTGTCTCTGTCTCTCTCTCTCTCTCTCTCTCTCTCTCTCTCTCTCTCTCTCTCTGTATGTGTGTGCGCGCGCGTATGTGTGTGTGTGTGTGTGTGTGTGTGTGTGTGTGTGTGTGTGTGTGTGTGTGTGTGTGTGTGTTCCTGCTATTTTTTCATTTTACTAAAGCTTTTTCAACAATTAAAAAAAAATTGCAGAGATCAGGAGCTAAATATAACTCATCTTTTAAATAGAAAAAACAAAGAACAAAAAAGCGAAACCAGAAGTAACTCTTATTGCTGACTGACAAATTTTCGTTCCGATGGGATGTTTCTTGTCTGAATTAATTCTCTCCGGGTTAATCAAGTTGGCTTGAAATAAAGTTGATAACGCAATTTGCTTGCAAATTGCCATCGTTGTTAAAATATTACGTGACTGAAATCTTAAATTCTCTCTCTCTCTCTCTCTCTCTCTCTCTCTCTCTCTCTCTCTCTCTTCTCTCTCTCTCTCTCTCTCCAACAAACAGACAGAGCGCACACAAGCACACACACACACACACTCTCTCTCTCTCTCTCTCTCTCTCTCTCTCTCTCTCTCTCTCTGTCTGTCTTCCTGTCTCTGTCGGTTCTGTCTGTCTGTCTGTCTGTCTGTCTGTCTCTCTCTCTCTCTCTCTCTCTCTCTCTTTCTCTCTCTTCTCTCTCTCTCTCGCTCGCTCTCGCTCTCACGCAAACACACACCTCTACACACCTAAAACATAGACGCACGCACGCGCGTGCGCACACACACATGCGCGCCCGCAAATACACGGATTACGCATGCACGCGCGCGCGTGCACGCACGCACGCACACACACACACACACACACACACACACACACACACACCACACACACACACACACACACACACACACACACACACACACTGAGTCACAAAGAAAGAGAGAGGAGAGGAGAGGAGAGGAGAGGAGGGGAGAAGAGGGGAGTGGAGAGGAGGAGGGAACAGTCATGACTTTGCGTGCAACGGCCGCAGCCCATTTCTATAAGACAGTCCGAGATGAAACCCTCATGCAAACGAGGCTAATTTCCAGACTAAAATTGGACTCATCTCAAGAAGTCGCAGAGCTGAAACACTTCATCAGCGTAATTAATTTCAATCACAAGCACCTACAGTCATTCACATGACTTGCTTCTCCTGTTCATCTCATTTTCTTTCGAACTTTCACTTAATTTCTTAGCGTACATTTTCTTTCCTATGATGGAATACTGACACTCACACCTATCCCCTCACAACGCATACAAACAAACACGCTTTCACTGCATGGAATGTGAACAACTCTAAATGAGACTGTTACAAACGTGCAGAAAACAAGAACCTCTTCAAATTTGTTATTGTTATGATCAATCTTTTCTACCTGCTCATTTATCATTAATACAACTTTTCTTCTCAAAAAAAGAATTTTTTTAAAGAAGCCATCGAAATCAAGACCAGACGCCCCCCAGCCTGAACAGAGATCAAGGCTTTAAACTTCCCCCCATCTACAATAAGATCCTGACAACCGTTCACCCCACACAACAGTCGCCCCATCAGGCCTCGCTGCCACAACAGCAACAGTGAGCTGATGAAGACAGGGCGACCCTGTCGAAATATTCTCCAGTACGTTTTTGATTCTGAGTCCTTAACTACTTTTCTAATGTTGAATCCAGAATCCAGAAACCTACATTCTTATTTAACTTTTCTTCAATTATATTTATCGATTCCAATTTTTGTTGTATCCTGACGAATCACCGTTTCAAATAAAAACGACAGTGTGCTGACATATACAGTTAAGATGTTGTATTATTATCTGAGTTGTCTGCCATTAGTCACCAGATTTCTGAACCGTGCGTTGTCATACGCTGAATTTCGCAATTGAAAAATTAACGTTTAGTTTGGAGCAATTTTCAACCAAAGACCGGTGGAATTTGAGAATGTCCATACCAAGCCTTTCTGGCATTCGAGGACATGTCACCCAGTGCATATGAAAATGTCCAACCAGTGATAAAAACACCACCAAGTTATATTTAAAGTTATCGCTGAACCATTGTTCTTTTGAAGCTATGTGATCCTCCTGTTCCAAACCCTACCATTTTCCCCATTGGTTTGCAGGAAGATTAACTAATTTTACATGGTCACGTAATACATTCAACTGGCATTGGAGACCATTCACTGTGTCAGAGAGAGGAATTACATTATCTGCAAAGAACTTCATTAGAATCTGAATAATACTATGCAAAAGTGTCATATTGTTTTAACTATGCTGCAAATTTCGCAGTATCAGTGTCTTGTACAAAACCATCAAATATTAGAGAAGAAAATCCTTCACATACATTTAAAAGATAACGACCAAACGTTCACGTACTTATAAACGATAACGGCAAAACGTTCATATACATTTAAAAGATAACGACCAAGCGTTCACGTACATTCAGAAGATAACGACTAAACTTTCACACACATTTAAACTATAATGAACAAACATTCACATGCATTTAAAAGATAACGACCAAACGTTGAATTACATTTTACAGATAACGACTAAATGCTCACATACATTTAAACGATAATGACTAAACATTTACATACATTTAAAAGATAACGACCAAATGTTCATATACATTTAAACGATAACGACCAAAAATTCACACAGATTTAAAATATAACGACCAAACGTTCACATACATTTAAACAATAACGACCAAACGTTCACATACATTTAAAAGATAACGACCAAACGTTCGATACATTTAAAGATAACGACCAAACGTTCACATACACTCAAAGGATAACGACCAAACGTTCACGAAAATTTAAACGATAACGACCAAACGTTTATATGTTTAAACAATAACGACCCAGACACACAGACACAGACACAAAGACAGAGGAGGGGGACAGACAGAGAGACAAACAGAGAGACAGACAGAGACAAAAACCGGGGAACACATAGAGGCAGAGACACAGAGGAGAGACAGACAGACAGACAGACAGAGACAGAGACAAAGACAGACAGACAGACAGACATACAAGAAACCGGAAATAGACAGAAACAGGGACACAGACATGAGAGACAGAGACAGACGAACAGACAGACAGAGACAGAGAGAGGGAGGGAGTGTGAGAGAGAGAGAGAGAGAAGAGACAGAGACAGAGAGATTGAGAGAGGGAGAAAGAGAGAGAGAGGGAGAGAGAAACAGACAGACAGAGACAGAGACGGAGAGAGAGACAGAGACAGTCAGAGACAGACAGACAGAAAACAGAAAGAGAGATGGGAGACAGACAGACAGAGACAGACAAAGACAAAGAGAGACAGGCTGAGAGACAAACAGACAGGCAGACAGACAGAGACAGACACACACACACACAGAGACAGAGACAGAAACTGGGGAATAAACAGACAAGAGACAGAGACTCAGAAGAGAATGAGAAACAGTGAGAGAGACAAAGACAGAGAAAGAGAGAAATGAGAGAAACAGAGACAGAGAACTCAAAAACTCAAACTCAAATAGTTTAATTGCAAAGGCCACCAACCTATCTGCAATGAGGTCAAAAACAAAAGTAGAACACACACACGCTCGGCGCATGAACTGAAAATTATGAAAGAAAATATTTGCATAATGTTCTTCCTGAAATTACTCTGGCATTTGTGTGTTAACTGATAGCAGTTCTTCCCTTCGTTTTTAGTGCTTAATAGCTACAGAGCGAGTTACAATTCTCTTTTCAGTTTGCACTAAAAGAAGCAATGATATTTGAGTAACATTACTAGTATGAAGGCAAAATGTATTTATCTCTTAACTCTTTATAGAATGGACAAACAATAAAAAAAAATGTGTTTCATCCTCGATTTGATTACAGAATGGACAGTTTTTAGGGTCTAGTGCGTATCTTTGATGGACAATCAAATCACTAACACCAAGTCAAAATCCCACGAACAATTTCCGAAATTTAGAAATTGTAATACGACAGAGATAGAGAGACACACACAGAGAGACAGACAGAGACTGAGAAGCAGAAAGAGAGACAGAGACACAGAAAGAGTTAAAACGACAAAGTGCGGCCTTTGTTTTCCCCTTTCTGTTGCCCATAATGAGGATCCTGACAACCTCATCATCAGCCTTTCTCCTCCTCATCCTCCTCAACAGCCGCCGCTGCTCGCCGCCGACACAACAGCGGACCGCTGTGCTTCGCTCAGCGTGAACAAGCAGCCCTAGCCACCCGATGGAGATGATTAGCTGGACAAGCTGGGAAACACAAGACCCCCCGTCCTTCCATAAACAGACTACCGCCCATGACAGAGAGACGGGGGACAGAGAGAGAAAGACAGAGAGGGGGAGAGAGGGAGGGAGAGAGAGAGAGAGAGAGGGAGGGAGGGAGAAAGGGAAAAGTGAGGGAGGAAACACAAGACCCCCCGTCCCTTCATAAACAGCCTACCGCCCAAGACAGAGAGACGGAGGACAGACCGAGAGAAAGAGAGAGAGGGAGGGAGAGAGAGAGGAAGGGGGAGAGAGAGAGAAAGAGGAGAGGAAGAGTGAGGGGGAGAGACAGAGGGGGAGGGAAGGAGGAAGGGGAGAGCGAGAGAGGGAGTAGGGAGGGAGAGACAGGGTACAAGGAGAGAGAAAGAGAGACAGAAGAGAGAGAGAGGAGCTGCGTCTGTGTGTTGGTGTGTGTGTGTGTGTGTGGTGTGTGTGTGTGTTGTGTGTGTGTGTGTGTGTGTGTGTGGGGTGTGTGTGTGTGTGTGTGTGGTGTGTGTGTGTGTGTGTGTGTGTGTGTGGTGTGTGTGTGTGTGTGTGTGTGTGTGTGTGTGTGTGTGTGTGTGTGTGTGTGTGTGTGTGTGTGTGTGGTGTGTGTGTGTGTGTGTTGTTGTGTGTGTGTGTGTGTGGTGTGTGTGTTGTGTGTGTTGTGTGGTGTAGTGTGGTGTGTGTGTGTGTGTGTGTGTGTGTTGTGTGAGGTGGTGTGTTGTGTGTGTGTTGTGTGTGTGTGTGTGTGTGTGTGTGTGTTGTGTGTGTGTGTGTGTGTGTGTGTGTGTGTGTGTGTGTGTGTGTGTGTGTGTGTGTGTGTGTGTGGTGTGTGGTGTGTGCTGTGTGTGTGTATGTGTGAGGGGGGGTGTGTGTGTGTGTGTGTGTGTGTGTGTGTGTGTGTGTGTGTGTGAATCATACAGACAGACAGAACGCATGATTTCAATCAGTGCAAAGGAACAATGCTGTTGAGTGGTGTTGATAAGCTCCTCACGTCAATCCTCCATAGCAGTCATATTGAGCTGGTGCAGAACAAAATGGTCTTCTGTCAACAAACAGGATTCACACGTATGCACTGAACAATTGATCATGTGTGCCTTCTTCAGGCTGTACTTGATGTACTTGTGTGTGTGTGTGTGTGTGTGTGTGTGTGTGTGTGTGTGTGTGTGTGGGTGGGTGGGTGGGTGGCGTGTGTGTGGGGGGGGGGGTGTGGGGGGGGGGTGTGTGTGTGTGTGTGTGTGTGGGTGTGTGGGTGTGTGGGTGTGTGTGTGGGTGTATGTGTTTGTGGGTGTGGGTGTGTGTGGGTGTGGGTGTGTGTGTGTGGTGTGTGTGTGTGTGTGTGTGTGTGTGTGTGCGTGCGCGCGCGCGCGTGCGTGCGTGCGTGCGTGCGGGTGTGTGTCTGTGTGTGTGTCTATGTGTGTGTCTGTGTATATGTCTGTGTGTGGGTGTGTCTATGTCTGTGTGGCTGTCTCTGTGTGTGCGTGTGTGTGTGTGTGTGTGTGTGTGTGTGGGTGGGTGGGTGGGTGTGTGGGTGTG
The DNA here is from genome assembly GCA_033310375.1 of Conus canariensis. NCBI lineage: Eukaryota > Metazoa > Mollusca > Gastropoda > Neogastropoda > Conidae > Conus > Conus canariensis. The sequence continues at coordinate 6,914,147 of CM065735.1, forward strand.
TGGGTGTGTGTGTGTCTGTCTGGTCTGTGTGTCTGTGTGTCTGTGTGTGTCTGTGTGTGGTTGTGTCTGTGTTTGTGTTTGTGTCTGTGTCTGAGTGTGTGTGTGTGTGTGTGTGTGTGTGTGTGTGTGTGTGTGTGTGTTTTGTGTGTGTGTGTGTGTGCTCTATTTTTCAACAAAAATTGTACGTTCCCTTATTGACTTCAAAAAGGCACATGATTCTGTTTGGTGAGAAGCTTAACGGCATACACTGATAAAGGCAAGATATGTTCAGGCTATAAGAAATGTGTACATGACCAAACACAATCTGCAATTTTTTCCAAAACTTTTTTTTTAATCACACACTATAAGCATTGTCCTTTTTCTGACATTTCAGAGGCGTTTTAGCAAGGATGTAATCTTTCATGTCTACTTTTTATGTCTAAATGATCTTCAACGAGATCTTTTTGACAATGGGTCTTTCAATTCTTCGGTGTGTTGAATTCATAGAACTTAAATTTGGAAAATACATTCAGCTGCCTGTATTGTTATACGCTAATGTCACAGAATTAATTGTTGATACCTGATCTGCTTTTCAGAAGAAACTCGATTTCTTGCAAACATTTTGTGAGAAATAGAAACTTGAGGTTGATCTTAATCAAACCAAGGTACCTCTTCAATTCAATTCAATTCAATTCAATTCAATCAACTTTATTGTCAATCAGAAATTTTTCTTCTGCTCCACATCATTTCACAAGTACATAAGATATTACAAAGAGACATTATAAATCGTTACATAAACGCCTGTGCTTCCTCGTTTTCATGGGAAAAAATGGCAATTGAAAACTAGAGACAGTTAATTCATATGAATATATACGTATTGGATTAAGTCGAACGGATACACTTTCAAAGCAGAAATGGGTACTTACTATCAAGCACTAAGGTCATTGTTCTCTTTGTTCCAGACAGTTAGAAAACATTATCTCTAGAAGTCTGCGTGAAGCTTTTTCATTCTACGGTGATGGCGGTGTTACTGTCTGGTTGTGAGATGGGGGAGGGGTTGGGGGGGGGGTGATAATTTTGATGTTTTGGAAAAGTTACGGCCAAAATTTCTTGGAAATATGTTCAATTTCGATGAAATGGCTTTGATTTTTCTTATCTGTGGCAAAATAGGGATTGACCCTATTTCAGTCCTATCCACAAGAAGAATGCTCAGAGTCAGGATTGACAGTCTATCACTAACATGGGGAATTTTTTTTTTAGCAAAATATATAACAATTTAAGGAAGGTATGTTTATTTCGTCATGGTTTGATAATACACAGAGCATTGTACATGACACAGGATTTCATCAAGTCTGGGAATCTCAAAGGAAGAATAAACAGCTACTGAACAAATAGAGTAACACCAGTATCTGACAAAAAATATTCTAGTATGATATATAAGAATATGTATTAATCGTCAAATGAAGGTATTTTATGTCAGCATGGCCTAATTATACATAGAGCATTTTTCTTGACTCAGAATTTAATGAATCCTGAAAATCCCAATCATTCACCAAAAACATGGTTATGCTAACGTGTCTAACATACATTGCAAGACATCTATATTGTCATGACTGCCAAAATTCTTTGGAGAACAGCAACCAATGTCAATTTCATAGCCATTTCAAAAAATCACTTTAGATGATAAAAATACATTCCAACACACTAGATAATTATGTAATATCTTCATATGATTTCAGATACAGGTCCAGCATCAATCTACACAACGGTGACGCAATGTATTACACCGTTCCTCGAGAATTACACAATTGTCCTAATTATAAATTGGGTGTACTTGTTGACGAGTTTAATGTTCTGATGAAATGTCACAAATCTAATTAAGAATTTATTCCAAAGAAGCACTTGCAGCAAAAGTCCGCTTGCAATTGTGATAGTAACAGGTTCAGAGCAGCGCGTAGTATTCGTGTGTGTGCGTACGTGCGTGTGTGTGTCTGTGTGTGTGTGTGTGTGTGTGTGTGTGTGTGTGTGTGTGCGTGCGTGCGTGCGTGCGTGCGTGCGTGCGTGCGTGTGTGTGTGTGTGTGTGTGTGTGTGTGTGTGTGTGTGTCTGTGTCAAGTCAAGTCAAGTCAAGTCAAGAACACTTTATTATCTCCAAAGAGAAATTAAGAGTGGCCATAAAAAAAACATGTCTATGGATCTATATTTAACAAATCACAAATCACACCCACCCATCCACCCACCCACCCATCCACCCACCCACCCACTTACACACACAGAATAATACACACACACTCATATATAATACACAAACAAGCTTTCTTAACCGGATCTCATCGAAAGTTCAGTTTTGATTCAGGAGTTTGATGGAATTGGGAACGAAACTGTTTTTAGTTCTATTTGTTTTGAATTTCGGAATTTGGAATCTTCGTCCAGATGGTAGAACATTGTAGTTTTTTTTAAGGAACATGAGAACTGTCGCCAGCAATGTTCACAGCTTTTTGTGTGACACGACATTCATACAGTTTAACTAACTGTCCTTGTTTTTTAACCAATAATCTTTCCACATATATTCACCACTCTGTTTAAAATGTTTTTGTTTTTCACTCTAAGATTTACAAACCAGCATAAAAAACCAAAGGACAGCACTGATTCTACAAAACAGCGATAAAACATATTTAAGATGTCCTTTTTAACAGCAAAAGACCGAAGTTTCTGAAGACAGTATATTCTAGATTGGCATTTTGTTTGTAGATAAATTGAGTATTTGCATTAAAATTCAGCTTATCATCTAAGATAGTACCCAGATACTTGTATTCACTTACACGTTCCACTTTGGTGTTGTTTCCTTTTTTTTTTTTTTTTTTTTTTTGTTGTTGTTTTTTTGCTGTCCCAACCTCTGCGCCACCTCAGAGGCAGTGCACCCACGCCGCTCATTCCGACACCCCGTCCACAGCCACAGCCCGGTCGGCCCCGCCGCAGCCCCGGCACCAGCAATCCACAGGAAGCAGTCAATGTCAAGACGTCAAGAGGCAACCCACCGGAGGAGACACTGCACTGCTGCCGAGTCACTTCAGTGGTGTTCAGTGGCGCCTGTTCTGATCTAACATACGCAGGACACCACCTACTAAGCCCCCTACTGACGACAATAATTGCTTAGTCGCGGAGCCGGCGTGAGTGAGCTCTCCCTCCGGAGGGCGCCACCACGTCCGTCCAACGACAGCCCCCATGGACTCGCCGATACCGGTGACCCCGACGGAACCAAACCAAGGCCACAGACGTGGAGAGGACATCGAAATTGAGGTCACCATGAGAGCAGGGCGTGAAGGGCCACAGAATTTGAGACATTTTTTTTATGCTGATCGATGAGAATGAGGATGATTAAGATGATGCTACGGAATTCTATTCCGGTCTGAGACTACATGACAGGGCTGTACTCTACGCTTCCTTTCATAATATATCCCGGCGTCAACCAGGCCCGAGAGATACAGGCACCTGCAGTGTTGGTCAGGAAATTTGAGCAACACTCTCAGAAACGCATCCATTAAGTGGATGAAACTCGACTGTGTGGTCCCAGTCTTCCCAACTGAGTCCGCAGCATACTCAACTCTGGG
>CM065735.1:6930235-6942735 GCA_033310375.1 Conus canariensis
ATCCGAACAACAAAGACTCATTCACAGACTACACCAGAAACAATACAACCAGTACATACAGTAATACGAGCAACAACAAAGACATTCACAGACTACACCAGGAAGACAATACAACGCAGTACAATGCAATGTAATACGATCGAAGCAACAAAGACTCATTCACAGACTACACCAGGAAGACAATTCACAACCAGTACAATACAATGTAATACGATGCGAAGCAAAAAGACTCATTCACAGACTACACCAACAAAAGACTCATTCACAGACTACACAACCAAAAGACTCATTCACAGACTACACCAACAAAGACTCATTCACAGACTACACCAACCAAAAGACTCATTCACAGACTACACCAACAAAAGACTCATTCACAGACTACACCAACAAAGACTCATTCACAGACTACACAACCAAAAGATCATTCACAGACTACACCAACCAAAAGACTCATTCACAGACTACACCAACCAAAAGACTCATTCACAGACTACACCAACAAAAGACCATTCACAGACTACACCAACCAAAGACTCATTCACAGACTACACCAACCAAAAGACTCATTCACAGACTACACCAACCAAAAGACTCATTCACAGACTACACCAACCAAAAGACTCATTCACAGACTACACCAACCAAAAGACTCATTCACAGACTACACCAACAACAAAGACTCATTCACAGACTACACCAACCAAAAGACTCATTCACAGACTACACCAACCAAAAGACTCATTCACAGACTACACCAACCAAAAGACTCATTCACAGACTACACCAACAAAAGACTCATTCACAGACTACACCAACCAAAAGACTCATTCACAGACTACACCAACCAAAAGACTCATTCACAGACTACACCAACCAAAAGACTCATTCACAGACTACACCAACAACAAAGACTCATTCACAGACTACACCAACACAAAGACTCATTCACAGACTACACCAACCAAAGACTCATTCACAGACTACACCAACCAAAAGACTCATTCACAGACTACACCAACCAAAAGACTCATTCACAGACTACACCAACCAAAAAGACTCATTCACAGACTACACCAACCAAAGACTCATTCACAGACTACACCAACCAAAAGACTCATTCACAGACTACACCAACCAAAAGACTCATTCACAGACTACACCAACAAAAAGACTCATTCACAGACTACAACCAACCAAAAGACTATTCACAGATACACCAACCAAAAGACTCATTCACAGACTACACCAACCAAAAGACTCATTCACAGACTACACCAACCAAAAGACTCATTCACAGACTACAACACAAACAAAAGACTCAATCAAGCTACAAACCAACCAAAAGACTCATTCACAGACTACACACCAAACCAAAAGACTCATTCACAGACTACACCAACCAAAAGACTCATTCACAGACTACACCAACAAAAAGACTCATTCACAGACTACACCAACAAAAAGACTCATTCACAGACTACACCAACAAAAGACTCATTCACAGACTACACCAGGAAAACAATACAACGCAGTACAATACAATGTAATACGATGCGAAGCAACCAAAAGACTCATTCACAGACTACACCAACAAAAAGACTCATTCACAGACTACACCAGGAAGACAATACAACGCAGTACAATACAATGTAATACGATGCGAAGCAACAAAGACTCATTCACAGACTACACCAGGAAGACAATACAACGCAGTACAATACAATGTAATACGATGCGAAGCAACAAAGACTCATTCACAGACTACACCAGGAAGACAATACAACGCAGTACAATACAATGTAATACGATGCGAAGCAACAAAGACTCATTCACAGACTACACCAGGAAGACAATACAACGCAGTACAATACAATGTAATACGATGCGAAGCAACAAAGACTCATTCACAGACTACCCAGGAAGACAATACAACGCAGTACAACACAATGTAATACGATGCGAAGCAACCAAAAGACTCATTCACAGACTACACCAGGAAGACAATACAACGCAGTACAATACAATGTAATACGATGCGAAGCAATGCAAGACAATACGACACAATAAGATACGAACCGATACGACGCCAAGCATTGGGATAAGATGCAATACAATACAATACAATTATATAATACGACGCGGTACAATCGATACAATACAACACGACACGACACGACACATTACAACACAACACAACACAAACACAATACAAGCAATACGGTCTATACAATGCAATCAATACAATACAATCAATACACACCATACAATACAATCAATACAATACATTACAATCAACACAATGTAATACAATCAATACAATACAATCAATACAATACAATACAATCAAGAGAATACATTGCAATCAACACAATGTAATACAATCAATACAATACATTACAATCAACACAATGTAATGCAATCAATACAATATATATCAATCAATACAATACAATCAACACAATACAACACAATGAAACACCGGTCCCTTATACTTCAATAGAAAAATACGCCCCACACACACACACACACACACACACACACACACACACCACACACACACGCACACACACGCACACTACACCACACCACACCACACCACACCACGCACACCACACCACACACACACACACACACACACACACACCTACACCACACCACACCACACCACACACACACACACCACACACACACACCACACAAAACACACACTTTTGAGAGAGAGAGAGAGAGAGAGAGAGAGAGAGAGAGAGAGAGAGATGAGGGGAGAGAGAGAGAGAGAGAGAGAGAGAGAGAGAATTCAGAACTCAATCAGGGAATAATATTTTAAACATGTTCTGTTTCTTCAGTTTATTCTTGCTAAAAGGGAAAAAAATAGTTTATGCACATGAACTACAAGAAAATATCGAATTAAAAACCAAAAGCAACAGAAAGAGAGAGAGAGAGAGAGAGAGAGAGAGAGAGAGAGAGAGACGACAGAAGACAGACAGACAGACAGACAGACAGACAGACAGACAGACAGAGACAGGGACATAGAGAGAGAGAGAGAGAGAGAGAAACAAAGACACAGACAGAGAACAAATCACCTTTGCTACTCCTCTAATTTCCTGGCTAATACTTCCCTCATTTCCCTTTGTTTTTGTTTTGTTTTCGTTGGTTTTTTTGTTGTTGTTGTTGTTGTTGTTGTTTTGTTTACTGTGATTTACAGCTGGACATAAAAACTCCCAGACAGAAGGAGGGAGAGGGGAAGGCGGGAGTGGGATGGTGGGATAAAGAAATGTAGGAGGAGGGGTGGGGAGAGGTGGGTGTGGGGCAGACAGACAAGCAGACATCTTTTATCAACGTTTGGTTTACTCGCTAATGGCGACAGCTCAGGAGACAGAGAGAGAGAGAGAGAGAGAGAGAGAGAGAGAGAGAGAGAGAGAGAGAGAGAGAGAGAGAGAGAGAGTGAGGAGAGAGAAGAGATGAGACGAGAGTAGAGCACGAGAGTGAGTGATTCAGATTTAGATGTTATTGAATTCACATGATAGGCCACAACCACATTTGAACCTTTGTGATATTACTGAGAGATCAATATGACTTAGAACGTCACACACATTAAAATACAACTTGTGCCAATTTGAACAACTTGCTATTGTACAATTTCCATTCTCGATTGTTTGAACGTTAGGTTCAAAATAGAAATATGTATTTCATCTGTAAATTACCACATTCATCAAGATCTGCTCCATTGTTTGTTTTGAAATGTTGAATTTTGTTATAATCATGTTTGATTGTGTTTAATTGAGATGTTAATGGACCCCACCACATCCTTTACCCTTGCACCCCCCCCCCCTCCCCCCCCCGTCCCTCCCCCCCCCCCCAAGCCCCCGGATCCCCTTTTGCTTTGTGTACGAGGATGTTTGATTGTTCGATTGACTTTTGTTGTTGTTGGTTTGTTTTTGTTTTTAATCAGCTGTTATATATGTGATTCGTATGTATCACATGTATGTGTGTTTGGAAAATGATTTGTTATTAAAAATGTTCACTAAAAATATAAAAGAAGACTTATGGCGCATCCTTGTGTCAGGCCCTGGAGGCAGTCAAAATCTCTTTTGCTGTGTCAGTTTCACGTGCTTTTGCATCTTTGTGCGAGTTTTGCGTGTGCTTAGATTTTCCCTTTCACGCCACATTTGTGCAAATGCATCCATAAAAGAGATCTCTTTCCATTATCATATGCTTAACAAAAATCCTTAAGGCAACATGCAACTTTGACTTTTGTGAACACAGGAAGCGAGACAGAAAGAAACAGGAGAATGTAGGAGTGGGGTGAACGGGAAGAAAAGAGAGAGATAGAGAGAGAGAGAGAGAGAGAGAGAGAGAGAGAGAGAGAGAGAGAGCAGAGCAGACAGACAGACTGTCAGACAGTCAGACAGACAGAGACAGAGATAGGGTCAGAGACAGAAACAGAGACAGAGATACACGTGTATAAGTGTGTACGTTTGGGTTTATATGTATACACGTGATTCGATGTATGTATGTATGCCTGTGCAAGTACTGCGGGGAGAGGGCGCGTGCGCGTGCAATTGTGTGTGTGTGTGTGTGTGTGTGTGTGTGTGTGTGTGTGTGTGTGTGTGTGTAAGTGTGTGTGTGTGTGTGTGTGCGTGCGTGCGTGCGTAAGTGCTTGCGTGCGTGCGTGCGTGCGTGTGTATATATATGGTGGTTTTAGTGTGTGTGTGTGTGTGTGTGTGTGTGTGTGTGTGTGTGTGTGTGTGTGTGTGGCGTGGTGTGTGTGTGTGTGTGTGTGTGTGTAGTTGTGTGTGTAGTGTGTGTGTGTGTGTGTGTGTGTGTGTGTGTGAGGGCGCAGACCCGAGAACTTGCGACATGGTTTTTTTTTTTGCACGATGGGATTTTTTGCCTCGTTCTTGTTTGCTTGGTTTTGCTGATGTTGCTTTTCAACCTTGAAATAAGAGAACGACTGATTTATCATTCGATAACACAATAGCCCCATAATCGTCAATGTTCAGCTGTTAGTGATGTGTACATGTCTTTTCTGCTCCCTTTGGCCCTGTAAGTCACCTTTTCCTCATATTCCATAGACACATGACCCTTTAAGACCTGAAGCAGGATTTCCGTTTCACACTCTCAATTCTCGAAACCTACATTGTCTATGCTGGATATTTGATACAGTTGTACACGTTTAGATAGATTCTCAACCCACCCCCACTCCCAAGTTAAAGATATGGAAAGGTAACTGTATTTCTATTCGGGTTCTACCTCAATAGAAAACAATTAGCAGACGTTACAACCATTATGAGTCCATAACTGTCCGATGTCTTGAATTTTTCTTTCCTTCTTTCTTTCTTTCGTTTCTTCCTTCCTGCCGACCTTCTTTCTTTCGTTCGTGTGTTCGTCTCTCCGTCTCTGTCTCTGTCTCTCTCTCTCTCTCTCTCTCTCTCTCTCCTCTCTCTCTCTCTCTCTCTCTCGTCTCCTTCGGGGGAGGGAAGTGTCAAAGCCCAGGAATGACCCATGTTGACCAGTGCGAAACGGGAATTCTGTATTTTATTGAATTGTCACGTTGCGGGTCCTCCATATCATAATTTTGGTGCTGGGATAGTAAAGAAGAGTGCCTCCCTTTGTCCCCCTCCCCTCCCCCCCCCCCCCCCCCCCCCCCCATGAGAAGGGTGGGTGTGGGCCCTTATTGTAATCTGGGAGATTCTCTGTTATCTGCCCTTCTCCTCCCCGAACCATTCGCTATCGCCGCTGCTACCTGGTTCCCGCCTCTCTCTCTCTCTCTCTCTCTCTCGTCTCTCTCTCTCTTCTCTCTCTCTCTCTCTCTCTCGCGCGCGCGCGCGCCACACACACATACCCCTCCTCCGTCCGCCCCTCTGTTTCCCTCCCTTTAATTAAATTGTTGATCACCATCATTTTTATCATTGTAATTATTAGCAATAGTACTATCACTACCACCACCACTATCGCTGCAACAACTGATACTGCTACTACTGTGCTACACTTATATACTACTACTACCACTGTCGTTAGTATTTTCTGCAGTGGTTTATTCTGTCCGTGCAGACTTTTTAACTGGAATGATGTGCTCTTGTTGCACGGACTTGTTCTCCAGCAGGTCTAATTTTCGCCTTTTCTTTTTTTTTTTTTTTTTTTTTTTTTTTTCTCGCCAGTTTGGATATTTTGGAGAGGAGGGGGTGGCGAGTCGGTGACCGGAAGGTGGGTGGGTTGGGGACGAGGAAATTATTGCAGATGAACGGATGGGGATGGGGGGGGGGGGGGAGGCAGCATGGATTTGATGATGTTTGTTCAGAGAAAAGGGAAGGGCTTCCAGTACGATATGTTAGTTTTATATGTTGTGTTACTTATGTACGTAGTTTGCGGTATTTGTGTGGTGAGTGTGTGCACGTGCGTCGTGCGTGCTTGTGCTGTTGTGTGCTGTGTGTGTGTGTGTGTGTGTGTGTGTATGTGTGTGTGTGTGTGTGTGTGTGTGTGTGTGTGTGTCTTTTGTTTTCTTTTTGTTCCTTTTTGCACATAATATTGAAAATTGTATGTATTTGAATGTGAATTATCAAGACTTGAAACTCATGGCAACGAACGGCGTTCAAGTGAAGACTTCAGGTGCTGTGCACACTTTTAACGTTGTTATTATTGTTATCTCCATCATTGCTTTATTTGTGACTTTTTCCATGTTTTGTTTCTCATGTTATATGTATACAGCCCGTGTCAGTACATACATTAGCAATATCGACATCTCGCAAGGAATGTTGTACCTCTTGCAAAGAATGTTGTCTGGTTCAAAGGTAACAGGTACGTCTACCAAACCACTGCTCTCTGTAAATGATATTTGTCAACTATTGTCAAATGTAAATTCTAGTCATGAATAGCATTTCTATTATATCATTAAACTGCCAAGGGTTAGGTAATAATCTGAAAAGGCGTGACGTATTCCAGTATCTGAAACAAAAATCACACTCAATTTATTGTCTTCAAGACACACACTTTGATAAAAAATCAGAACACATCGTTGCATCAGAATGGGCTATAAATGTTTTTCTCTTCTAATACTTCTAATTCTAGAGGTGTATCTGTCATGTTTAATAACACGTTTGAATTTAAGATAAAAAAGATATACAGAGACCAAGATGGTAACTTCATAATATCCTGTTTAAATATATGGTGCTCGATCTGCTTCTTGTTAATGTATACGGACCTAATAGAGACAACCCAGATTTTTATGTAAACCTAAAAAGTACTATAGAAAGTTTTAAAACCCGTAATATCATAGCGGTTGGAGACTGGAACCTTGTATTAGACCCTTCTATTGATTATGATAACTATAAACATAATAACAATCCCAAAGCTCAGGATACAGTTCTGAACATGATCGAAGAACTGCAGTTATCAGATATATGGAGAGAATATAACCCTGATAGCAGGAGATACACATGGCGAAAGATAAGCCCTCTTAAACAAAGTAGATTGGACTTTTTCTTAATTTCCGAATACCTGATTTTTTATGTAGAAGATCCTGACATCCACTATGGATATCGATCGGACCACTCCATGGTTAGTTTAAAGTTAGAATTTGGTAAACAAACCATCCATAATACATATTGGAAATTTAACAATTCTCTACTCCGAGATCGCCAATTTTTAGAAGAAATTAATGATATAATTGGTAACGTTACTCAAGAATATGCTGTAGCTCCTTATGACAAAGCACAAGTAGAGAATCTGTCTAAAGCTGATGTACAACTAACGGTGCCTGTCAACGTTTTCTTGGATTTCTTGTTAATGAAAGTCAGAGCAAAAACGATTGCATATGCAACAATGAAAAAGAAACAAAGAGAAGAAAAGGAGTGCAGCTTAGAACATCAAATAGCAGAAATAGAAGAAAAAGAAACTAAAACTGAGGATAACATGCTGAAATTGGATTGCTTAGGCAGAGAATTAGCCACGTTAAGAGATGAAAAAATGCAAGGAATTTTAATAAGATCAAAGGCAAGGTGGGTGGCCCAGGGTGAAAAGGTAACTAAATATTTTTGTAATCTAGAAAAGAGACACTTCGTAAATAAATACATGTCTAAGTCAGTAACAGACGACAGGATAGTAAACAAATCTGATGAAATCCTGATGGAAGTGAAAGCTTTTTATGAAAACCTGTACACAGAGAGAAAAGTGGAAGAATGTGAGATCACGGACTTGATCGAGGAAATGTCAAAATTAACAGAGGAAGAACAAGAATCGCTTGAGGGAGAAATAACACTTGAGGAAGCAGGACATGCTCTTACAAACATGCAGAACGGGAAAAGTCCTGGTTCAGACGGTTTCACATCGGAATTTTTTTAAAGTTTTCTGGAAACAGCTGGGTGTTTTTGTGGTCAGAGCTTTAAACCAGTCATTTCAAAAAGAGGAATTATCCAATACACAAAAAGAAGGAATAATTACATGTATCCCAAAAGGAGACAAACCTAAAGAATTCATTAAAAACTGGAGACCAATATCTCTGCTCAATGTTGTCTATAAGATAGGGTCTTCTTGCATAGCAAATCGTATTAAATCCGTTCTTCCCAAGTTAATCAATGAAGATCAAACGGGGTTCATGGCAAATAGATATATAGGGGACAACATCAGATTAATCTATGATCTAATCCATTACTTAAAAACAGAAAAACTCCCAGGCATGCTTATCTCCATTGATTTTGAAAAGGCGTTTGATTCCTTGAATTGGCAATTTATGTTGAAGGTATTAAAATCATTTGGATTTGGTAAAGATATATGTCGCTGGATCACGACCTTTCATAAGGGAATCAAGTCATCTGTAATAGTAAACAGTCAGAGCTCAACATGGTTCGAAATACAAAGAGGTTGTCGACAAGGTGACCCCATATCTCCCTATTTATTTATATTGTCCGCAGAAATATTAGCCATTATGATCAGGGAAAATAAAAACAAAGGGAATACGCATTAACCAAACTGAACACAAGCTCTCTCAGTTTGCAGACGATACACAGTTGACAAACGAAGGGGACAGAATATCATTTGAACATTCAATAGAGACCTTAAACAAATTCGCAAAAGTGTCTGGGTTGTACATGAATATTGAAAAAACGAAGGCAGTTTGGCTAGGAAGCAAAGTGTTATCAAAGACTAGATATATGCCCCACTTAAAAATAGACTGGAATCCAAAACAGTTTAAGATCCTTGGAATATGGTTCACCCCAGAACTATCACACTGCCTAGAACTGAATTTCAAAGACAAATTTCTCGAAATAACATCGTTATTTAACGCCTGGAGTAAGAGAGCTATTACACCTGTTGGCAGAGTAGCCGTTTTAAAATCACTGATTCTCTCAAAATTGATATATCTTTGGATCTTGTTACCTAATCCACCAAACAGTTTTATGGATAAGCTTCAAAAGCAATGCTTTCAATTCGTATGGAATAACAAACAAGATAGGATAGCCCGAAAAACAACAGTAAAAAATGTTAGAAATGGAGGATTAGGTATACCTTCACTTAAACACATGATAATGGCATTGAAACTTACATGGATCAGAAAACTTAAATTCAGTAATCATAAATGGAAGTCTGTGATAGAAACAACGTATCCTTTGGTAAAAGATCTTGAAAAATATGGTTATGCTTTACCAGTTAGCCGAAAAGAGACTAATGCCTTTTGGAATGACACTTTCCAAGCATATAAAATCTTTGGTGACAAAGTAAGTATTGAGGATCCTAGTGATGTTTTGGCTGAAAACATTTTTTACAATAAAAACATTAAAATAGACGGGAAAAGTATATGTTTCAAGGATTGGATAGACAAAGGTGTATATCGTATTGCGGATTTAATAAACCAAGCAGGGTCGTTCATGACATATGAAGAATTCAAGCAAAAGCATACTGTTCAAATAAACTTTATGCTATACCTAGGTTGTGTACAATCTGTCAGAAAATATATTCGAACAAAGAATATCAGATTCGCTAGTAATATGCCTACGACCACTGAAAAGGCTCTCAGTATCATCTGGAGCGCAAAGAAAGGAGCTCGACTTTATTATGAGATCTTAAATGCAGATAACTCACAACCAAGATGCTGTGAGAAATGGAACAATGAAATAGGTAAAGAATTGAACTGGAAAAATATATTTCTTCGCACACACACAATAAAAGAAATTAAACTGAAATGGTTTCAGATGAGATTAATTCACAGGATCCTGGCTACAAATATTGTTCTAGAAAAAATGAACATCGTTGAAAATAACAAATGTACTTTTTGTAAGTCTGAAAAGGAAACTATAGATCACCTATTTTTCACATGCGACGTGACAACACATTTTTGGACTGACTTTCAGAATTCTTTAAAAGACAATTGCTCTAGTGTACCTGAAATTGTATTATCAAAGGAACTTGTTTTGTTTGGCACTGACTCTCGGATAAAAACTGATATCGTACTCGATTACATTATTATCTCTGCAAAGTTCTTTGTATATAAATCCAGACTTGAAAAGGTGCTTCCTCTGTTTCCTGTCTTCAGGAAATATTTAAAAACCAAATACCAAGTCGAAAAATGCATTGCAAAAATGAATTTGAACTATGTTGATTTTGCAAACAAATGGCAAAAATATGAATTTTTTATTGAAAACTAAGATTTGTATGTAGTCCTGAGCAAAGCCTGGCGTGGCAGCTAAAAGTCAACCGTCGTTTCTGGATATGTAATTTATTTGTACTGTTGATGTCGATTCCTATGCTTCTATATAGAAAACTTTAGGAATCTAGGGTTGTGATTTTTCTTCTTTTCTGTCTCTGTCTGTCTGTCTGTCTGTCTGTTTGTCTGTCTCTTTGTCTGTCTGTCTGTCTCTCTGACTATTGATTTTGAAAAAAAAAAAAGGAAAACGCTCCAAAATAGTAAGTTTAATGTGTGACACTGACAGTGTAGACACAATGTTGTGCTTATTTGTAATATGTATATATTAAATAGGAATCGCTGTTCTTCTTGCGAACTTATTGCAGCTTTGTAATGTATTTATGTAAGATAAGATCTACTGTCATTTTTGTTTTTTGTAGTGCTGCTTTCTTTTTTCTTTTTTTTTTTGTTTTGTTTTGTTTTGTTTTTTGTTTATTTTTTGTTTTTCTTTTTGCGTGTTCCATTTGTAAATTTCTGTACAAGCAAATAAAAGCGTTTGCGGAAAAAAAAAAGAAAGAAACAGAGACAGAGAGAGAGGCAGACACAGAGAGAGAAACAGACAGACAGTTAGACAGACAGACAGAGACAGAGACAGGGTCAGAGACAGAGACAGAGACAGAGACAGACAAATGGAGAGATAGGAAGACACGCAAACAGACAGATTACAACACAACGAGAACTTCTTAGTGGAAAAGGGCCAGGGGATTCAAAGTCACTAGAATACCTTTTTTATCAAAATAACCTATCACAGGCCTCCCTAACTCCCCAAACTACTGTCTGCTTACTTCTTCTTCTTCTTCTTCTTCTTCTAACTTCCTCAAGCAATCTGTGCAGACATACACAGGCAGTCTCCCAGTCCAACTCTCATTCCATCTACCTCCACCCCTCTCCCTCCTCCTCATCCGCACCCCTTACGGCCATCTCTATCCGTCAGACAACCAGATGGTACTTTGCACAGCGGTCATCTTTGCTGAGGACAAATGGAATCCTGGAATCGCCCTCGGATCTGGATCTGGATCGGCACCGGAAAGAAAAGGAAAGAAATGGTTCGTGTAGGGTAACATGGGAGGGGAAAGTATGGTCGGTAGAGAGGCTTAAAATCTAACGACAAGAGAAAACAAAATGTTTTAAAATCTATTCCCAGCAAGTCCGTTCACGAGTGAAAACATCTTTGTAAGTCGCCATGGGGTGTAATAGTAGGTACAGACTGAAGAAGTTGCTTCCCATGTCCTGTTTTAATAGGTCGTGTGGAGAATACCAAATGTCAACGTTAATAACGCTAAAAACTGAAACATGACATCTTTGACGGAGCCAGCGAATACTTTTGCCTGAGGTGTAGTCGAGGTGGGCAGGGGAAGCGAAGGAAGGGGGGAGGGGGTGGAGGTGCAGGGGTGGGGAGTGGGGAGAAGGGGGGAAGATGACGAGTTCAGTGATACTGAAAAGACTGACCAAACTGTGACTTCAATCAAAGTGAGATTCCGCACCCGCCACTGAAGGGCGTCGTGTCGGGGTTTGACAGTTTAGGAGGTTGTGGGTTCGATCATAATCAGAGTTGCTGATACAAACTATCTTTAAGGATGCTCAGAAGATTTAACAAGAGAAAAAAAATCTTCGACGTTTTGGCCATAGACAGTCTTCAGAAACGTCGAAATTTTTTTTCTTTTCATTGTCAGATCTAAGCATCCTCAGAGATAGTTGGTATTGTTGACACGGAAGATCAGCAGTCAAAAATCATTTGCATTGCACAAAGTCACTTCGAATGAGACTATAAACCGAGGTTCCGTGTGTGAACGCACGCACAACATCTTGCACACACGTA
>CM065735.1:6952735-6965235 GCA_033310375.1 Conus canariensis
CGTGTGGACTCGACCGTACCAATCACAGAAGCCACTGGCCGAGGATTGAGGGCAGAATATTCAGGACCACGTGGCCTGTGTTCCGCTGCCCCTGGGAATGTCGGGAGTTCTTTCAGTACAGTTAGCTCCCCTGGAATGTCTGTGTCGTAACTTCCTCTTTTCTCTTACTCTCTTTAACTACTGGTTGTTGTTGTTGTTGTTGTTGTTGTTGTTGTTGTTTTATTTTTCTTCTTCTGGACTGTCTTCCTTTCATGACCTGTCTTAGTTCGGGAAAATTTTCTTTTAAACTTTTTTTTCTTGTCACAATTTATTATATGATATGATATGCCCGTCAAAAATTGTAGACGGTCGTTTGCTTTTCTTCCTTTTTTGTCGATCATTCTCTTAGCTTTGTTCTGGAGAATTTTCTTTCACACTTTTTTTTTTGTCACAAAAATTTTGACAAGACATGCCAGCGTGTTTGGCTGGTCATCTGGAGAGGAGGTGGTTAAAACTGCACACACAGTCATGCCAGAGTAGACACGAGCTGCCCAGTCTGTCGTGTCTGTTTGCTCCATGTAGTTTTGTTCCATGTAAGTCTTTTCCGTGATTTGTTTTTAACAGTTTGGTAGGGTAATGCTGCTTATAGCCCAGCCGACCGCAAAGGGCCATATCAGGACTGTCACCATGTTAGTCAACTCACAAGTCTTTAAGAAAAAAAAAACCTCATTTCACACAACCCCTTTAAAAATACACTTTCTAACAAAATCTTTCTTCTGTAAAATCTTAGATCGGATGAAAAACGTTGATGTCTTTTTATTTTGCAACTGGAAGTGAAAATGCAATCCTCAGCCTTTTCCTGGATGTAGCAAATGGAATCATTCTTTTCTTTAATACCCATGTAAAAGCAAAGCAACAAAGAACAAAGCAGTACACGACCAAAGAAAAAGAACAAAAAATTAAACAACCAACCAACAAAAGCTCTCTCTCTCTCTCACACACACACACACACACACACACACACACACATACACACACACACACACACACACACACACACACACACACACACACACACAGAGCAACACAGAGAAGGACGTTAACATTTTGCAAATCGCCTCGTTGCTGAAGCAAGTCTCCGCCATGTCTGTTTCAATGTGCTGAGATGGAGAGATTGGATGCCCATTGGCCGCGCTTCAATCCGATTTCATTTCACATTCTCTCTCTCTCTCTCTCTCTTCTCTCGCTCTCTCTCTCTCTCTCTGCTCTCCTCTCTCCCTCTCCTCTCTCTCTCTCTCTCTCTCCCCTTGGTTGAATCCCCTCTACCCCCTCTCTCTCTCTCTGTATATCTCTGTCTCTCTCCCTCTGTCTTTACTTCTGTCTCTCCGTCTTTCTGTATCTCCCTTCCTCCCCCCTCTCTCTCTCTCTCTCGTCTCTCTCTCTCTCTCTTCTCTCTCTCTCATCTCTCTCTCTCTCCCCTCACTCTCTCTCTCCTCTCTCTCTTCTCTCTCCCCTCCTCTCTCTCTCTCTCTCTCTCTCTCTGTTGGCATCTCATTGTCCACTCTTCTCTCTCTCTCTCTCTCCTCTCTCTCATCCTCCCAGTTCACACTATCGCTCTCATCACTACACGCTTCACACTACTCCCATATATAAAAAAATAATATATTAATGTGAGGGAGGGAGGGGTGCAGTGGTGTGGGGTCACGTAAATGGCTTCAAAATTGTGAGCCAACTAGACAGTTCACCTCCGGCCAGTCTTATCGCCTGACACAAACGACAGAAAAACAGTTCACACTACTCGGCCAGTCTCATCGCCTGACACAAACGACAGAAAAACAGTTCACACTACTCGGCCAGTCTCATCGCCTGACACAAAGGACAGAAAAACAAGGACCCGAAAATAAAAAGGATCAGAAAAACTCTATTCCATCGTTTCGTTCATTTATCATCTTCATAATATATTTCACACAATTTGAAAGATATTCTTGCAACCTGAGGAGAGTGAGAGAGAGACAGACTGACAGACAGACAGACAGACAGACAGACACAGAGAAAGATAGATGGACAGAGACAGACAGACAGACAGACAAAGAGAGACAGAGAGAGAAGAGACACAGAGAGAGACAGAAAGAGAGAGACAGATAGACAGAGAGAGAGAACAGAGAGGGAGACAGACAGAGAGACAGATAGACAGAGAGAGAGAGAGACAGAGAGAGAGACAGAGAGAGACAGAGAAGAGACACAGAGAGTCAGAAAGAGAGAGACAGATACAGAGAGAGAGACAGATAGACACAGAGAGAGAGAGAGATAGAGAGAGAGACAGAAAGACAGACAGATAGACAGAGAGAGACACACACACAGAGAGACACAGAGAGAGAGACAGACAGACAGAGGGTGAAAAGGGGATACGGAGGTAGGGAGACCGAAGAGATGTGGGAATTTGCTCACAGAAAATGGCGCAAACATACTACTGAAAAATCATGGGTCAAGAAATTAGCTGCTACTTAATTATTTGAGCTGACTGTGTGCGTGTGTGTGTTAGTGTGTGTGTGTGTGTGTGTGTGTGTGTGTGTGTGTGTGTGTGTGTGTGTGTGTGTGTGTGTGTGTTAGTGTGTGTGTGTGTGTGTGTGTGTGTTGTGTCTGTGTCTGTGTCTGTGTCTGTGTCTGTGTGTCTGTGTCTGTGTCTGAGAATGAAAGAGAGAGAGAGAGAGAGAGAGAGAGAGAGAGAGAGAGAGAGAGAGAGAGAATGACAGAGAGAAAGAAACAGCGAGAGACAGAGAGAGAGAAACAGTGAGAGAAAGAGAAATAGAGAGACAGAGAAAAAACAGAGAGAGAGAAAAAAAAAACAGAGACAGACAGACAGAGAGACAGAGAAACAGAGACAGAGACAGAGAGCTCCAGGAGCTGGTTTGCTGAGGAAGGAAGGAAGGAGAAGGTGGATGGGGAATTTAACTGTAATTTTTTTTTCTCACTGGAGGACACAACACACAATGTAACCGCAGCCTTCAAAAGATGTCATGTTTGCCGATCAGGTTAGTGAAATGAAATGTGGGCATTGTTTCCTGAGGAGGAGGGGGGGGAAGAAAGGAGGAGGGGAGGGGAGTAGTGTGGGGGGGCGCAGGAAGGGGGAATACACTTTCTAATTTTTTTTTTCCGAATGGGATGCCAAGAGCACAATAACTGCACTTTCCATTCGCAGATTTTCTTTCTTTCTCATTTGATAAGCCAACTGAAGTTGACTTTTCTTTCTTTTTTTTTCTTCCCCAAACTCCAACACAACACCCTTCTGTTTGCTGACTCGGCAAGCGGAAGCGGAAAGCGCGCCATGTTGACAAAGCTAAAGGGGCTTAACTTTGAATCATCTACGACAGCTATGGGGGAAGGAGAAGGGGGTTGGGGGATTGCGAGAGAAACGGATGGGGGGGGGGGGAGCAGGGGGATAGCGACGGGGAAGCTTTTTCTTAGTTGACACTCAATATCTGACATGAAAGTTGGGGAAAGCAAGAGTGGCAGGAGAGGGGGGTGGGGGGCGGGGGAGGGGGGGAGGAATGGTGGATGGAGATGGAGAGGGTGGTCGGGGGGAGGGGAAGACAGCATGTTAGCATTTTATTTTTTTGTTTGTTTGTTCTTGTTTAGATGACGAAGAGTCAATGGGAATCCTTTGAGCCTGTGTGGGACTATTTGAGTTGGGTTTTTTTTTCCTCTCTGCAGGGATATGGTTAAAGATAAGGGGGTTAATATGACAGATACAAACTTCTCATAAACGTGCAAATACACCCACTGAGATCCTAAGTCCTAAAGCTGTGAGGTTCCCAGTGTGCTGTAGATAGGTAGGTATTGGATGTGTGGGTGTGTTATGCTGGGAGAGAAAGGTGGGGATGGTGACTCGCATGATTTTGTGTGTGTGTGTGTGTGCGTGTGTGTGTGTGTGTGTGTGTGTGTGTGTGTGTGTGTGTGTGTGTGTGTGTGTGTGTGTGGTGTGGTGCGTGCGTGTCGTGTGCGTGTGTATGTGTGTGGTGCGTGTGTTGTGTGCGTGCTGTGCGTGCGTGTGTATGTGTGTGTGTGCGTGTGCGCGTGCGTGCGTGTGTGTGTGTGTGTGTGTGTGTGTGTGTGTGTGTGTGTGTGTCTGTGTGTCTGTGTGTGTCTGTGTCCGTGTGTGTTTGTCTGTGTGTGTCTGTGCGTGTGTGTGTGTGTGTGTGTGTGTGTGTGTGTGTGTGTGTGTGTGCGTGCGCGCGCGCGCGCGCGCGCGCGTTTGTGTGTGTGTGTGTGTGCGTGCGTGCATGTGTGTGTGTGTGTGGTGTGTGTGTGTGTGTGCGCGCGCGCGCGCGCGCTAGCTGAAATCAGCCATCTGTCGCAGCAGAGAACAGGATGCGTGGTGGGGTTGGAGGGGGGTGGGGGTGGGGGTGGGTGAGATAGGGGCTTGCCTGTATTGTTTGCACACTCCGTCTTTAATATGTAGATACCCACCCACCCTCTCCCCCTCTATCCCCTCACTACCACCACCACCACCCTCCCTCTCCATAACGGCAGAGTCCAAAACACGACGAGGGCAAAGGATGGTTGTTGAGGAAAATCGGGTTGAAATGTAGGTGTGTTGTCTATTCGTCCGTTCGTGTGTTTCTGAAATGTTTCGAGCACTTTGTGAAGAACGCTCGTGACGGTGACCAAGTGGTTGTGCGTGTGGCGCGCATGTCTGTATCAGCGCGTATGTGGTGTTGTATAAGTGTGGGTAGAGTGTGCTTGTACACACCTGGGGATAGGTTTGGTGATGGGTCATATATTATTATGATGTGTTTGTGTGTTTACAGCTTTTCTAGATTCTTATTATTTTATGTATTATGGGTTTCGTAATGGTCATATATTACGATGTATTTGTGTAGTTACAGCTGTTCTGAGTTCATATTTTTTCGCTGCGTTCGCTAGTGCAAACTACAGATCTTTATTTCTTCAGTCATTTAAGTACTGTTTTTTTTTCAACTAAATCCTCATATTTTGAACTGTCATCCGTACATATATCCACAAACCATACCTACATGCGCATATACGCAAGCAAGCATGTGCCCAAGCGAACATTTACTTACTTACCTATTTACTTACTTACTTACTTACGCACACGCCACACACACACACACACACACACACACACACACATGCGCGCGCGCACGCACACATGCACGCACATATATACATGCACGTACAAGCACGCTTACGCCTTGTTTTTTGCGTTTAGGCTTTCGTTCCCTACAAAGGAAGCATTTAAAGACACACTTTATTAGTGAAAAGTAACTGAATATTCATTTCACTTATTGCTTTGTTGAACACTAAATGCAGCATCACATACCGTATAAAATTCAGTATACTGTGAGACGTAAGATGTCTCAGTTGAAGACAGACAGACAGACAGAGCACTCAAAATATCTGGTGAGAGAAAAAAAAATGCAATAACTTGATTCAGGTCGGTCTAAAACAGTATACTTCGTAACAACGAGAGTCAGTGAGAAAGAGAGAGAGAGAGAGAGAGAGAGAGAGAGAGAGAGAGAGAGAGAGAGACAGACAGACAGACAGACAGACAGACAGACAGACAGACAGACAGACAGAGAAACAGACAGAGAGAAAGAGACAGATAGATACAAAGAGACAGTGAGAGGGAGCGAGGGGGAGAGGGAGAGAGATAAGGAGCAAGATGACAAAGTTGTATTTTGTGATGACAAAAAAGAAAAAAGATGAATTGATTCGTGTCTGTATAAATCAATGTGCTCCTACTCTCTGTGCAAATATTCACTTTCAAGGATTCGGACAAGTTTTGAACATAACCTTTCTTTTCATCAAGGCATTCGAAAGAATATTGCATTGCTCAGGAATGTTTACACACTGGGGTTTTTTTTTTTTAACAGAGTTCTAGCTGGTCTGCACATACATACACACACACACACACACACACACACACACACACACACACACACACACACACACACACACACACACAGCGAGAGAGAGAGAGAGAGAGAGAGAGAGAGAGAGAGAGAAAATGAGACGTAGACAGACAGACAGACAGACAGACAGATCTACATTCATAACTGCTGTCAAGCTCTCCCCTGAGTCTCTTCCCACTGTGTGCATAATGTCTCACTTTCCGTGCCCCTGAAATGGCGTCACTCCCACACTGCTGACATCAACACTGACCACACTGCTGACATCAACACTGACCACGCTGCTGACATCAACACTGACCACGCTGCTGACATCAACACTGACCACACTGCTGACATCAACACTGACCACGCTGCTGACATCAACACTGACCACCAACACTGACCACGCTGCTGACATCAACACTGACCACGCTGCTGACATCAACACCGACCACACTGCTGACATCAACACTGACCACGCTGCTCACATCAACACTGACCACGCTGCTGACATCAACACTGACCACGCTGCTGACATCTACACTGACCACGCTGCTGACATCAACACTGACCACGCTGCTGACATCAACACTGACCACGCTGCTGACATCAACACTGATCACACTGCTGACATCAACACTGACCACGCTGCTGACATCAACACTGACCACGCTGCTGACATCTACACTGACCACGCTGCTGACATCAACACTGACCACGCTGCTGACATCAACACTGACCACACTGCTGACATCAACACTGACCACGCTGCTGACATCAACACTGACCACGCTGCTGACATCGACACTGACCACGCTGCTGACATCGACACTGACCACGCTGCTGACATCGACACTGACCACGCTGCTGACATCAACACTGACCACACTGCTGACATCAACACTGACCACACTGCTGACATCAACACTGACCACGCTGCTGACATCTACACTGACCACGCTGCTGACATCTACACTGACCACGCTGCTGACATCAACACTGACCACGCTGCTGACATCTACACTGACCACGCTGCTGACATCAACACTGACCACGCTGCTGACATTAACACTGACCACGCTGCTGACATCAACACTGACCACGCTGCTGACATCAACACTGACCACGCTGCTGACATCAACACTGACCACGCTGCTCACATCAAGACTGACCACGCTACTCACATCAACACTGACCACGCTGCTGACATCGACACTGACCACGCTGCTGACATCGACACTGACCACGCTGCTGACATCGACACTGACCACGCTGCTGACATCGACACTGACCACGCTGCTGACATCAACACTGACCACGCTGCTGACATCAACACTGACCACGCTGCTGACATCGACACTGACCACGCTGCTGACATCGACACTGACCACGCTGCTGACATCAACACTGACCACGCTGCTGACATCAACACTAACCACGCTGCTGACATCAACACTGACCACGCTGCTGACATCAACACTGACCACACTGCTCACATCAACACTAAAGGTTCACATCAACACTAAAGGTTCACATCTACACTGAAGGTTCTTCACATCAACACTAAAGGTTCACATCTACACTGAAGGTTCTTCACATCAACACTAAAGGTTCACATCAACACTAAAGGTTCACATCTACACTGAAGGTTCTTCACATCAACACTGAAGGTTCTTCACATCAACACTAAAGGTTCACATCAACACTGAAGGTTCTTCACATCAACACTGAAGGTTCTTCACATCAACACTGAAGGGTCTTCACATCAACACTAAAGGTCCTTCTCATCAACACTAAAGGTTGTTCTCATCAACACTGAAGGCTGTTCACATCAACACTGAAGGTTGTTCACATCAACACTGAAGGTTGTTCACATCAACAATGAAGGTTCTTCACATCAACACTAAAGATTCTTCACATCAACACTAAAGGTTCTTCACATCAACACTGAAGGTTCTTCACATCAACACTAAAGTTTCTTCACATCAACACTGAAGGTTCTTCACATCAACACTGAAGGTTCTTCACATCAACACTAGAGGTTCTTCACATCAACACTAGAGGTTCTTCACATCAACACTGAAGGTTGTTCACATCAACACTAAAGGTTGTTCACATCAACACTAAAGGTTCTTCACATCAACACTGAAGGTTCTTCACATCAACAGTGAAGGCTCTTCACATCAACAGTGAAGGCTCTTCACATCAACACTAAAGGTTCTTCACATCAACACTAAAGGTTCATCACATCAACACTAAAGGTTCAAATCAACACTGAAGGTTGTTCACATCAACACTAAAGGTTCGTCACATCAACACTAAAGGTTCTTCACATCAACACTGAAGGTTCTTCACATCAACACTGAAGGCTCTTCACATCAACACTGAAGGTTCTTCACATCAACACTAAAGCTTCTTCACATCAACACTAAAGCTTCTTCACATCAACTCTAAAGCTTCTTCACATCAACACTAAAGGTTCTTCACATCAACACTAAAGGTTCTTCACATCAACACTTAAAGGTTCTTCACATCAACACTAAAGGTTCTTCACATCAACACTAAAGGTTCTTCACATCAAGTCTAAAGGTTCTTTACATCAACACTAAAGGTTCTTCACATCAACACTAAAGGTTCTTCACATCAACACTTAAAGGTTCTTCTATCACAGTCCCTGCACCAGACACTCCACAGGCAGCAATCAATGGCTGGCTGCTAACAGGCAACCCAGCGAAGGAGACACAGCACTGCCGCAGAATCAGCTCGGTGGTTTTCAATTCGATGACACTTCCGGTCCCTCTCAAGCATCCTCACCTGGTTAAATTATTCGAAATGTACATACATCTCTCTGAAATCAGATGGATATAACATAGTGTTTGCTTGGGTCCCTAACCATGTGGGCGTTCAAGGCAACGAAGTGGTTGATGAACTTGCCAAGAGTGCCACAAAGAAAGAGGTGAGCAGATTGTCTATCTCTCACACTGATCTGAAACCCAAAGCCAGGCTTATGTCAGAGACCTCTGGCATGAGGAATGAAACTCGCAGACGGACAACAAACTATTTAAAATCCGTCCAAACCTGAGTGTTGACCATGTTCCCGAGGCAGCGTAAAGAAGAAACAGGTTTGTGCCGCTTGCATACAGGCCACTCCTTTTACACCCATTCTTATCTTTTAAAAGGTGAAGAAGCTCTGTGGTGCATGCCATGTCATGTACCACTCACCGTGAAACATATTCTTTTAGAGAGTTGGGACTTGCACGATGTGAGATATAAACACTTTACAGCAGACTCCATGAAAACCTTGTTCAGAGATGTTACAGTTGATGTGATCTTTGAATTTCTGAAACAGATTACCGTTTTCGTCTGATCTAAGATTTTACGGAGGAAAGATTTTAAACAAAAAGTTGCGGTGTGTTTTTAAAAGGTGTATTTGAAAGGGTTGTGTGAATGAGTTCTTTTTCAATGACTTGTTAGTTGACTTCAACGCGTGACAGCCCTGATATGGCCGTTCGCGGTCGCCTGGGCTATAAGCAACATGACCTTTACCTTTACCTCCATTCAACAGTGTGGTAGGATGGCAGACTGGGAGATCGCTGGTTCGAGTCTGACCATAGGGATTTCTTTGAAATATTTTCAGCTCAACGCTAAGTGCACTACGAGCACAAGCTGAAAGACTGGAACCATACAGTGGAGTTTCAACCGCTTAGTCGATTTCCTGACCAACTCTGCAGGTGTCTGTAAGTCTCAGGCCTGGTAGACACTGGCAATATCTTACGAAGGGAAATGCAGACTGCAGCCGTGTTAAAAAATCTTAGACCAAAATGAAACTCAACAGCGTCATAATCATCATCAGTGTCGTCTCTGTCATCATTTAAGAGTTCAATCCTGCAGTATTTCATGACAGGACAAACAATGGTATGGGGATCAGAAAGAAGCCAGAAGAAGAAGAAGAAGGAGAAGGAGGAGGAGAGAGAAGGAGGAAGAGAAGAAGAAGAAGGAGGAGAGGAGGAGAAGAAGAAGAAGAAGGAGAAGAAGGGGAAGAAGAAGGAGAAGGAGGAGGAGGAGAAGAAGAAGAAGAAGAATATCATGGACAGTTCAGTTGTCGTAATGGCTGCTAGTTCTTGGGGACTGTCATCAGGTGAACTTGATGGCAGCCTCTGTGGGGAAGACGTTCATTGATGGTGGCCATAATGGTGGTAGTATTGCCATCCAGCAGGGCAGAGAAGGATCGGAAGATAAAGATGGGGTAGTTGCAAAGTGAGACGAGTGCAGGCGGAAATCTAAACAAATCTTAAATAAATGTTAGCAAACCGCCAAGAGAAACGTGGACAAACGAGTCACAAGATAAAACACGATGCGTTGCGACCTCTTAGGTCTTCTTCAGGTGAGACACAAACACATAGGACAATGAAAATGAGCCTCGTTTTCATTCAACGCCTACCTTGCGCTGAAGAGATCTAAGCTAAGTGACAAACTCGTTCATTTTCATTGTCCTATGTGTTTGTGTCTTGCCTGAAGAAGACCTAAGAGGTCAAAACGCGTCGTGGTTTGTCTTGTGATTTGTTTTGTCCACGTTTCTCTTGGTGGTTCGCTAACATTAATTCAAGATTTGTAAAGATGGGGGGTTAGAGAGGCTGGGAGATGATGTCCTGCATATGCGGGATTACAACAGACACCGATGAACATCACAGGAGTGACTCGTTGGAAGCAGTGCAGCGTGTTCTCTGAAGGGTTCCTTTACGGTGACTGGATATTGATCATTCCCTTCGGATTGTGACGCTCATTGGGGCTACATGTGGCAGGTAAACAATGGCATGGGAATGATGACATGAAGTAGCTGCAGAAGATCAGACAGTGAAAAAAACTAGCCAGAAGAAGAAGAAGAAGAAGAAAAAGAAGAAGAAGAAACGAAGGAGACAAAGAAGAAGAAGAAGAAGAAGAGAAGAAATAGTCATTCAGTTTAGTTTCTCTGGTCACTCTCACTGACCAAGCAGGCAGTGCAGGAGGAAACCGATGTTCAAAATAATCACAAAAAGGAGAAAGAAAACGAAAAAGAAAAAAGAACAAGAAAGAAGAAAGGCACAGATAAAAAGAAAACAAAAAAAAAACCTGATAGCTAAAGGAACCTTTAGGGTGGTATTTCAACATATCGAGTCGCACTTTTCGCGATAAGGCAACAATCGCGTTAGTTCTACGTGAATTGAATTTATTGGCGACAGTTTATAGAAGGCATCGACCCGCGGCCGTGAGGAAGAAGCCTGGCCCCCCGTTCATTAACCCGCGCTAAATCAACCTGCGAAGAATATTGAAATTCCCCAAGGGACTGTCTTTGGTGTCCCCTCTGCGCCCGTCACCACCTTCCACCTCTCTCTCTCTCTCTCCTCTCTCTCTCTCTCTCTGATCTCTCTCTCTCTCTCTCTCTCTCTCTGATCTGGCGATCGCCCTTTCTCCACCCACTCTTCAACTCTCTTTTTCCTTGCCCTTCTTTGCCCTTCCAAACCACTCCCCTCTCTTTCTCTCACCTGACTTGGCAAGACAGGAATTTTCATGTTCAAAATAGCGACAGGTTTAGTTTTTATAGAACATTCTATATCTCTCCCAACGTATATGTCAATGACTATGGACAGGCACTTGAAGTTTGTGATGACAAAATTTAGAGTTGGTGTTTCTGATATTCTTGTTCATCACTGCCGTTATAGACAAGTAAATGCCTCTGATCTGTTGTGTCCATTATGTCGACAGTCAAGAGAAGGCGAAGTGCATTTTGCATTAACTTGTCCAGAGTTACAAGATATAAGAGAAAAGTTTATTCCCCAAAACTTTTATACAAGACCTTGGTTATTCAAGCTTATTTTGTTAATGTCATCTGCAAATGAAAACACCGTAAAACAGTTCGCAGTGTTTTTTATTCAAAGCTTTCAAACGGGCGAACCATTTGTGCATTGTAATCATTATTATCAGTTTCACAATGCGACTTTGTTATGTTCCATGTACATCCCCCTTCTGAGGGCCAAGCCTGTAAGAATAAACATCTGAATCTGAATTTCACTTGACTTGCTACCTCTCCTACTCTTTGTTCACCCAGCACCCCTCCTCAAATTTCTCTCTCTCTCTCTTGTGTGTGGTGTGTGTGTGTGTGTGTGTGTGTAGTAGCGATGTGTGATTATATTTATTTTTATTTTATATATATTTTAATATAAATAATTTATATATATTTCTGTTCTCATAAACATTATTGTACCAACAAAAGACGTGTAGTAGTAGTAATAGTAGTAGTAGTAGCTGTAGTAGCAGTCTCGCTTGATGCTTTTTGTTACGCTTCAGCTAATCTTTGTGCCAAATGAATGATAAAGAAACCTCCTTTTTTTCATTGTGGAGCTGTCGCTCGGTGCCAGCTGACATGACATGTATCGATCCCTTACAATAAAATATACTGTGCACAGAAAGAAACGCACATTTTTTTCGCTGAAAATATTAAGGAAAATTTTGACAGAAACATGCCCCGTATAGCAGGAAACTCTGTCCAGTGTGAATAGTCAGACATAATGAATGGACATAACAGTAGACTGATGTCTTATTTCTTCTGTGGTTGTAATATTTTGAATGCTA
>CM065735.1:6970235-6972735 GCA_033310375.1 Conus canariensis
GTCACCTCACACTTTGAAACGAATCTTATAGTGTTGTATTGTTAATACACTTGGTCCTCCTTTGCTCTTTTTTCTTATAGAGTTCAAAGCACTATTCATCCCCCAGTCTTGGATGTCTTTTTGCTGAATAACACAGTTGCAGCCTTGTCCTAAATGGTGATGGCTGTGCTTATGTATAGGCCAAGTCTTCTACAATGTTACAGGCTTTCCTTGGGTCCTTGTGCTATAGAGGGTTTTGTTATTCAGTTTCCTTACTGTGTTATTGGAACCAGCTTTCCATCGTACCCCTCCTGTCGTCACTGGTCCTCTTCTTCACAGCGCCATTGGTCTCCCTCTCTGAGCGGCTTTAAGCTCCCTGCAGTGTCACACACCTTGGCTTAATTGCTGTGTCCTTGTAATGCCTGGATCCTTGGCTTAATTGCCTGTGATCCTTGGCTTAATTGCCTGTGATCCTTGGCTTAATTGCCTGTGATCCTTGGCTTAATTGCCTGTGATCCTTGGCTTCCATTTTCATCGGCTTATTCCCGGGACAAGCACGCACAATCTCTGCCTCTCTCTCTCTCTCTCTCTCTCTCTCTCTCTCTCTCTCTCTCTCGTTTCCACACACACACACACACACACACACACACACACACACGCACACACACACACACACATACACCTCAGACAACACACACACACACACACACACACACACACAACAATATATATATATATAGAGAGGAGAGAGAGAGAGAGAGAGAGACAGAGACAGAGACAGAGACAGAGAGACAGAGAGAGACAGAGACAGAAACAGAGAGCAGAGAGACAGGCAGACAGAGAGAGAAAGAAAGAGGTCTTCCGTCACTACTTTACCTACTGGCACTCAGGGAGGAGGTCAATAGCTGACGAAGGCCAATAAAGCCGAAAACTTGGAATATAACCACATCAGCTTGTTGTCCGTGTTGTTCTTTTCTTTTGCACATACGTATCACAAACTGTCAAGGTGTCAAGTTGTCAAGTGACGCTTACTTAATTCATGAAATGGAACAAATGAAAATTGTCTTGCTCAGATGTTACAAGTCAACAAAAATTTGCTTTTTCTCTAATGTACCAGAGCAGCATCCACATGTCGGAACCAGCACGAGTCTCAAGCCGAATTACCAGGCACCACGATGGGATTTGGACTTTCTAAAATTTAGTTTAAAACGTTCTCTTTTTCGGAAATATGCTTGTGAACTATTCATTTATTTCATTAAATCAACTGATTAGAACGTATAGATCATATTTATATTAGTGTTTCAGCTGATTCAAAGTAGAGATCATCAAAATGATTTTTGTGCTAAATCTACTGATCAGAATGTATATGCCATTTAAATCAAATTATTTTCTTAGAATGTACAGATGATTAGAACGGAAAGATTATTCAAATACTGTATTTTGCTAAACCAACTGGTCAGAATGTTGTTGTCATTTAAATTAAGTTATTTTTCACAATCATTTTCTTAGAATGCACAGATCATCAAAATGATTTCTTGTGCAAAAGAACTGATGAGAATCTGTATATCAAGAAAATAAAAAATTGAAATTCCGATAGTAGGAATACATTTGGATCCTTGTGAACTTCTAAAGTGGAAAGTGGGCTTACGAACAACAAAACAACAACAACAACAACAACAAAACATTTTCTAGGCGTTAAACCCGCTGATAAACCCACTCTTTATAGTTTACGCCGCACACACACACACACACCGCGCGCGCGCGCGCGCGCGCGCACACACACACACACACACCACACACACACACACACACACACACACACACACACACACACACACTGTGACGGGTCTCCGACGCTCCCCCTCGTTATTAAAATATGATTATCATATGCAGGGATGCATGGGGGTATAGACAGAGATATTTACGCTTTCACAACCAAAATGCGCTCTCGCATAGGCACACGCACTCTGTCACTCACATCGGGCCCGCACAAAGGTGACGGGAAACCAATAACATTTCATAGAAAATAATCAAACTTTATTTAACTTGACTCCGAGCCCCCATCCGTCACTACACAACACAACTATCTGTATCATACAACAATGTAAACATCATACAGACAATTTCATAAATCGCATCCCCTGTTCTTCAGTTATTCTCACTTAACCAGGAAAGACAATATTCCACTATCCTGTTTGCGCACTTATAAACTTAAGAGCAAATAAAACGTCCATAACTTGCCAGCATTCCTTGGTTGACCGTCAGT
Organism: Conus canariensis; assembly: GCA_033310375.1. NCBI lineage: Eukaryota > Metazoa > Mollusca > Gastropoda > Neogastropoda > Conidae > Conus > Conus canariensis. Next base: position 6,972,481 of record CM065735.1, read on the forward strand.
TTCTCTCATCCCACTGTGCGACCACGAGCTGAAGCTGCCACACTGTTGCGTCCTCCCGATTGGCCGAATCCCAGTTGGGGACACTGGCAACGTAGCTTGAGTTGCACCCTCAGACCGAGTCTCCCGGACTCCACTGCACTTCGCCCTCTCCACGGAAAGGGCTCCTGTCGGCCTCTCCCACAGGTCTTCTCTGGCTGCAAACACCCGCCGTTGTCTGGCAGCTCCCTGTCTAGGCTCCAACAGGCTGACACGTCT
>CM065735.1:6977735-6987735 GCA_033310375.1 Conus canariensis
TAACTCTCTCGAACCCTGCTCTCTCTCTCTCTCTCTCTCTCTCTCTCTCTCTATATATATATATATATATATATATATATATATATGCAGAAACGTACACAGAAACAGACATACCTTGACGGTTCCCTGCGCCATGTTTATGACGTTTGGCTTGTTTGTTTTCTGTTTGTGAATTTGCTTTTATCACTTCACTTACCATCACTCTTCAGTGGGCGCAGTGCACGTGCATCACGGTGAAAGAGACGATCAGAGAAGGAAGTCCATAACTCTTCAGTGGGCGCAGTGCACGTGCATCACGGTGAAAGAGACGATCAGAGAAGGAAGTCAAGTGACAGCTGCAGACACGAGAAAAGGAGACGTCAACGGGAGCAATGCAGTCGTTCGAACTGATCCACTTGACTTGATTCGTCATGCTCGTTAGAGGGCTTTGGACAATACGGTTTAACAGGTCCACAGCCCGTCATTCAAACACCACACCGCTGTCCAACGACTGAAGCGGTTTTTGGGGGAGTGGGGTGGGGGAGGGAGGGGAGGGAGACAGGTTTATTTATACAGCAGACTACTGATCTCCACGTCTTGCTTTGTTTTCCCTATGTCATACTGCCTGATAGGGCAATGTTGAAGCACCGGCAGAGAACTCCTGAAAGACACCTCTGTCTTCAGCAAATAAAGACTGGGATTCTACAGGTTTAGACCTACTGCAACCCAACGCCTCGCGGTATACACTCATGCCGATTCTGGCAGTTTTCAAGATGAATTGAGAGTAACAACACTACAAGCATTTTGAAGGTTCTGATCACGGATCTGTTGTGTGTGTTTTTTTTTAATCTGCAGTCCTCATCATGAACATGACTTTAGTAGAAAAGATGTTGAAACCATGAGTTCGAAAATACTAGATTTATATTCGTGGCTTTTTCCCCACAAAATGTAAAAAGTCAGCAATGTCTGAACAGCACAAAGCAAGAAATGCTTTCTGTTTGGTAATGGGACTTTACGGCACCAACCATCGCCACAGTTCAATCTCTCTGTCCCCTCACCTGTCACACATCGCTGGACTTGGTGCCTCCGTGTGGAAGTAAAGAGAGGCTCAGAGAAGACTTTCAAACGCTGGTGTCAGACACGAGAAAAGGGGGCGTCACTGTGAGTAATCCAGACAAAGGAATCGATCCACGTTACAATGTCTGGAGGTTGTACTGGCTGTCTGGGTGCTTTGGTCAACATCCCCAGTACGCCCTCTGACTTCCCTCCCTATGTTCACATTACACTGAATCGCATTACCGGGAGGAGGGGGTGGAGGTGGGGTGGTAAGTCTGTGGCAGTTCTAGATCTCTAACTTCCAGCCTTTCCTTATTTCGCCTTTGTCGTAATCTTGGGTAGGGACTTGTTCAGGCATCACCGACGACTTGTTGATAGAATTCTCCAGCTCGGTCCAGTGTTGACTGGTATTATTCATGGAATTCTGAAATGAGGTGGAGAACAGCAAGTAGTAAATAACAAACAAGTGGGGTAAGTCTTGCTCCCTTGATGAAATCAATGCATGCCCATGACTTGAAACGAGTTCTGCTTACGACAAAATTGTCTTGCAGAAATGACAACACAGAGCACACAAAGCAAACAACGAGAGAGTTATGGGCGTGGGGTTTGGTATTAATCATGGCTGGGAGCAGTTATGGTGACCAACATCCATTACAGACAAATACTGACTTGTGCGTTTTGTAACAAGCTTGTTAATGAGTGATTATTAAGGACCCAGATGTGCTTAACTTCTTTCCATATTTCAACGTATCAAATCGGGTCTTCCTTTTACGTCTGAACAAAACGAGTCTAGTCTGACACTACCACAGGCATTTTAAAGGTATTGCCCACATAGCCATGTTCAAAACACAAATTGCACACTTGCAGCTCTAATGAAGATGTGTTTGGTTGGTTTTTAGCAAACACGACGTAATCGCAAAGTTTCCTGTATTTTAGGAGAAAAATTTCTTAAATGGATAATTCAGAAGATTCTAAATCGCGGAAACCTTTTCGTGATCTTGGTAAAATAGGGCCCAAGTTTTACATCACAGCCAACAAAGATGACAGAAATCCCAAAGTTTCTTGCCTGAGAAACACTCCTGCAATCCTGTAAGTACCAGCCTTGTAAACAAAATGTTGAAATACAACAGCCCCAAATGTCAGGTTTGTATAACTGAATGTGTCTAACCCCCCCCCCCTCCCCCCCACCCCCACCATTTACAAATGCCAGGCTTGTATAACCAGGTATGTCCAAGAAAAATGTAAAAACTCAGCAATGCCTACACAGCCCCAAAGCAGGAATGTTTTCATGTTGATGATGGAATTATTCACCTTTCAGCATCGTCACAGGGAAATCTCTCTGTCCCCTCATCTGTCACACATCGCTGGACTTGGTGCCTCCGCGTGGAAGTAAAGAGAGGCTCAGAGAAGACTTTCAAATGCTGGTGTCAGACACGAGAAAAGGGGGCGTCACTGTGAGTAATCCAGACGAAGGAATCGATCCACGTGACAATGTCTGGAGGTTTTACTGGCTGTCTGGATGCTTTGGTCAACACTGTTAATGTGCCCTCTGACCTCCTTCCCAATTTTCACATTAGGCTGAATCGAATTACCAGGAGGAGAGGTGGGTAAATTTTCGGCAGTCTTTCGAATACTAACTTCTACCCTTTCCCTTATCGTGCCTCTTAAAAAAAGGGAAGGGGGGGGGGGCGTAACGGGAAGTAATCCAGTCGAAGGAGCCGATGCACTTGTCAATACCTGGAGTTCTCACTGGTTGTCTTGGTATCTTTATCAACATGCCCACACACTTCCCTCCCTGCCTTTGTTTCCTCGCTTTCCACACGACTTCATTCCTCCCCCTCTGCTCATTCTGCCTCCCCACTAACAAACCACACTCCGCTTTTTCCCCTCACAGCCCCGACACCAACCATCCTCAGGCAGCGTTCACTGTCAGTCACCATGAGGCAACCCACTGGAGGAGACTCTCTCTCTCTCTCTCTCTCTCTCTCTCTCTCTCTCTCTCTCTCTCTCTCTCTCTCTCTCTCAAATCCAGACAGAGACATTCAGATAATTCTTTTAAAGTTTACTGAATATTGTGAACTACTAAAATCTTCCTCCTGCTGTGTCTTTCCTATGTCCCACTCCGAGGTAAAAGAATGTTGACGCACCAAGTAAAAAGACTTCTGTCTCTACATGACATATACTGGTACTCTTCACGCAGTTGAAGTTAATGTCGCAAGGTAAGGACTTGTGTTGATTAGTGTACATTGTGAGGCAAACGTTTTCAACGGACAATTTCATCATATTTCAGATACGCTGAACCCTTCTCCTGACGGTGCTAAAATCTAGTCCACAGTCCGACATCAAAACCATCAAGTGTAAAATCACAACAGGCATTCCAAAAAATGCTATTACAGACCTGATTCAATAACATTCCTGATATATAGTCCTTGTAAGAAAAATATTGACAGAAAGCATACGTAAATGTCAGATTTATGTGACTAGATTTGTCGCGAAAAATGTAAAAACTCTGCAACGCCTGTACACAGCAAAGTTAGCACCACCGTCAAGATGACAATGGGAAAATACTGCTGCCAGTATTTTTACAGCGAATCATCTCTGTCCCCCTGACATATAGCACATTACACTGGACTGGGTGCACACGCAGCGACAGTAAAGAGACATTCAGGGAAGTTGTACAAATGCTTGTTGTGTCAGGCAGGAGAAGAGAGGAGTCTCTTGGAGTCGTCCACTCCAGGGAATCGATCCTCCTGACAAGGTCTGCGGTTCTCTCTGGGAGTCTTAGTGCCTTAGTCAATATGATTAGTGCGCCCTCTAACCTCCTTCTGTGCTGTCTTTACCTCTAACCAGATCGAACTACCAAAAAAGTTTCAAACGAAAGAGGAAGAGTACATTAGGGTGGGCTTTTTCTTTCATGTGGGTCCTCCCACGACCAATTTTACTCTCCTCTCTCTCTCTCTCTCTCTCTCTCTCTCTCTCTCTCTCTCTCTCTCTCTCTCTCTCTCTCTCTCAAGCGGGGCCTCCACTCTCCTTTCTTTTTTCTCTGCTCTTTTTCTTTCTTTTCTTTGACTCTCGCTCACCATGGAAAATCTCTGTGTTCATTATTGATGGTCATTTGCCAGCTGATCGAAAAAAAGAAATCAAAATGAATCAAATTACCAGAAAGATTTGAAAAGAAAAAAGAAAGAAAATAGTGGTAAGTTCATGGCAGCCCGTCGACCATTAGCTTTCGCCTGTTGTCTAATTTTGCTCATGTCACGTGGTCTTGCGCTGACGGGCTTTGAGGCATCAGAAATGACTTTTTGATACAAACCTCTAATTTAATCCACTGAAAGCGGGTATTACATGGGTCCTAGCGCGTCAACGTCAAACAATAGAGGCTAATGCCGATTTATGGACTGTTCAGACAATATTGCTAAATAATTGATGTTTGGAGCTTCAGATGCGCCGAACCCTTCTTCTGACCTCGCCATTTCAAACCCGGCCTTCTGTAGACGTCATGGCCAAAAGATCCAGATCCAGGCTGAAGTCACTACAGATATTTCGAAGGTTCTTACAACCCTAATTAAAATACCTTTGTGTTTTTCGTTTGTTTCAAATGAAATGAAGTTTTGGTGAACATAATTTTATGCCATTTGGTTTTTGTCCTACAAATGTAAAAACCTCATTAATGTTTAAACAGTGCAAGCGCAAAACTGCTTTCAGGTCGATGACGAGATCATACAGCTCTTAGCATCGTCACATGGAGGCCTCTCTGTCTGTCCCCTCACGCATAACACATCACTGGACTCGCTGTGTTCGTGTGGCAGTGAAGAAAAGTTAGTGAACTTATCCAAATGTTAGCGTCAGACGCGAGAAAAGGGGCGTCACTGGGAGCAATCCAGGGGAAAGAATCGACCCACTAGGCAATGTCTTGGAGTTCTCTCTGACTGTCTTTAGTGCTTGAGTCCACCTCGTTAACACGCCAACTGACTTTCTTCCCTGTTGATCGCACTCGACCAACCAGAATGCTTCGGAAAGAAGCAGCAACTTGTAAGTTGTCGGAACAGTGTGGACTATTATTACCTTCTACCTCTTCCTGTGCCTTGCATATGTCCTTCTCCCGGGCAGAGAAAGGATTGTTGAGGCACTGATGATGACCTCTTTAAAGAAACCTCTGGCTCTAGCCTGTATTCACGGGCATTCGTGAAGGTTTGACGCGGTGCAGAGAAGTTCAGACAATCTATTCCAATGTTAGGGTCAGACACGAGAAAGGGGGTCAGACACGAGCAAGGGGGTCAGACACGAGAAAAGGGGTCAGACACGAGAAAGGGGGTCAGACACGAGAAAGGGGGTCAGACACGAGAAAGGGGGCGCAGTAGAAGTAATGCAGTCAAAGGGAACGATCCAGCTGGCGATGTCTGGGATTCCTAACACGGCGTTTGATGAGCAGTATTTCACGCCATTAAATGTTTGTAGCGTTGGTGTCCTACTCCCTAGCTCCAGGTATTAAGGGTACTCCTAACTTTTGAGAAAACAAACACTAGGTATGGAAGCAATGGTTAGCAAGTTTCTGTTATCCTGCCAGCCGTCAACTTCAACTCCTTGCATTATGTAGTCTGTGTCATTGTTCTGGCTTGGAATTTATCGATGAAGACCCTATCATTGGTGACTTAGTAATAGTCATCATCATCATCATCATCGTCACCATCATCATCATCATCATCATCATCATCATCATCATTGTCATCATCATCATCGTCGTCGTCGTCGTCGTCGTCGTCAGCATCATCCTTGTCGTCATCGTTATCGTCATCATCATCGTCGTCATTATGATCATCTTCGACATCATCGACTTCATCTTCGTCATCATTGTCATCATGATAATAAACATTAATGGCGTTTAATCTTAAATAAGCCTTACAACAAAACAAATACCAATAAAGAGAACAAAAATACGCAAAGCAAGCAGCACAGACATCAATATGCATTTAAACAGTCTTAAAATAATTATCTCACACCTCCACTACCACCCCCACACTCGGTCTCCCTATTTCTGTCTGTCTGTCTGTCTGTCTCTCTCTCTCTCTCTCTCTCTCTCTCTCTCTCTCTCTCTCTCTCTCTCTCTCCACACACACACACACACACACACACACACACACACACACACACACACACACACACACTGCAGCGGCCGGTAAGGGGAGATGAAAGTACATCGATCAAGATGTGAAGAGTATTTCTTTTGAAACAGGACCTGCAGGATGACAGAGGACTGGAACTACAGAAACGTCCAGATACCTCCACCACTGTCCAGTCTAAACTGATTGTAATCAGATCTTGCCGCAGTTAAGGTCCACATCACAGAGACACAAATCCGTACCACTACCGCATTTGGAGACAATCTTGATTGATGGGGATTTCTTAAGGATCCATGTGTGCTGAACCAGATTACACATTGTGCTTTTTCCCAATCGGATCTTCTCTTTACACAACGACCAAAATAAACAAAGAAACAAAGATAGAAATTAAGCCGACATCATTGCGGGGGATTTCAAAGGTTCCGCTCTCGGACCTCTGTTCAAAACTATGTTATACTCTTGCCATCCTCAGACATTGTTTGTTTGTTTGTTTGCTTGCTTGTTTTTTGCTTGTCTCTTCGTTTGTTTGTTTGTTTGTTTAAGTTAAAATGAAAAAACAAAATATATACGATTTTGACGTTGATTGATTTTGTCCCAAAAATGTAAAATCCCAACAATCCCAGTACAGTGGAAAGCTAGAAATGTTCTATTGTTGATCATAGGTTAACACAACTCCTAGCATCCCAGTGAAGCCTCCCTGTCCCTTATTGGTGATCATAGGTTAACACAGCTCCTAACATCCCAGTGAAGCCTCTCTGTCTATTGTTGATCATAGGTTAACACAGCTCCTAGCATCCCAGTGAAGCCTCTCTGTCTATTGTTGATCATAGGTTAACACAGCTCCTAGCATCCCAGTGAAGCCTCTCTGTCTATTGTTGATCATAGGTTAACACAACTCCTAGCATCCCATTGAAGCCTCTCTGTCTATTGGTGATCATAGGTTAACACAGCTCCTAGCATCCCAGTGAAGCCTCTCTGTCTATTGTTGATCATAGGTTAACATAACTCCTAGCATCCCAGTGAAACCTCTCTGTCTATTGTTGATCATAGGTTAACACAGCTCCTAGCATCTCATTGAAGCCTCTCTGTCCCTTACTGTTGATCATAGGTTAACACAACTCCTAGCATCCCAGTGAAGCCTCTCTGTCTATTGTTGATCATAGGTTAACACAGCTCCTAGCATCCCAGTGAAGCCTCCCTGTCCCTTATTGTTGATCATAGGTTAACACAACTCCTAGCATCTCATTGAAGCCTCTCTGTCCCTTACTGTTGATCATAGGTTAACACAACTCCTAGCATCCCAGTGAAGCCTCTCTGTCTATTGATGATCATAGGTTAACACAGCTCCTAGCATTCCAGTGAAGCCTCTCTGTCCCTTATAAGTAATCACATGACCAAGCTTAGCGCAACAATGTGACAGTTCAGAGAAGTTCCCAGCAGTTGTTCAGCTGTAACTGTTAGACACGAGAAGAAAGGTCACTGGAGTAATCTAGTCGAGGGACTGGAATCATTCAGTAATGTCCATGGCGCTTCCTGGACATCTTGGCGCTTTGGTCAACAACGTCAGCATCTGACTTCCCTGAATTTTTTTCATTCAAGAGGAATCTATAGACACATACAGCGCTTCAGAAGGAAGATGGAGAGAGGGGGGCGCTGGAAATTTTATGGAATTGTGTGGAATACCTTCTTCCTTTTGCCTCGTGTTTACTGTGTTGCAATCCTGGGCTATAGGTTGTTGAGGCCTCACCTGATGACTTCTTGGAAGACATCTCTACCTATGTGCAGGGCAAAGTGGTAGTCATGAGGTATTGGCGCTAGTAAGGATCACACGAGATAGATTCACGCCAACGCGCGCTTATGTTTTAGGACTAACCACTCTAATAATGTTACTTTGAAGGATCGGGGTATATTAAGCTTATTTCAGGATTTGAGTAGTCCAAAGTACTGTTGGTCTTCGTTTACAGGAAAACAAAATCACCGAGACCGATATTATTCCACGGATTTCAGAAGTTCTGATCGTAAAGCTGCGTTTGGGACAGACAGTTTTACAGCCCTGATAAAGACTTGAAGAAAGTCCAAACAAAAGCATTCTGAGTTGTTGAGTTCGTATGACTGGCTTTCGACATGAACTTCAAACTCCACCAATGCCCAAACAGCGCAAACACAGAACTGCTTCCAGGTAGGTAATAGAATTAAACAGCTTCAAATACCATCAAAGTTGAACCTGCGTAGTCTTACAAATATCACACCGGATGTAATGCATAGAAAGTTCAAAGAAATATTCCCATGTTAGTGTCAGAGGAAAGGAAGGAAACTGAAAGAGTCTATTGAGTGGACCCACCCGGCAATGCCAGGATTCAAACTAACTGTGTCAGTACTTCGGTCAGCATCGAACCATTTTTCCTTTTCCAGAAAATTTAAACCAGATCCAATGACTGAAATATTTTGTTAAGCCGAAGGAGAGTAAGGTAAGGTAAGGTAATGTTGCTTATAGCCCAGCCGACCGCAAAGGGCCACATCAGGGCTGTCACCACATTAAAATCAACTCACAAGTCATCTAAAAAAAAAAACAAAAAAACTTCCACACATCTCTTTAAATTACATCTTCTAGAAACGCACCAGAAACTTCGTTTAAAATCTTTCTTCCGTAAAATCTTAAATCAGATGAAAAATGTTAATCTCTCTCAAAAACTCAAAGATCACGTCAGGTGGGACATCTCTGAACAGGGTTTTCATGGACTCTGCTGTAAAGTGTTTATGTCTCACATCGTGCACGTCCCAACACTCTAAAAGAACATGTCTCACCCGAAGGAGAGTGGAGGAAAATGTCCGAGTCAAGAGTGCATGAACGCAAACCTGCGAACGATGGTGACGTTTATTTTTGTGTAAAGGTATTCAAAATTATCTTTCTTTAAGGTATTTGAAATCATCTTTCTTTGGAAAAAAACTCATGGGTGAACGTCCACACTCATGAACAGTATTCAGCCTCTTTTAGACCACATTGCATACGTCAAGGTTGTTCTCGGACGGCTGCAGGTTGGGTTTCCTAATAGTCCAACGACAACACAGGGTCCATCAGCAAACCATCAGTGAACGAGTAACATCAATCTGGGGAAAATAAACCTCCTGGATACGTCTGGGTTTGTTTGTGTTTGTTTGTTTTTTTTCCGTGTACACTGTATCCTCGCAGACTGGAGTTCTGTGATAATAATATCCTCTTGTCTCTCATCCTCTTCGACCTTGTCCTTTCTATCTGCTATCTTCCTTTCATGTCCCTCCACGGTTTTACTGCCTTTCGTGACTCATTCGCTAATCTTTTGTCCTAGAAATTCGGTACGGTTTATTACGCTTTTTACAGTTTATGACACGAAAACTTTTTGTTGTAATCTCGCAACTAAAGTGCAAATGTAAACCCTGTTCAATACTGACAGCAGTCATCCTCTCTGTCGTATCTAGTTGCTCGTGTTGTATCTTTTATATATCCGCTCAAAGCATGGCAAGGACATAGTAAAGGACGCCATGACTTCAGGACTTTTGCAAAAGGGATGCAAAGAGGTAAGTACATGCTTCACAGCATGGTTCGGTTCAAAATTGTATCCTACTGTGACAGAAATGTACATATACACCCTTCTTTTTTCTGTATTTAATAGACATGCATTGCACAAATGCATAGATACTTCTTTTTCAACCAGGTAAAAGTATCCTCAGTGAATTATGATGTGCATATACTTTGTTGCTTCACTGTTAACATGTTTAGAGGTGGGGTTTTTTTTTTCATTTTCTAATTTGTGAATTAGAAAGAAAAAAATAATCAGAATAGGTGGCGCCTTCTGCATGATCCAACG
>CM065735.1:6992735-7007735 GCA_033310375.1 Conus canariensis
AATGGAAATGAGACAAAATAAGAGGGGACCAAACACATGACACAATGGAAATGAGACAAAATAAGAGGGGACCAAACACATGACACAATGGAAATGAGACAAAATAAATAAGAGGGGACCAAACACATGACACAATGGAAATGAGACCAAATAAGAGGGGACCAAACACATGACACAATGGAAATGAGACAAAATAAATAAGAGGGGACCAAACACATGACACAATGGAAATGAGACAAAATAAATAAGAGGGGACCAAACACATGACACAATGGAAATGAGACAAAATAAATAAGAGGGGACCAAACACATGACACAATGGAAATGAGACAAAATAAGAGGGGACCAAACACATGACACAATGGAAATGAGACAAAATAAGGGGACAAAACATGACAAATGGAAAAACAAAATAAGAAAAGAAAAGGGGAAAAACAAAAAGAAAGATGAGAAAGGGGAAAAACAAAAAGAAAGATGAGAAAGGGGAAAAACACAAAAGAAAGATGAGAAAGGGGAAAAACAAAAAGAAAGATGAGAAAAGGGAAAAAACAAAAAGAAAGATGAGAAAGGGGGGAAAAAAAAAAGAAAGATGAGAAAGGGGGAAAAAACAAAGAAAGATGAGAAAGGGGAAAAAACAAAAAGAAAGATGAGAAAGGGGAAAAAACAAAGAAAGATGAGAAAGGGGGAAAAACAAAAGAAAGATGAGAAAGGGGAAAAAACAAAGAAAGAAGATAACGGGGATAAACCCGCAAAGTAAGACAGAAGAGAACGGAAAAAAAAAGAAATGAAAGAAAGAATAGAAAGCGAAAACAGAACGATAAAAAAAAGAAAAGAGAAAAGGGATGAAAAAAAGAAAAGTGAAAGTGTGTTGTGTGTGTGTGTGGGGGGGGGGGGGGGGGGTAGGAAATACAAACAGAAAGAAGAAGAAAGAGAGAAAAACAACAAATGTAGAACTAGGAAATAAAAGCAAGAAAAGTGCCCTTTTTCCCCCCATCAAAGATGACCACATCATGTAGACTATATACACAAGGCGCATTCGGTATATTCATACCGGTCGATTGGTCATTCATGTTCCAGCTTCTTGGCTATTCAGTATCGCCCAGAAGTCTTTGTTTTTGTTTTCTGGTGCGATTTTGTGTCATTGTTTGCTGGATTTAAATGAAATTAACGTTAGCCTACACAACACAGATGTTGATTTCAAAGAAAAATGAATGGGAGTTTGTTTTCTCGGGTCTCTGAAATGCAATCGTCAAAAACAAAGCACGAAATTTCACCTAGTTGCAAAGTGAGACGACTGCAGGCAGAAATCTTAACAAATCTTAAATAAAGGTTAGCGAACCGCAAAAAAAAAAAAAAAAAAAAAAATGCACAAACGAATCACAAGACAAAACACGACGCGTTTCGACCTCTTAGGTCTTCTCCAGGCAAAATACAATACAATTAGAACAACGAAAATGAACGAGCAATCCACTTATCTTCAATCACTTCAGCCCATAATTTACAAATCGAAGGCTGTTTGTTGGTTGTTGTTGTTGTTTATTTCGTCTGAATTCACGCATATTACGCATGCACTTTACAAACAGATCCAAACGCCATTGTCACCTACTGTTTTGAAAAGCGCGGCCAATCATACGTAAACACGTTAACGAAACATTCACCGAGAGACGTACGTGAAGTAAACAAACAAGCGAACAGACAGTTGGACTAACAGACAGGCCAGCGGACATACAAACCAAGCAAGCAGATGGGTCAACAGAAATACATATCACTGTTGTGATAACAATCCTTCCACATGTATCCGTTATATACATGTATCATATAGCCTATTTTATATCATGACCGTCGCAGGATCTAAGAAAAACCAAGTTGTGTCACCCCACTCCCCCCAGCCCTCCCCCCCCCCCCCCCCCCCCCCCCCCCCACATGGCCTGTACACATAGAAAGAAACTCTCTCCTGCTAGCTGTCAAAGCACTAGAGTACTGTGGGAGGGCGCAGTCAGCAGTGACTGTCGGACAGATCCTGAACCAGCATCACAGATCATCACCAACAACTTAATGCAGGCTGGGGGGAGCGGGGGGCGGGGGAGGTGTCTGTCCTCTTTGGGACCCGCATTCCGTCTTTCTCTCCGAGTTCAATGAAAATCGGATCCGTTGTGTGTGTGTGTGTGTGTGTGTGTGTGGTGTGTGTGTGTGTGTTGTTGTTGTTGTTGTTGTTTGTTGTTGTTGTTGTTGTTGTTGTTTTTGTTGTTGTTTTTGCCTCAGTTAATATATATATATATATATGTGTGTGTGTGTGTGTGTGTGTGTGTGTGTGTGTGTGTGTGTGTGTGTGTGTGTGTGTGTGCTGGGAGAGAGAGGGGGAGGGAGAGACAGACACACAGACTGACAGACTGAAAGAGACTGAGAAACAGACAGACGAACAGCCAGACAGACAGACAAAGACTGAGAGAGACACACACAGATATTGAATGAGAGAGAGAGAGAGAGAGAGAGAGAGAGAGAGAGAGAGAGAGAGAGGAGGGAGGGGGGAGAGACAGACAGGCAGACAGTCAGACAGACACACAGACACACAGACAGACGGATAGACCGACAGACGGATAGACAGACAGAAAAACATGCTGCATCTGATCCCTGTTTGCTTAACTTGTTGGTTGGTAACAGGGAATGCAAAGACGTCAATAAATTAAGTCATAACTATTCCACCGTCATAATATTATCCTTGTGATGGATTTTCAGCGAATCTATCAACCTCAATCAATCGATCCTTTGATAGATCGATTCATTGATCATGGTCGACCGAATAATCGGTTCATCGATAACTTGAAGGATATATTGACTGGTCCATTAGTTCAGAAATCGAGTGTTGGAAAGATCAATGAATCGATCGATCAAAGGATCGACTGATTGAGGTTGATAGATTCGCTGATTAAATGGTCAATTTTCTTGTTCTGCTATTTTTTTCTTTTGCATTATTTATTCGTTCGTTCTTTCTTTCATTTATGATTCAGACCTTCACTTTTCTGTTTTAAGAGGAATTTAGGAGAAGTCACAGAAGAGAACATTTATATCGCAGACGAAGAAAGACGAACAAGACAAATAAACAAGATGCAAAGCATATAAAAGTACTCCCAGTTTAGCTTGAATACAAGCACTTTCTGAGACATTCCATAAAGAAGAAAAAACCGTTCTGGGCCGTTATAGCCGTTAGTGACGGCTATTCTGGTAAAATAAAACATCGGGCATCTTCCGTGACCCATAATGAACAAATTTTCAGAAAGATCAGCCCAGAAGTTTTGCCTATAGCGAGTGGAACACATTTCGACCACGGACAGACACACAGACAGCATTTCTTCGTTCCCATTGTAAAGTACTCTCTGTTCTATAAGAACTGGGAGTACTAAAACAGAGAAATCTGAAAGGAGAGAGAATGGATCATGTCCGAGTGGTGAAATAAAAACAGATTCCAGCATTACTGAAAACATGGCGAAACACAGATGAGCACGAAAGCAAGGTTTAAAGTAATACAGATTTAATATGCAACACGAAGCAAATATTACGTATTGTTTTTGTTTTTGTTTTTCTTCCTTTCCTTTTTTTGTTCAAATATGTCTTTTTCATACCTTCACAACACCAGACATAACAACAAGCACAATATTTCCGTGGTGCCAGTCAGTATGACTTCACAACCTTGTTTGGTGCATTCATCTGTTAACTTCGCCTGCGCCTGAGTGGTTGTCATATGAATTAATATCAGCCAGGTGATCTGTTATTAAGCACACACCTGCCTTTCTTAAGTGTCAAGAAAAAAAACACCACCACAATACAAGACAACACCACAATACAAGACAACACCACAATACAACACCACAATACAAGACAACACCACAATGCAAGACAACACCCCAATACCAATCCTACCTTTCGGTGGAGTCAGCAACTGCTGGGCCAATCAAAATCAGCGAATGTGCAAGCTCAGGATTGTTCTTTGGGTGTAGCGGCGGATGGTAAGTGAGTACCCCACTTCAATTTTGTTTTTGTTGCTGTTGTTGTTGTTGTTGTCGTCGTTGCGTTGTTGGTGTTGCTGTTGATTTTGATGTGGATTCTCGTGTCCTCACAGATTCCAAATGCCCACGAAAAGTCTCAGTATTTACTCCGTATTACCAAAACACCGGATCAGACTTATCCACTCTCACAGAAAGTTGAAATTTCTGGTTGTGTTGTATTTACTTTGTATTTCAAAAACACAGAATCAAAACATCCACCACAGTAATTTTTTTTTCTCTCTTTCCGACAGCACTTACAGGAGTAAGATCAGGTTTCCAGTGCAGTGGAATCTCCTTGAAATGTGGACTCCATTCGTCTTAAGTCTGTCTCTTCCAACAACAATTTCTGAATTTCCAGTGAAGAAAGAAGGAATCATTGTCACTACTGACTACATTTCTGACACTGCTGTGTAGTCGCAGTTGGTCATTATTTCGATGGATACTTCTAGAAGCTGTAGAGTTCGTCTTCTATTGAAAACAGAAACAAATTACCTTGCCAATCTTGAATCAAAAATATCAGCAGTCCAAAGAACTTTTTTTTCAAATACCTGGTCAGACTGTTTGCAATCTGGAAGAGCCTGTTTTCTCCTGAGCTAGTGCTTGCCTCCCATATACGATGGAAAAAAAAGCACAACACCTCCGCGAAAGTTGACAAACTTCACAAAAATAGGTCCTCTGAATATATCACCCTGTAGCACACGCTCACTCGGACACACATGTTGAGAAGCAACACACTCCTCTCCCAAGTACGTGCTGGATGTCACTAACACTGTCGCTAGGCCTAACCACTACCTTTGTTTTCTTCTATTTTTCCGAAGTAAACAAAAAAAACCCACCTGTCAAAACACTAGAAACGAATATCGATCCAAGTAGAACCCAGACGACTCTACAAAACAGAAAGTCGGATAACAAACAAAAAAGCGTTGACAGAGAACTGAAAAATGACTTGTCTACATCTCCTGTCTACACCTGAAAATCGTCAAGGTCTGTCTCACTCAATCTGAACCAAACGGTGGGTGGAGGAGGGAAGGAGGAGGAAGAGGTGGAGGAGGAGGAGGAGGTGGAGAAGGAGGCAGAAGGGAGGGAGGGGGAGAGTTAAGGAGGAAGGGGGGTGGGCGCAGAACAGAGACTCGCAGCTTGCGCGCGCATCGCGTGCGCGTGCAAAATCGAAGCTGACAACACTTCTCCTGCCAGCCAACCAACCAAAATACGCGGTTTCTCCGACACGTGGAGGGGAGTTTGGATGTGTGTGTGTGTGTGTGGGGTGGGGGGGGGGGGTCCATGGGTGGAGATGGGCCAGTCTCGTTGATCGCGATGCGAAAGTGTTCTCCTGTCTTCCCGCCATGGCTCGCATACCTGCACCTGCCGTGAGTATCGATCTCACAGCGCTATAACTGGACAGTTTGTCGATACGTCAAACCCTGTCCACGCAACAGACCTGGGAGAAATCTGAAGGCCAGGAAAAAAGAAACAGAAAAAAAGAAAAAGAAAAAAAAAATCGAAGGATTATTGAGTAATTGTTGTACTCCTTGTGTATGCAGTGAGCGTTGTGATGACGCTTTGATTTAACAGTGGTGGGGACTGGACAGGTAGTGAGGAAGAAGGAGGGGAGGGAGGGCGGAAGGTCAAGATTGAGGGAGGGAGGGGGTGGTAGAATAAACACCTTTTCTTTCACATTGTATGGTAATGAGCCTACCTCTTTTGGTGGAAAAGCATGAAAATGAAGTCGATCATAATTTGAAAGGGGAAAAAACATTCTAAAGTGCAGAGGCATAGGTTATATTAATTAGTTAGATAATAGTAAACATGGCACTGGAGAGAGAGAGAGGAGAGAGAGAGAGGAGAGAGAGAGAGAGAGAGAGAGGAGGAAGGGTGCCTGTACGGCGAGCTTAAATGTTCACAATTGGCTATGGCGGTTTTAAATACATGTCGTTGACACTAAAAATTCTCTACAACTCCATTGGTCTCGTACAGTTCAACACGATATCAGGAACCTGGACGACATTACAAATATGAGGAGCATCGTCAAAAAAGATTAAAGCTCTGCACCAGTGTTAAATAATAAACTGCACATCAAAGCTCACACTTCTGTCTAACACTTTTCACATGGAACCGGAGCTCCTCATCCCCTCCCCCCCCCCCCCCCCCCTTCGTGTGCCCCGCCGTCTCCAACCCTCTCAGCCCTCCCCCCACCCCCCTTCTTGTACTCCCCGTCCATCCTTCTCCACCCACTTGTGAATTAAAATGCACCCGGAAGGTCAAGTGGCCACGAAATCAATAGACCAGAAACAAATGTTTTCACCATGTTAACAATCTAGAACAGCCGGTCAAGTTTTCGCCTGCTGTTCTCATGTTCAACCCAGTCTCTGTCACATATGCATAGCTCCAGAGAGGTAGAGGGAAGAGGACAAGTATCTCACCTCCCGTTCCCACGATTCGTCTTCATCGGAGTCCTTTTCGTTCACACTGGTCAATAACGACTTACGGTCACCACACTCACTGTGCGCTACGGAGACAATTGACCCGTTGGTTTATATTAGCCGCCCTCTCAGGTAAACCACGAATGACCGCTTGTTGTCTACTGTTTAGTGGGATTGGCACATCGACTGCAGTTGACCTTTACACCGTGTGTGTGTGTGTGTGTGTGTGTGTGTGTGTGTGTGTGTGTGTGTGTGTGTGTGCTTCAAACTTGACAGTTTGACACCATCAGCAGCAAAGCATGGGGAATAGGCAGCCAATCTGTAAACACGAGACAGGCAGAGAGCCAATCAGATCAACAAGAAGTGGTAAATGCCTTCAATACGCGCAAAAGAAGTCTATTCCGCGAAAGGCGAGAATACTTATCCTTCCTGCCGTTGATCTCTGATCTCATGGTTCGTTTGTTTGTTTAATTGTTTGTCAATCTGTCTGTTTGTTGTTGTTTTGTTTTAAGCCGGGCACAATGATCGACGTGTGGCATGGTTTTATTGGAATGGCCTGTCCTCAACAGGGCGAGCGTGTTGAGAAGAGAAAGACAGCACTGCTCTGTGTTTGGTCACCGACGCAAAGGAAGGTCATTACTTTCGTCCACAGCTGTTGCTTTCTTTGCTTTCTGCCCGTCGGCAAGAATGTGCATGCAAAAAGAACATGACTGTTTACACAGGAATTTTGCCGACAGATTGAATTTGGCCCGGTGAGCACGTACTGAATTTGAGTCTGAGTCCAATTGTGCGTGCGTGCGTGTGTGTGTGTGTGTGTGTGTGTGTGTGTGTGGGTGTGGGTGTGTGTGTGTGTGTACGTGTGTGTGTGTGTGTGTGAGTGTGTGTGTGTGTGTGTGTGTGTGTGTGTGTGTGTGTGTGTGTGTGTGTGTGCGCGTGTGTGTGTGTGTGTGCGCGCGCGCACGTGTGTGTACGTGTGTGGGGGGTGGGGGGTGGGTGTGTGGGTGTGCGCGCGCGTGCGCGCGTGCGCTGTCTTGTTTCGTTATATTGTTTTATTCATTTTCTGCAACATTGCGAGGCAAGGCCATTTTGAACGTTTTCGTGAATTCTCCCAGAAGTGATGCATAAATCTTTATGATGAAAATATTAGGCAGGAAAGACTTGGCACAGAACTGGATTAAAACCTGGATCCAATAAATCAACCATCAATGACAAGGAATAAGAGGGAATTGTATTTATTCAGTGTACGCACAGTCACAAACTGAGCAGACACCTTCAACAACCACCAAACATTGTGACAGGGATAATTCAGTGTAAAAACAAACAAACAAACAAACAAACAAACAAAAAACAAGAAGAAAAAATTGAAAAAGAAAGAAGAAAGTCACGGAGTATTTTGCGACAATTTCAAAATTTCATTATAAAATGTTAGAAAAATTCGGGCATGGTTTGATTCATTAAAGTTAATTAAGAGGACTGCTCGATCTTTGCAGAAGTCCTGCGCTATCCCGCTCGTAGCCCTTCAAGAATATTTAATGATGTAACTGTTTCTTACGGCCAATCAAAACACGGTGTTTTCACTGAAGCAAAGACTACGCCAAGGGACATCCATGGTGGATACCCACTCCACGCATGACCCGTGTCGCACACACAATAGCCGCAAGTTTCTACTCACGCAATTTTCACCGTAGACACAGCCACTGTATTTTTTAGGTGTTTTCTTTTTTCTTTTTTTCTTTTTTTTTTTTTTTTGGGGGGGGGAGGTTATTTGCTTGTTTGTTTTGTTTTTGTTTTGTTTTTGTTTTTGTTTTTTAGCATGCCCTGTGCATTTGGACACGCTCTACTGGAAGGACAAAAAAAAAGAGAAATGTAGGAAACACGTGAATGTGGTGACGTGAGCGCCAGCACGCACGCGCGCGCACACACACACACACTCTCTCTCTCTCTCTCTCTCTCTCTCTCTCTCTCTCTCTCCCTCTCTCTCTCACACACACACACACACACACACACACACACACACACACACACACACACACACAAGATGTGTGTCTATTTATCTGTTTATCTATCTATCTATGTGGTGTGTGTGTGTGTGTGTGTGTGTGTGTGTGTGTGTGTGTGTGTGTGTATGCGTGTGTGTGTGTGTGTGTGCGTGAGTGCGCGCGCGCGCGTTTGTGTATGTGTGTGTGCGTGCGTGCGTGTGTGTGTATGTGTGTGTGTGTGTGTGTGTGTGTGTGTGTGTGTGTGCGGGGGTGTGTGTGTGTGTGTGTGTGTGTGTGTGTGTGTGTGTGTGTGTGTGTGTGTTGTCGGTTGCCTCCCATCCCTCCTGTCGTCCTTCACTGAATCCTTGTACTACTACTGCGACTACGACTACGACTACTACTGCTACTACTGCTATTATGACTACTACTACTACTACTGCTGCTGCCGCTACTGCTACTTCTACTACTACCGCTACTACTACTACTACTGCTACTGCTGCTGCTGCTACTACTGCTACTACTTCTACTACTAGCACTACTACTACTGCTACTACTACCACTACTACTGCTGCTGCTGCTACTACTACTACCACTACCGCTGCTGCTGATAAAAATGATGATAATGACTTTGTTGATGATCATGTGAATGTGAATGATGATGATGATGATAATGATGCAATGACCGCAGCCCCATCATCGTTGATGCTACAATGTCTGCTGCTTACACAGTTTGGGTGACAAAGACGAAGACATTAAATGAGAAAATAAGCAATGCTTTAAGGTCGTCTGTGCTGGCGCATTCAGGAGGATAGTGATTAAATGCGTATGGCAACGCCCTCTGCAGGGAAGGATTCGCTCACTCTAGCTTCGGGACTAAGCCATTCTACTTGTTATCTGTTTAGGCCTTAACAGTGGCTCTCTTACATAATTATGTTGGATCAGAACAGGTAAGGTAATGTTGCTAAGAGCCCAGCCGACCGCAAAAGGCCGTATCAGGAATGTCACGGCGTTGAAGTCAACTCTAAATGTCATAGTACGTCTGAAAGCATCGGAGTGACTCAACAACAGTGCAGTGTCTCCTCCGACGGGTTGCCACGGGACGACTGGACATGCAACGCTGGGGGGCGGGTCACAGGACCGACGAGGATGTGGCTGTGCATTGGGCAGCTGGGGTGAGCTGCGTGCAAACCAAGGCACGTTAGATGAGACAGATAAAGCATAGGTGTCAACCTATACGGTTTTCCCGTATTGCTGTACGGGAAACCTACGATTTCGGGTCTGTACGGCCGTACACAAGTTTCAATACGGGTAAAACTGATTTATACGGGCAAATCTTAAATAACTGAGGCAAATTGCCGTGTGAACAAACTTTCATAGCAGACACCAGCCGCCGTGGCGAAGTGGTTAGCGTCGCGGACTCCCGGTTGGGAGGTCGTGGGTTCGAATCCCATCAGAGTCATGTGGGTTTTTCTGCCCCGACCGGCTCCTTCCCAGAGTTGAGTTTGCTGCGGACTCAGTTGGGAAGACTGGGACCACACAGTCGAGTCTCATCCACTTAATGGATGCGTTTCTGAGAGTGTTGCTCAAATTTCCTGACCAACACTGCAGGTGCCTGTATCTCTCGGGCCTGGTTGACGCCGGGATATATTATGAAAGGAAGCGTAGAGTACAGCCCTGTCATGTAGTCTCAGACCGAAATGGAAATCCGTAGCATCATCTTAATCATCCTCATTCTCATCGATCAGCATTAAAAAAAAAAAAAGTATCAAATTCTGTGGCCCTTCATGCCCTGCTCTCATGGTGACCTCAGTTTCGATGTCGTCTTCACGTCTGTGGCCTTGGTTTGGTTCCGTCGGGGTCACCGGTATCGGCGGGTCCATGGGGGCTGTCGTTGGACGGACGTGGTGGCGCCCTCCGGGGGGAGAGCTCACTCACGCCGGCTCCGCGACTAAGCAATTATTGTCGTCAGTTGGGGGCTTAGTAGGTGGTGTCCTGCGTATGTTAGATCAGAACAGGCGCCACTGAACACCACCGAAGTGGCTCGGCAGCAGTGCAGTGTCTCCTCCAGTGGGTTGCCTCTTGACGACTTGACATTGACTGCTCCCTGTGGATTGCCGGTGGCGGGGCTGCGGCGGGGCCGACCGGGCTGTGGCTGTGGACGGGGTGTCGGAATGAGCGGCGTGGGTGCACTGCCTCTGAGGTGGCGCAGAGGTTGGAACAGAAAAAAAAAAAAAAAAAAAAAAAAAAAACCTTTCATAGCAGACGACACGGACTCTTAGCACTGAAACGGGAACGAACCAAGTAGATGATCGATCATGTTTTGAGATCAACCCTTCAGCCCCCTTGTTGCAGGCAGCAAAGTCTGCCACCAAGCAGTACAACGATGAACACCAGTAACTCATTTGCAAGTGACAGTGTTGAACAGAACAATGGCTGTGTGTTGGTATGACTGGGAATAGAAACTTTGGGGATCACTGCAAGTAATGATGTAGCCTACTCCTGGCTTCAATGGACTAATGATGTTGGTAGGAGTGGAAAGTGCATAGAACAAATTGGTTTGTGACTTTGATGGACTCATGATGTTGGTAAAGTGGAAGTGTGTGTAAACAATGGGTTTATAAACAGTTTTGATTCTGCATCATTGTCAGTATTTCACTATAGGGTGTGTGATTTGATCTACAAACTGTCTCAAGTGATGCATTCTGCTGGAATGGAAGAGGAGGTTCTGTTGGATGGGTAAGCGTTATTGTTATTCATAAACTGTCTTAAACGGCCATTTGCTTCAAGAAGTTCTGCCTGATACTGAGTATTACATTGTATTCACAGCAATTTTTGTTTATGTTTTTTGCGTTTTCCGTAATGTATAAGGTTTTGGGGCTCGGAATAAGGGAAAAAGTACTTTTCAATATGGGAAGTTGTACAATGAGGAAAACTGGGTTGACACCTATGCATAAAGGGAAAATAACAATAATTACTGGTACGTTTATTCTACTTGACAAACATACATCCGCGAGCATACACATACACACACACGCGCGCGCGCGCGCGCGCGCACACACACACACACATACACACACACACACACACACACACACACACACACACACACACACACACACACACACACACACACATACACACACACAAACACGCGTGCGAGCGCGCGCGCGCGTGCACACATACACAAGAATTTGTATCCTGTGTTGTCTATTTCTTCCTTCCGCCCTCCCAACCTTCCTCTGATGATCATGGAGTAGAAAGAGGATAGTTACAATGGCCACTTCTAGTGCTGTTAATCTTGCTGTGAGGATAGTTACAATGGCCACGTCTAGTGCTGTTAATCTTGCTGTAAGGAGAGTTACAATGGCCACGTCTAGTGCTGTTAATCTTGCTGTGAGGAGAGTTACAATGGCCACTTCTAGTGCTGTTAATCTTGCTGGGAGGATAGTTACAATGGCCACGTCTAGTGCTGTTAATCTTGCTGTGAGGATAGTTACAATGGCCACTTCTAGTGCTGTTAATCTTGCTGTGAGGATAGTTACAATGGCCACTTCTAGTGCTGTTAATCTTGCTGGAGGATAGTTACAATGGCCACTTCTAGTGCTGTTAATCTTGCTGTGAGGATACTTACAATGGCCACTTCTAGTGCTGTTAATCTTGCTGGGAGGATAGTTACAATGGCCACTTCTAGTGCTGTTAATCTTGCTGTGAGGATAGTTACAATGGCCACTTCTAGTGCTGTTAATCTTGCTGTGAGGATAGTTACAATGGCCACTTCTAGTGCTGTTAATCTTGCTGGGAGGACAGTTACAATGGCCACTTCTAGTGCTGTTAATCTTGCTGTGAGGAGAGTTACAATGGCCACTTCTAGTGCTGTTAATCTTGCTGGGAGGAGAGTTACAATGGCCACTTCTAGTGCTGTTAATCTTGCTGGGAGGACAGTTACAATGGCCACTTCTAGTGCTGTTAATCTTGCTGGAGGACAGTTACAATGGCCACTTCTAGTGCTGTTAATCTTGCTGGGAGGACAGTTACAATGGCCACTTCTAGTGCTGTTAATCTTGCTGGAGGACAGTTACAATGGCCACTTCTAGTGCTGTTAATCTTGCTGTGAGGAGAGTTACAATGGCCACTTCTAGTGCTGTTAATCTTGCTGTGAGGAGAGTTACAATGGCCACTTCTAGTGCTGTTAATCTTGCTGTGAGGAGAGTTACAATGGCCACTTCTAGTGCTGTTAATCTTGCTGGGAGGAGAGTTACAATGGTCACTTCTAGTGCTGTTAATCTTGCTGGGAGGAGAGTTACAATGGCCACGTCTAGTGCTGTTAATCTTGCTGGAGGAGAGTTACAATGGCCACGTCTAGTGCTGTTAATCTTGCTGTGAGGATAGTTACAATGGCCACGTCTAGTGCTGTTAATCTTGCTGTGAGGATAGTTACAATGGCCACTTCTAGTGCTGTTAATCTTGCTGGGAGGATAGTTACAATGGCCACGTTTAGTGCTGTTAATCTTGCTGGGAGGATAGTTACAATGCCACGTCTAGTGCTGTTAATCTTGCTGGGAGGATAGTTACAATGGCCACTTCTAGTGCTGTTAATCTTGCTGGGAGGACAGTTACAATGGCCACTTCTAGTGCTGTTAATCTTGCTGTGAGGACAGTTACAATGGCCACTTCTAGTGCTGTTAATCTTGCTGTGAGGAGAGTTACAATGACCACTTCTAGTGCTGTTAATCTTGCTGGTGAGGAGAGTTACAATGGCCACGTCTAGTGCTGTTAATCTTGCTGTGAGGATAGTTACAATGGCCACTTCTAGTGCTGTTAATCTTGTTGGGAGGATAGTTACAATGACCACTTCTAGTGCTGTTAATCTTGCTGTGAGGATAGCTACAATGGCCACTTCTAGTGCTGTTAATCTTGCTGGGAGGATAGTTACAATGGCCACTTCTAGTGCTGTTAATCTTGCTGGGAGGATAGTTACAATGGCCACTTCTAGTGCTGTTAATCTTGCTGGAGGATACTTACAATGGCCACTTCTAGTGCTGTTAATCTTGCTGTGAGGAGAGTTACAATGGCCACGTCTAGTGCTGTTAATCTTGCTGTGAGGAGAGTTACAATGGCCACTTCTAGTGCTGTTAATCTTGCTGTGAGGAGAGTTACAATGGCCACTTCTAGTGCTGTTAATCTTGCTGTGAGGAGAGTTACAATGGCCACTTCTAGTGCTGTTAATCTTGCTGGGAGGAGAGTTACAATGGCCACTTCTAGTGCTGTTAATCTTGCTGGGAGGATAGTTACAATGGCCACGTCTAGTGCTGTTAATCTTGCTGGGAGGATAGTTACAATGGCCACTTCTAGTGCTGTTAATCTTGCTGTGAGGAGAGTTACAATGGCCACGTCTAGTGCTGTTAATCTTGCTGTGAGGAGAGTTACAATGGCCACGTCTAGTGCTGTTAATCTTGCTGTGAGGAGAGTTACAATGGCCACTTCTAGTGCTGTTAATCTTGCTGTGAGGATAGTTACAATGGCCACGTCTAGTGCTGTTAATCTTGCTGTGAGGATAGTTACAATGGCCACGTCTAGTGCTGTTAATCTTGCTGTGAGGATAGTTACAATGGCCACTTCTAGTGCTGTTAATCTTGCTGGGAGGAGAGTTACAATGGCCACGTCTAGTGCTGTTAATCTTGCTGTGAGGATAGTTACAATGGCCACGTCTAGTGCTGTTAATCTTGCTGTGAGGATAGTTACAATGGCCACTTCTAGTGCTGTTAATCTTGCTGTGAGGATAGTTACAATGGCCACTTCTAGTGCTGTTAATCTTGCTGTGAGGATAGTTACAATGGCCACTTCTAGTGCTGTTAATCTTGCTGTGAGGATAGTTACAATGGCCACTTCTAGTGCTGTTAATCTTGCTGTGAGGAGAGTTACAATGGCCACTTCTAGTGCTGTTAATCTTGCTGTGAGGAGAGTTACAATGGCCACTTCTAGTGCTGTTAATCTTGCTGTGAGGATACTTACAATGGCCACTTCTAGTGCTGTTAATCTTGCTGTGAGGAGAGTTACAATGGCCACTTCTAGTGCTGTTAATCTTGCTGTGAGGATAGCTACAATGGCCACTTCTAGTGCTGTTAATCTTGCTGTGAGGAGAGTTACAATGGCCACTTCTAGTGCTGTTAATCGTGCTGTGAGGAGAGTTACAATGGCCACTTCTAGTGCTGTTAATCTTTGCTGTGAGGAGAGTTACAATGGCCACGTCTAGTGCTGTTAATCTTGCTGTGAGGACAGTTACAATGGCCACTTCTAGTGCTGTTAATCTTGCTGTGAGGATAGCTACAATGGCCACTTCTAGTGCTGTTAATCTTGCTGTGAGGACAGTTAAAATGGCCACTTCTAGTGCTGTTAATCTTGCTGTGAGGATAGTTACAATGGCCACTTCTAGTGCTGTTAATCTTGCTGTGAGGATAGTTACAATGGCCACTTCTAGTGCTGTTAATCTTGCTGTGAGGATAGTTACAATGGCCACTTCTAGTGCTGTTAATCTTGCTGTGAGGATAGTTACAATGG
>CM065735.1:7015235-7022735 GCA_033310375.1 Conus canariensis
CCAATCATCAGCTGGGAGGAGGGGAGGATGGGTAGCGGAAGGGAGGAGTGGGCTCAGTAGATTGTGCAAGCACATGTTGGATTAGAACAGACAGCAATGTACACTGCTGAAGTGATTCGGCTGTAGTGCTGTGTCTCCTCCGGCAGGTTTCCCCATGATTGACTCCAGATGGACCGCTCCCTGTGGGTTGCGCTGTAGGGGCTGGTAGCGGGACAAACAAGACAGAAAAAGGATGTTGATGCCATGAAACAATAATCTTGTTTTTCTGTCAGTGTGTAGATTTTTGTCGTCGTTGTTGCTGTCGATGTCGTTGTCGTTGTTGTTTAATACTGCACGCTATTCATTCTGTACACCATCAAAGAAGTGGCAAAATGTAAACACCAAAAACGGGTTCACATTTGTAAAAATTAAAAAAAACCTTTCTTTTACCATAACTGTACAAATAGAATCATAATGTTGTTTTGAAGCAGTATAGTGTTTACACCTCTCAAAGCTGAATTACGAACAAAAGCATCATTAATGATTAAATACTAGATCAGTGGCATAAACAACCCCATCGTGTTTTTTCACGCACATTTTCTGGATCAGTAAGACTTCAGAAGTTCTCAAAAAGAGCGGAATGTAGATTCAGACTGAAACGCATACACATTAAATACATTAAATGAACAAAATCTTGTTAGGATATGAGATGTTTTAGGTATTTAAAGCCTGCTTTTCCCCTATAGCACAGACAGAACAGCAATCACTTAACCAATAGGTGGCATGCAGGCTTCTCTAAGTAAGAAATATAGGACGAATACATGTAATAAATCTGAGTGTTATGTTTAGAAGAATAAGAAGATGGCAACTACGACGACGACGACGCCAATGACGGCGAAGAAGAAGAATTCTGTGAAAACAACTCTTCACCGAAACTGTATTTATGCACTCTATCTATCCGTCTACACCAGCTATATTTAATAACGATTCCCTACGTCGATTTAAAACAAATGCTTCTGAACACGGCCAAAATGACCCTTCAGCAGAACAGGTTCTACTCTAAATGGTGGTTTGATCTCTACCGACCTTCTTAACTCCCTATCGTATGCAGCCAGAAATCGAACAGCTCTTGGCCTCTCACGTGTTCCTCCCTCTACCCTCTCCCACCCCCTCTCCTCCATCCCTTCTTCTACACCCCTTCTTCACGACCACACACACAACTCCCCCAATTGGGACGTCTTCGTGACACCACTTCAGCTGTCGTCTCCAGCGCCCTCGTCAAGAACGCTCCCTGCCATGAACGACAATCCCGTGGAAATGATCGATCTGTACCACGTGATCACACCTGCTTGACGGGGCGGCCGCCGCCAGAGGGCCGTCATTAAAACGAAACACTTGTGTAACGAGGCAGCGAGAATAACGAGGCATTTTATTCTTTCCCTTGAAAGAGAGGGGAACAACTCTTATCAAAGGAAGCGCTGTGGTGTGAAGAGTTTCGCTACTGATTTTTTATGTTGTTGTTGGATTGTCCAATATTGGTCAATTATTTGCAAATATTCGCTCGGCTCAAACAGAATGAAATGTTGTCACTGCAAAAACTTTTTTTTTAATTGTGATGTTCTTTCTGTATTAATGAAGAGGTGTTTCTCCACTTAATGCCGCATGTCAGCGATGCTGCTTCTTATAAAACAGGCGCGGTCAGGTGCAGTAAGAAGAGATGAGGGAGAAGGTGAGCAAATTCTGTTTGACAAAATGTGCACAAATAAAGTCACGATGGGTGCCTTATTGCTTATTTGTAATTGTCATCAAATCAAAGTTAGGAACTCAAGCATAGTTTCCGTTGTGATCAGTAAACAATCTGATCATCATCATCATAACTATTATTACTATTTTTCTTCTTCCTATTGCTAATATTATTATCATAATTTATTATTGTTGTTGTTGTGTATATTTGAGGTGTTTGAGTGTGCATGCACGCCGGTGTACACTATCTAAAAATAAATTTGTTGTTGTAACAGAGGTTTGTAGCAGTAGTGATGGTAATGGAAGTAGTAGTACTAGTAGTAGCAGTAGCAGTAGTAGCAGCAACAGCAGCAGCAGCAGTAGTAGTAGTAGTAGTAGAAATAGTAGTAGTAGTCCGTTAATGTGAGACTTTCCTTTTAGCACGAAAGCTTGTACAACTGGTTTCCTGAATCAATACTCCAGTCGATAAATCACCGTGTCTGGGACTAAGTGGGTCGCAGCAGGAAGGAAACGAGAAAGGAGTGAATGAATAAGCGATCGGAAAAACGAAGCGAATGAATATTTGAATCCAACAAATGGAAACGTTAAGAACGTCCAAGCTATTGCCTCAACCCGATGAGAAACCCTAATCTCACACCGTTCGGATTCCCAGTCCCTTCGTAAACTTAATCACGCCTTGTCATTATTCCCTCCCTCCCTCCCTTCTCTCCCCCCCCCCCCCCCCTCCTCTCTTCTTCCATTCTCCTCCATGCCACCGCTACGGCCACATCCCTAACCCTGTAAATCAACCTGGAGGCTCTCCTTACACTCTTCCTGCCACTGGCCGTGCATTATGCATCTCGTCCGTTGAGAGCTCCCTCTGTCCGCCTGCTGGATCTATAGATAGACCTTCCCCTCATTTTCCTCCGCAGGTAACGTGAGGTCTCTGTAATGACCAATCAGCAGGAAGGTTACAAGACCTGCGCCAATCACGCGGCCGGACACACAGACATAAACACACACGTGCAGTCGCAAACCCAAACACGCACACTCTTTTATACTGATTTGTGGTCACAGTTCATCACGTGTGAACCTTTTACCTGTGGTCTGGTGACTACGTCGTGTAAAACTAACTATACGCCCTGTGTCAGGTGGACATTAGTTGTGCATTCTGCAGTGACTGTTTGACCATATGGCTTTTTCGGTGTATTTTTGTTAGCTTGAAAAATCCCCCTCGCCCCCCCCCCCCTCCCCTCCCCCTCCTCCCCCACCCCTTCTTTTTTTTAATTTTTTTTTCATATTTGAAGTCCTTAGTAGGCCAGTTCTAATCCACTGTATGGATGTCAATTGTTTAGTTACGTAGCCATGAATGAGTTGTGTTGCGTCCTTCTTTTTCAGAAGGTGACCTTTTCAGGATGTGACCTTTTCAGGATGTGACCTTTTCAGGATATGACCTTTTCAGGATGTGATCTTTTCAGGGTGTGACCTTTACGGGATGTGATCTTTTCAGGACGTAATCTTTTCAGAAGGCTACCTTTTCAGGATATGACCTTTTCGGAGCTGACCTTTTCAGGATGTGACCTTTTCGGAGATGACCTTTTCAGGATGTGATCTTTCCAGGGTGTTATCTCTTGAGGATGTGCCCTTTTCAAGTGCTGACCTTTTCAGAATATGACTATTTGAGGGAGTGACGTTATCAGCATGTGACCTTTTCAGGATGTGACCTTTTCCCCGTGTGAGTGTGACAGCCACAAAAGGCTCCGTGTGGTCGACTGGTTTAAAATGATAACACTCATGAAACAAACTTTTGCGTATATCATTTTATCTGGGATGACTCCTTATATGTCTGTGAATTCTCAGTCCACACGTGCAAGAAGTTTGTAGGAACTACGGACAGAACGAATACCAATCAGAAGACATGATGGTTTATGGTTCGGAGACAGACGTATGGCAGAACAACGTCAGAAAACAACAACAACAACATCAACAACAACACAACAACAACAATAAAAAGCTTCCTTTCTAACCTCTGATATGTTTTTGATGCAGTATAAGGAGGATTATAAATCTCACACAGACCAGAGAAAGGCAAGCCATTGGACCATACGAAGACCTGTTGTCCACAGGGAAAAGAAGAAAACATGAGATGGTATGGCCATGTATTAAGATCAACAAGACTTGCCAAAACCATTCTACAAGGAACAGTGCGAGGAGGCAGAAGGAGAGGAAGAGAGAGAAAGAGATTTGAGGACACCAAGGAAATGGACTGGCCTCACATTTAGCAACTGACTGAGACTCAGACTTAGACTTAGATGCTCCCGCGTCTTGCGACGCATGAGGCAGTCAAGGCGCTCCACTGTGCACGGTCCTCAGCCAGTTTGGTTGTGTCACTCCATCCTCTGTCAACGAGTCTGAGGTCTCTCTCCACTGTCTGTCGCTAGCTCATCCTGGGTCGTCCTCTTTTTTCTGGCCTGCTGGGGTCCATTTAATGGTGTGGTTTGCAGGTATTGAAGAGGGTAATCTTAAGACATGACCCGGTCAGTGGAGGCGCCGTATGCAGACGATGGTTGACACGGGGAGCTGTTTGGACCTCTCCCTGACGTCTTCATTTGGTATAAAGTCTGACCATTTGATGCCCAAGATCTTACTCAGGCACTTAGTGTCAAAGGCGTCGGGTTTCTCCTCCTGGGTGGTTTTCAGTTGCCTAAGAGCTGACTAACTGACTAAGAGCGTTTGGGAACTGTGAGGAATGGAGGAAGCTGGTTGCCAAGTCCTCTGTGGTGTCCGAACGGTCTACAAGACTCCAGGATAGGTGATAGGTGAGAGGTGACAGCGAGGAATGAGGGGGTGAAGGAGGGGGTGGGGGACATAGAAGTGGAAAAAAACTGAATCAGTGACAAGGTTCTTTGAACTTCCTGTTAGGTATTAATTTATGTCTGTCTTTATATTTATTCACGTGCGTGTCGGGCCAGTCGAATTGCCGAAATCTGTCTGTAAAGTTGTCAGTGTCACGTGATTACGGCGATATGTCAAGCTGTGTTTAATAGAGGGATAGAGATGTACGTAGTTGTCTGTGCTTACGAGATGTGTGTAGTTTTCCATGCTAGTAAGATTTTATTATTTGTCTGTGCAAGAGAGATTTGTGCACTTTTTAGAGCTAAGGAAATACACCTGTTCCGGGAAAAAAAATCAGAGATGCCTGTTCATCCATTGCAAATAACTCGCCTTTACATTCATCGCATTAACTTACTTTTCTAAGTTAGCTGCACAGTAAGGCGACTGCTGGCGGAAATCTGAACAAATCTTATAAAGTCATGCCTGAGAACACCTATGAGGTCAAAACACGTCATGATTTGTCTTGTGATTCGTTTGTTCATGTTTGGCGGATAAAGTACTTAAAACTTTCTAAGACTGACCTTTTCTAAGTTTGCGTGTCATTCATATAGATCTTACTTACCTACTTAGTCCTCTTCGCTCCTTGAGAAGCACAGGGCCTCAACAGCAACCTTCCACCTCCGTCTGTCCCTGGCACAGGTCTTGATCTCCCCCCAGGTCAGGCTGGAGGCTCTCAGCTTGTTTAGCAAGCTCCTCCTCCAGGTCTGCTTTGGGCGCCCTCGCTTCCTCTTGCCCTGCGGGTTCCACTCGAGCGCGTGCCTGGTGATGTTAGAGGGCTCCTTCCGCAGTGTGTGTGGCCGACCCATTACCCCTTTCTCTTCCTGACCTGGACGTCCATTGGCATTTATATAGATCAACAGAGTCAAATATTCTATTTGAAGCGCACGTCAGAACAACAACCAGAGTTACGATTGTTTGCTTTATAACCACACCGGATGACTCCCCTCTGTTGGCCTTTTCTGTCTGATTGACCTGTTATGTTGACTGATGGGGCAACACAACTTTGGGCGTGCCTACCAGCGGTATCTCTTCCATGAAAACGGCAGGGTCACTCTCTGAGAAAGGCATGCTCTAACACAGATTACCTCCCTTGCAGATTTCCGAATGTCGTCTATTTGTGTAATTGTCAACGCTGTGGAGACGTTTCATCATCATCATCATCATTCTCTTGCCCATGATGGGCGTAGAGGAGAGATGAGAGACACTCTCGAAGCCAGGCGCCGCCATCCGGCCCTGTCCTCTGCCTGTCGCATCAGCGTGGGGCCATCCATCCTGGTCCATTCTTTGATGTTGTCCATCCAGCATTTGGCTTGTCGTCCCCTTCGTCTGCCGCCTTCCAGCGTGCCCTGGAGGACTGTTTTGGGCAGTGAGTTGTGGCGTATGACATGCCCGAACCACGACAGCTTCCTCTTCTTGACTATTGCCAAGAGGGGTTCTTGGGGGCCTGCAAGTGATGTTATTTGGCTCCTCACAAGGTCGTTCGTCTTCCGGTCTTGCCAAGGGATCCCGAGCAAGCGCCTGAAGCATTTAGTTTCAAACGTCTGGATTTTCTTGGTGGTCTCTGCTGTCATGGTCCAGCTTTCGCAGCCATACAGCAGGATGGACAGCACCAGGGATTTGTACAGCTTCATCTTCGTAGGAAAGCTGATCTCCCTGCTCTTCCAGATCTTGTTTAGCTTTGCCATTGCTGCTGTTGCAATCGCTAGTCTGGTCTTGATTTCTGTTGTAGAGCGACCGTCTTTGGTAAGAGTGGCGCCAAGGTATTTGAAAGCGTCCACTTCTTCAAGCTGTTGCCCGTTCATGTAGATTTCAACATAAGTGTTGGTTGTGCTGTTGACCAGGACTTTGCTTTTTTCTGTGCTCACTTCCATTCCATATGCGCCTGCCCTTTCCTCCAGTCTCTTTGTCAGGTCTTGTAGTTCTTCGTTGCTGCCACCCATCAGGTCGATGTCATCTGCGAACCTCAGATTATTGATGGTTCTTCCTCCGATGGAGACAGTGGAGTGGAAGTCATGGAGGGTTTCACGCATGATGTTTTCTAGGAAGAGATTGAACAGTACGGGAGATAGCAGGCAGCCTTGACGGACTCCAACTGTGGTCTTGAAGTAGTCCCCTATCTGGTTGTTGAGGAGGACTGCGCTGCTGGCGGTGTTATACAGCGCCTGGATGGTTTGGACGAGACCCTCCTCTATGCCAAACTTTCTGAGCACCTGCCACAGACCCCCGTGCCACACCCTGTCAAACGCTTTCCTAAAGTCAATGAAGTTGTGGAACAGGTCTCTCTGATGTTGCAGATGTTTCTCCATCAGTATCCGGCAGGTGAAGATCTGTTCTAGTGTGCTCCTGCCTGCCCTGAATCCAGCTTGTTCTTCCGCCAGGTGTTCTTCCGCCTCTTTCTTCAGTCGATTCAAGATGACTCTGAGCATGATTTTACTGGTGTGGCTAATGAGACTTATTGTTCTGTAGTTCTGGCATTGGCGTAGATTCCCCTTTTTGGGCAGGGGGATGATGAGTGATTGAGTCCATTCTGTGGGCCACTGTTTTGTCTCCCAGATCTTCTGACAAATCGATGTTACTAGAGTGACCAATTCTTTCCCTCCATGTTTGAGCAGCTCTGCTGGAATATTGTCTGCTCCAGGTGATTTCCCTGCTGGAAGGCTGCGGATGGCTTCTTCCACTTCTTCTCTCATCACTGGTAGCGGTGAGGATTCTCTTGATGGTGTTGAGTCCCCCTCAAACGAGACGTTTATAGTTGACCAAAGGAGGAACTCTGACGGCTATCACAAAATGAGAGATGTGAAAAATATATTACAAAAAGCACAAACACTACAAAGCTACACACAATATACAGCTAGCTACCAACCTCCTTCAGGAGAATGAGGCTAGTTGGCACCAGTCTGTCTT
>CM065735.1:7035235-7037735 GCA_033310375.1 Conus canariensis
AACGATTTCGAATTCGTGCCAACTGGGGATGTTAGGCACAGTTCTGGTTCTGGTTATAATGGTTTTGTGTTTACAATACTAATCGTCTTCTCGGGAGATTTAGCGCACATCCGGGTTCTCTCTCTCTCTCTCTCTCTCTCTCTCTCTCTCTCTGGGCATGAGTGTGTGTGTTCGTGTAAGCGTGCGTGCATTCGTGCGTGCATGCGTATGTGTGTGTGTGTGTGTGTGTGTGTGTGTGTGTGTGTGTGTGTGTGTGTGTGTGTGTGTTGTGTGTCTGTGTGCCTGTGTGCGTGCGTGCGTATGTGTGTGTGTGTGCGCGCGCGCGCGAGTGGGTGAGATTTCGTGTGTGTGAGTGTGAGTGTGTGTGTGTGTGTGTGAAGAGAGAGAGAGAGAGAGAGAGAGAGAGAGAGAGAGAGAGAGAGAGAAACAGACAGACAGACAGACGAACAAAGACAGAGACAGAGACAGAGTTCCCCTTATTGGACGACCCAATTGCCTTCTTTCATTACACACGTGTTTCTGAATGTTTCAACTGGAAGGAGCAACACTGACAAAAACAGACGTTCCATCTTGTTGTTATTCCGTTGTCCTGCAGCTCATGGTGTTGCAAACAACTCTGTCACGGCTTTGTTGACATTTCCGATACACTACATTTCATCCTTTTCATCTATTTTTCAGCTATTTATTTCAGGGTGGGTTTTTATGTCGTTCTATATCGCCATGGCAACAGTATATACGAACAGAAGAGGGTCACATTCGAGTCGACAACACATGTTTCACGTTCGCCGCCAACGAGCGTGGTCGGAGCGGAACACGACCAACGTAACGTTTTCACGATGGCGTCTGGCCAGTTCGAGCAGGCGAGACGGTGAATGAAGTCCAACACACAGTTGTTTGACACTGGTTTCTTTTTAGGGGAAGATGTGTTTGCTGATGTAACGACTTTTTCAGCTACTCAGATAGACCCACAATTCATATAGTGTAGTGTGTGTGTGTGTGTGTGTTGTGTGTGGTGTGTGTGTGTGTGTGTGTGTGTGATGTTTCTGGGCCTAGTCTCGAATGTTTCTGAATGCAGTGTATCAATAATTGGTTGTTGTTGTTGTTGTTTTAATTTTTAGGGAGAGAGAGAGAGAGAGAGGAGAGAGAGAGAGAGAGAGAGACGCAAAGATTTTGCCGATGAAAATATGCGCTTTGTGAGTGAAAATTCGGTCGTGACCAGATTTTGGTCGTAATAATTATTCAAATGATGCAATTGCGCTGCATGACGTAGCTTCACCATTTTTTTTCCCTGAATAATGAACTGGTAAAGTTTTCTAGGATACAATTTTACTCATGAAAGATGCTCATGGCAAGGTTATTTACAGTGCAGCAATCCGCCATATTGATGTGAGGATTGTTCTGTTTGAGTCAGAAGGCTTACCATTGCAGCTTACAAAGAGGGCCCAATAGATTACCATTGACCATCCCAGTGATGTCTACTGCTGCATGCGATCAGAAAGCCATTATGCTCAAATGGAAATCTGACCTGCTGCCATTATCCTATGTCATGACCTTGACCTGCTGACATTATCCTATGTCATGACCTTGACCTGCTGACATTATCCTATTGTCATGACCTTCGACCTGCTGACATTATCCTATGTCATGACCTTCGACCTGCTGACATTATCCTATGTCATGACCTTCGACCTGCTTGCATTATCATATGTCATGACCTTGACCCTCTGACATTATCCTATGTCATGACCTTCGACCTCCTGACATTATCCTATGTCATGACCTTCGAACTCCTGACATTATCCTATGTCATGACCTTCGACCTGCTGACATTGTCCTATGTCTTGACCTTCGACCTGCTGACATTATCCTGTCTTGACCCCCGTGTACAAACGCCTCCAGACCCATCCAGAAGTAATATGACAACATTATCACGTCTCACTCTGTCTTTACTGATCTGAATTCCTCAATGACGGTAAATATTCGGTTTTTGACAAATCTGCTGATACGCATAGAGGATACGAAATGCTTCTTGGTGATTTTAAACGTGTAAAGTGTGATATCACCGTGATGAATTCAGGTATTTATTTATCATATGTGCAGTCGACGTTTTCGTGTCAGTTTGATTTTGTTGGGGGTTGTCAAAGGCGTGGAATAATTATTATCATTTTTTTTTTCATTTAGATGTGGTACTGTCCAACAGAGCAAGGATTAAGCATTTGAGTACTGATCCGAGCAGTAGTGTTCGATGCTGGTGTAGGAGTGTTTGCTTTCTTTTTGTTCTTTCATTTTCATCTGTTCGACAATTGTGTTCTGTCTTTTTATCTTGTTACCTTTTTACCTTCTGCCCGGTTAGCTGGTGTGAAAATCACGCATTTTCTAGAATCAAAGACTTCAGATGAATAATTAATTTCACATGAGAGGAGGAAAAAAAATGGCTGTGCCAGAAATTTGTTAATATAAGACATCAACCGAACTAAAACAAATTTGACTTAACATATCC
>CM065735.1:7045235-7055235 GCA_033310375.1 Conus canariensis
AGATGGCAATAATTACATGACAGTCCCTGAAAACAGAGATGGCAATAATTACATGACAGTCCCTGAAAACAGAGATGGCAATAATTTCATGACAGTCCCTGAAAACAGAGATGGCAATAATTACATGACAGTCCCTGAAAACAGAGATGGCAATAATTACATGACAGTCCATGAAAACAGAGATGGCATAAATTATACGTCAGTCCATAAAACAGAGATGGCATTAGTTATATGTCAGTCCCTGAAAACAGATATGGCGAAAATAATATGTCAGTCAATGAGAACAGAGATGGCGATAATTGTATGTCAGTCCATGGAAACAGAGATGGCGATAATTATATGTAAGCCCATGGTAACAGAAATAGCAATAATTATGAAATAGTCCATGAAAATAGAGATGGTAATAATTGCATGCTAGAGTCCATGAAAACGGAGATGGTAACAATTATATACCTGCCCCTGAAAACGGAGATGGTAACAATTGTATA
This sequence comes from Conus canariensis, assembly GCA_033310375.1. Classification (NCBI taxonomy): domain Eukaryota; kingdom Metazoa; phylum Mollusca; class Gastropoda; order Neogastropoda; family Conidae; genus Conus; species Conus canariensis. The sequence continues at coordinate 7,045,724 of CM065735.1, forward strand.
CCTGCCCCTGAAAACGGAGATGGTAACAATTATATACCTGCCCCTGAAAACGGAGATGGTAACAATTATATACCTGCCCCTGAAAACGGAGATGGTAACAACTGTATACCTGCCCCTGAAAACGGAGATGGTAACAACTGTATACCTGCCCCTGAAAACGGAGATGGTAACAACTGTATACCTGCCCCTGAAAACGGAGATGGTAACAACTGTATACCTGCCCTGAAAACGGAGATGTAACAACTGTATACCTGCCCAGAAAACGGAGATGGTAACAATTGTATACCTGCCCCTGAAAACGGAGATGGTAACAATTGTATACCTGCCCCTGAAAACGGAGATGGTAACAATTGTATACCTGCCCCTGAAAACGGAGATGGTAACAATTGTATACCTGCCCCTGAAAACGGAGATGGTAACAATTATATACCTGCCCCTGAAAACGGAGATGGTAACAACTGTATACCTGCCCCTGAAAACGGAGATGGTAACAATTATATACCTGCCCCTGAAAACGGAGATGGTAACAATTATATACCTGCCCCTGAAAACAGAGATGCTGATACTCACATAACAGTGAAGGAAACAGAAATTGTAGTACTAGTATGAGACTTTCTGAAAATGGAGATGACAAGAATGACATGAAGCTGGTAACAAAACAAAAACAAAACAAACAAAAAACATAGAATAATATTAAGACAGTTCGTGAAACTAGAATTGGCAATAACTATACAGACAGTTTGTCAAAAACACGGATGAAAATTATGATAGGACAGTTCGTGAATGTCGAGATGACGATACTTCCATCTCAGTTCCTGAAACATGAAAGAGCGAGATTTCTTCAACAGGTTCCTCCACCAAGCTCTTTGGTGGCACAGCTGACCTTTTTAGTGAGATAATGACGTTGTTTTCTTCGCTTGTTAAATTGCTTCCGTGTTTGCTGGATCGTCTCCTTGTTTGTTTGTTTTTCTTCATCGATCTCCTGAAGCTAGTGGTGGAATGTACGTGGTCTACAATCATGCTTTTGGAAGACGAGGAAGACGGTGTGTGTGTGTGTGTGTGTGTGTGTGTGTGTGTGTGTGTGTGTGTGTGTGTGTGTGTGTGTGTGTGTCTGTGTCTGTGTCTGTGTGTGTCTATGTGTGTGTGTGTGTGTGTCTGTGTCTGTGTCTCTGTGTGTGTCTATGAGTGTGTGTGTGTCTGTGTCTGTGTGTTGTTGTTGTTTTGCCTGAGCCCCTCTGTGTGTGTGTGTGTGTGTGTGTGTGTGTGTGTGTGTGTGTGTGTGTGTGTGTGTGTGTGTGTGTGTATGTTGTTGTTGTTGTTGTTTGCTTTTGAGAGCATCACCATCTTTATCATCATCATCATGATCATCATCATCACCAACATCATCATCATCATCATCATCATCATCATCATCATCACCAACACCCTTATCTTTGTTATGACTATCACCTGTATAATGGATGCCATTATTTTCATTATGATTATTACGAACAAACTGACGTACAGTTACGCTAAACAAGCCAAGACAATCCCAGTATCCTCCACTATCGAAACATAGGAGATTCTGAACAGAAAGTTCCAGATGAAATAATCAATAAACCTCTCCAAGGCCAAACACGGATGCCAGAGTCTCCGGCTGCCATCTACCTTTCACCAATGATCAAAATCAAAGTGAACTACAGTTCGTGGAGCCGCGGAAGGATCAAAGTCAGTGCGGAGGGAAGCGGTCATGTGGATGACGCAACTATTGCGCATTTGTCAGCTACTACCGTCAAAAGATCGTTAGGAACTTCTTTCGTTTTCTTTTTCTTTTCTTTTCTTTTTTTTTTTTTTTTTTTTTTGGGGGGGGTGAGGTGTTTCGAAGGGGCTGTGATTTGTAAGAAGGGTACTCATGTGCTTGCCTGCTTATGTGTGCGTGCGCGCGTGCGTGCTAGTGTGTGTGTGTGTGTGTGTGTGTGTGTGTATGTGTGTGTGTGCGTGCGTGCGTGCGTGCGTGCGTGCGTGCGTGCGTGCGTGCGTGCGCGCGCGCGCGCGCGCGGGGGTGTGCTGATTCTTTCTTTATCTCTACCTATGTTATATTTGTCAAACGACTCACCACAGGTTTTTCAAACAGACTGGCATCGACCGATCTCCACCAGCTACCTTCAGCACAGGGAGCATCATTGTACGTCATCTTGGCATCATCACAGGCAGCACCATTGTACGTCATCAGGTACCTTCAGCACAGGGAGCATCACTGTACGTCATCTTGACATCATCAGGTACCTTCAGCACAAGGAGCACCATTGTACGTCATCTTGACATCATCAGGTACCTTCAGCAAAGGGAGCACCATTGTACGTCATCTTGACATCATCAAGTACCTTCAGCACAAGGAGCACCATTGTACGTCATCTTGACATCATCAGATACCTTCAGCACAAGGAGCACCATTGTACGTCATCTTGACATCATCAGGTACCTTCAGCACAGGGAGCATCATTTTCCGTCATCTTGACATCATCAGGTACCTTCAGTACAGGGAGCATCACTGTACGTCATCTTGACATCATCATCAGGTACCTTCAGCACAGGAGCATCATTGTGCGTCATCTTGGCATCATCATCAGGTACCTTCAGCACAGGGAGCATCACTGTACGTCATCTTGACATCATCAGATACCTTCAGCACAGGGAATATCATTGTACATCATCTTGACATCATCAGGTACCTTCAGCACAGGGAATATTATTGTGCATCGTCTTGACATCATCAGGTACCTTCAGCACAGGGAGCATCATTGCACGTCATCTTGGCATCATCAGGTACCTTCAGCACAGGGAGCATCATTGTACGTCATCTTGGCATCAACAGGCACCTTCAGCACAGGGAGCATCATTGTACGTCATCGTGACATCATCAGGCACCTTCAGCCCAGGGAGCATCATTGTACGTCATCGTGACATCATCAGGTACCTTCAGCACAGGGAGCATCATTGTGCGTCATCTTGACATCATCAGGTAGGCTACCTTCAGCACAGGGAGCATCATTGTACGTCATCTTGGCATCAGCAGGTACCTTCAGCACAGGGAGCATCATTGTACGTCATCTTGGCATCATCAGGTACCTTCAGCACAGGGAGCATCATTGTACGTCATCGTGACATCATCAGGTACCTTCAGCACAGGGAATATCATTGTGCGTCATCTTGACATCATCAGGTACCTTCAGCACAGGGAGCATCATTGCACGTCATCTTGGCATCACAACTCGAGCACCAGAGAACGGTCACAAGGATCACAGAGTATCGCCTCCCCCCACCCCCTACCTTCACTCCCTCTCCTAAGATGTTTGTATTGGTGAAAGATCAAAACAACTTATGTTGTAATGTCCACCATATCTTAATAATGTCCACCATATCTTGATAATGTCCACCATATCTTAATTAATAATGTCCACCATATCTTGATAATGTCCACCATATCTTGATAATGTCCACCATATCTTAATAATGTCCACTATATCTTAAGAATGCCCACCATATCTTAAGAATGTCCACCATATCTTAAAAATGTCCACCACATCTTAATAATGCTCACCATTCTTAATAATGTCGACTATATCTTAAGAATGTCCACCCTATCTTAAGAATGTCCACCATATCTTAATAATGCTCACCATTTCTGCAATTCGTGAGTTCTTCCTTTGAGAGCAGATTTTCTGTAACGTTAGTGACGTTTATATGGTGACTAATAGGCATCATCGTTTTCAAAAGATCTTTGCAACATCTTGTGCACGCCATCCTCATGCAAATGTTTTCAGGTATCCCAAGAAAATGCTTATTTTCAACAGCGTTCATCAACATACAGTTCTTTTACACTAGTCCCATGTCATTGGTTCAAACCCGATTGTTGATACTCTGTCCAAATCACCCAACATGTTGATTTCCAGTGTGGAATAAAGCAATATCTGGCATAAAAACTCAAACGGAACTGGTCTCTACCCTCTAGAGATACCGACCATTCCGATCGTCCAACAGCCGTCTGATTTGGAAGGCAGAGAGTAAAATCCTCTAACTGTCTCCCCTACGGAGGTTAAGTTTTAGTCTAGAGCTGTTTCAGTTTCATTAAGGTGTCACTGCTCGTGGATTGGTCTCTATAAGCTACACTAGACCTATATACTAATCTATATATGCTTATTCCTCTCTCTCTCTTTTCTCTCTCTCGTCTCTCTCTCTCTCTCTCTCTCTCTCTCTCTCTCTCTCTCTCTAACATACGGACAAACACATGCGCGCGTGCACGCACACACACATATTCTCTCTCTCTCTCTGTCTCTCAAACACACACACACACACACACACACACACACACACACACACACACACCACACGCACACACACACACACACACACACACACACACACACACATACACATGCACATACGCGCCGCGCGCGCGCCACACACACACACACACACACACACACACACACAACACATACACACACACACACGCGCGTGCACCCACACACGTACGCGCACGCACGCACACACACACAACACACAACACACCACACACACACACACACACACACAACGCACGCACGCACGCACGCACGCACGCACACAAGTTCGCACTCACGCCTGCATACATACACACATGCGCGCGCGCACACACACACACAGAGAAAGAGAGAGAGAGAGAGAGAGAGAGGAGAGAAGGACACACACACACACACACACACACACACACCACACACACACACACACACACACACAAAGAGAGAGAGAGAGAGAGAGAGAGAGAGACGGACAGACAGACAGACAGACAGACAGACAGACAGACAGAGATGGAGGACTGGAAAGTACTGATGCTATGATACAGTGATGAGAAAACAATCTGATAAGTGACAAAGGAAAGACAGAAACAAGCAAAGAAGAAGATAAGCTCACAGGTAGATTATCAATAACTACAGAACTCACTGCATGACCAGTCAAGTGAGAAAACAGAGAGAGAGACAGAGACAGAGAGATAAACAGACAGAGAGAGAGAGAGAGACAGAGAGAGACAGAGGACAGACAGACAGAGACGGATGACTTATTCATTACAGGCCATTGCCCTTTATGAAAGGCGTGGATTAAACATTAACAAAATGTTAATACACACACATTGAACAAAATGGAAAAAGCACATAATCAAGAACACTATGCCCCAGAGTTTAAAATCTTTGTCTAAGTACAAGGCAACTTTTTTAACAACAGCGTCTTTAGCACAAGACATGAATAAGACAAGTCTAAAGAGAGAGAGAGAGAGAGAGAGAGAGAGAGAGAGAGAGAGAGAGAGAGAGAGAGAGAGAGAGAGAGAGAGAGACGATATACGAACAATTTATTGAGATTAAGGCCATAGCCCATACTGAAGGGGTGACACCCGCAACACACGAATAAAGAAGGATTCTCACAAAAAGAAATGGAAAAAAGCAGTTACACACACATACTATGCAAAACTATAATGAAAACATCGGTCGTAGTCGCTTTTGTGCTTCGTATATGGACCTGGCAAGATCAAAGAGGACACACTCATTTCTTGATGTTAATAGTAAGTTGACCCTAAAACTGCAAGGATCAAAATAATACTTTGACTTAATAAATTTTACTCAAAGGTCATTGAGAGCAGGACAGCAAAAGAAAAAATGCATTTCATCTTCCTTGGCCTGGTAACATAACCGACACATCAGTCCATTTTCATTTAAAACACTATATCCAAACTGATGGCAAGCTATGTTAGAGATACCAAATCTAAACTTAGTCAATGTACTAAGAGAGAGAGAGAAACAGAACAGAACAGAACAGAACAGAATTTTATTCAAAAAGGCCAAAGCCCCATTTGAAGGGGTGTGAACAATAACAATGAATATATGATACAAATATGAATGACACTGTCATCCCATTATAAGCATGAGAACTAGGTCAAATGCAAGACTGAAAGCCAGTTTCCAACTTACAAAGGAAAATAATGGAAATTCAATAAAGAAAATCATTACATTCGCACATTTATAGACTCAATCAACAAATTCACATTCATACAACAAATTTGATAAATCAAGATATAGCTACTTCCCTTCTCTTAAAGGCTTTGTAAAGATATACAGCAAAATTTTTAACGACTTCTGTCTTTCGTGATGCTTGAAGTAATGTTAATCTGAAATCACTAGGATTATTATGATATTTTGGATGTATTAAACTGTGTCTTAAATCATCGAAAGCAGGGCAACAAAAAACAAAGTGAATTTCATCATCTGTGGCAGATCTACACAATGGGCACTTCATGACACGTTCGCTATCCCTGTTATATCTTGAGCTATGCACTGATAAATTAGAAATCCCAAATCTAAATCTTGTTAGTGTGTATCGTATAAATCTGTTCAAATCCAAAAGTAAGTATGTCTCCAGATCATGAGACATCTTGAATTTTCTATAGTTTATAAATCTGTTACTGTCATCCATATGACAATTCCAGCTTTGCCACCTGCAATCGATTAATCTTTGTTTGAACTCTCTTATAAAAGAATTTATACATCCTACACCTTGATTTTCCCATACATAACAGAAGCCATTACTATTCAAAACATCCCGAACTTTCGAAGCCCAATTGACTTTTCCTCTATTTGACAAATTTAATAACATTTTATATGCTTTGAATGGCAGTCTATGCTCCTCCATTCGGGTTAATTTCAACCAGTATCTAATGCAAGAGACAGTAGAATTAATAAACAGGGGGAATCGATTTAATTCACCATATACAAGATCATTCGGTGTTTTGATACCTACCCCTAAATACTTCTTTAACACAAACAAATGAACACTTTCTATCACTGATGAAGCATCTTCTAAACTCCAAATCTCAGCACCATATAGAAGCATAGATTGAATCTGTGAATCGAAAAGCTTCAAGAATAATTTCACAGAGTTATTATTCAACTGATTCAACTTACAAATAATACGAATAGCATCTCGTTTCCCTTTGTTCGCTAAATCTTGGCATGCAGGCTTAAAACTCAATCTTGTTGAAAACAAGATACCTAGGTATCGATATGAATTCACTACATTCATCTTAACATTGCCGTAAAACCATCTCTCTGTGCTTGCTAGGTATCCCCCTTTTCTAAAAACCATAATGCTAGATTTTTCTAAATTAACTTTAAGTTGTAACTGGCATGCAACCCAACCACAGTTTCTGACAATAGTATAATGTCATCAGCAAACAAAAGAATAAACAATTCAATCATATCCACATTGAGACTAACACCATGTCTACCATTATTCATAATTTCAAGCGCAAGTTCGTTAATAAATATACAAAACAGAAGAGGACTACAAATATCGCCTTGTTTCACACCGTTCGTACAATTGATATAACCTGTTTACTGTGTACCACAACGAACTCGAGCTTTAACAACCTCATACATACTTTTAATACATCTGTAAATTTTACCTTTAATTCCATTCTTTAACAAAATAGGCCACAGTAATTTTCTTGAAATTGTGTCGAACGCTTTCTCAAAATCAATGAAAGCTACATACAGTTTTCTATTACATGAAAATTACTTTTGAATGATTGCTAAAAGTGTAAATATGTGATCGGTTGTAGAATAATTTCGTTTAAACCCAGCTTGGAATTCACCGGTAATATTGTTCTGCTCAACCCATTCCTGTAATCTTGAATTAACTATAGAGCTGTATATTTTGCTACTTATGTCTGAAAGGGAAATTCCTCTGTAATTATTTGGATCGTTAATGTTGCCTTTTTTAAACAATGGAACAATAATAGATTCTTTCCATAAATCAGGATATTGACCCGTGTCAAATAGAACATTGAAATATTTTACAAAGAAACCAATTACATCATCTCCTGATTTTTTTAATAGCTCTCCAATTATACCATCCGGTCCAGCTGCTTTCTTACTTTTCAATTTTCTCACTGACAGTATGACTTCTTCTTTAGAAATAGGCCGATTCAGAAAGTTGACATCATCATAATCATCATTCTCATGTGCATCATTTCCACTTCCTTGACCATCGTTATCATTATCTGAAAAATTATCTGAAACATCAGAAGCACCTGTACAGATATATTTGTTGCCATCAGTCTCATGTTTTTCAAGAACCCTTTTAAAGTGTTGAAACCATTCCTGTACTGTGATCTTGTTTGGCTGAAACTTATTCATACTAGAAACTCTACCCATATTTTGCCAAAATTCTTTCTGGTCATTTACAGACATAATCAATTGTTCAAGTACAATTCTATTATATTCTTGTCTCTTTCTCTGTAACAGCTTTTTGTATTCCCTTCTTTCTTTGCAAAAAGCTGTCCTAGCCTCTTTTTCGGGTGAATTCTCCTTTGGTGGCAACTTTGTATCCGGCAACTTTGTATTTTTTCCGGATGATTTCCTACATGTTCTTAAAAGTTTTCTAACATAGCGCTTAGAAGTTTTACATTCATCATCATACCACTTTTCTGACCTTTTCTGACATGTATAAATTTTCTTTTCCATACATACTGCTTGCTCTCTTATGCATTCATTAAATAAATGTAATGCCTGATTAATGTCAGTACCCATCAATATGCTGGCTTGATTAAGTTTTTCTTTTGTATTTCTTGAATGCATGCTATTATGAAACTGTTCAGCAAAGTCATCATTCCAAACTATATTTTTAATAAATAAAGGTATATCACGCCAATCATTGTCATTGCGTAACACATCATTCTTCGCATAAAAATAAAATTCCAATGGTTGATGATCAGAATTAATCATATCAGAAACATGCAAACGGCAAGAATTTCTAATAGTATCGAACAGATCTTCAGAAACTAAGAAATAATCATTCACGCTACTCCCTGTTTCCGTTATGTATGTGTAATGACCTTCAAGGTCACCATTACATACACCATTCATGATAAACAATCTAAAAGCAATACATACATTCAAAATCATTTTTCCATATGCATTCAATTCCGAGTCTTTAGAATATCTTATGAGATCTGTTTTGTCATTCTTATCCATGAAACTGAACCTATCAAACTGATCATTGCTGAAAGGGAAAATGTTGGCTGTTCTGCCGTTCAAATCCCCACACAAAAGGATATCAACGTTGTCATACAATAATATCTTATCTGTTATAACCTCTTCAAGGCAAACAATGCCGTTTTCAATTTCAATTGTTGTATAATATGGGGAATTTATTGGAGGCACGTAAGTACACACATAGAGAATGTTATTTTCAAAACCAAATAAAGTTTTATTTAATAAGAAACACATAATATTGTCATGTTCACATGTAAGTTCAGATACATAAGCCATCAACTCGGTTTTAATTAAGCACACCACTCCACCTGATCTCCTCCCGTGTCTTGTCAGCTTAATCGCAGGTTTACAAAAGACAGAATGGTAGGAGAACAAATGGGAATCTATTTTCTCCATGAACGTTTCAACAAGACAAATGAAATCAAAATTATAAACATACGATAAAAACTT
>CM065735.1:7060235-7062735 GCA_033310375.1 Conus canariensis
TTTCTCTCTCTCTCTCTCTCTCTCTCTCTCTCTCTCTCTCTCTCTCTCTCTCTCTTCTCTCTTTGCTCGCTCATGGCCTGTGTTATGCAATTGAGATGTTTCTATATCACACAACAGTTATTATTTTGCGTTGTTTTCGTCGGTCCACACATTCGGATCAGTCCTTGTTTACTTCGTCCCTCTAGTACTGGTCGTATGTTTGGTGGAACTGATGCATACCTTGTCATGTTTTTGATAATTGAACCTTGTTGTGCGAGTATTGTTTACCGTTTTCAAGTCTGTGACCTCTGCTTTGTCTGTAGTATTGCCTGGTCTGAGGTGAGAATTGCGCTTCTTCTGTGATGTCGCCCAGTGAAGCGTGGATTTAGCAGGGAAACAACAGCATCGTGCCTGCCATGATGTTATCACTTCACGGACCATTAACCAGAGAAACTTTTTCAGGAACCTTAACCATGTTCCTGACTCCATCGAGCACCAATCATTGGCAATATAAAAAAAAGCACAAAAGACTGCGTGTAATCAATAGGTTTTGTAAGCTCTGCAAAGCAGGGAAGAATACGAGAGAAGCAGCAGCAGCAGCAACAACAACAACAAAGGCGATTATGACTCAGTGGATTAAGGCCTTTGCAGTCTTGTAGAGGACTTGCAATCTTATCATTTAGCAATCGTAAAGATGCTTATAGACATTAGCGAATTATATAGCTCGTGAAAGACAGAAACATTGTTGAAACAGAACTTGTCTCTGACTAGAGAACTTGCAATCTTTACATTTAGCAATCGTAAAGATGCTTATAGACCTTAGCGAATTATATGGCTCGTCAGAAAGACAGAAACGATTGTTGAAACAGAACTAGTCTCTGATTCAGTTTCTTTCCCATTGAAATCTACATAACCCTCAATACAAACAAAATAATTGTGGTCTTTGATGTTAGAGATCAGGAAAGAAGTCATTTATAATTATGTACCGCCTTGAAGGTTTTTGTTTATGCACCCTGAGTAACAATGTCCTCTGACTGGCCAATGAAACAGACGGTATTCAGATATCTGCAAGAGAGGTAATAAGTGTCAGAGCTTACGTTTGACAAGAGTGACCCCGACATTTTCTTTGAACTGACGCCGCCGTTGGGCACGCCCAAAGCAATCTTGCCCCCTCAGCTAGCTCCACAGTCCGGTCAGAGAGAAAGAAAATGCCGAAGCATAGGTGTGAAATGATTCGCCTGTAACACTTCAATATCCTGATGGTCATTGTCAAGTACGCTTCCACTAAAACATTTGAATCTGTACCTCTATTTTTTTTACCCATGGGCATAATTTTTAAAAAGAGCAACTCTATTTGCATGGAAAGACAAGCGCTGTCTTCCCTTGACTTTTTTCAAGAACAGGTCTGTTATCCGAATTCTCATGCCTTGGTATCACTGTCTGTAAGACCCTTCGCGTGGTATTTTGCATTTAGATTTACCCTGTGCGTGTGTGAGTCTCTCTCTCTCTCTCTCTCTCTCTCTCTCTCTCTCTCTCTCTCTCTCTCTCTCTCTCTCTCAAGTTTTTCAACTGAACACTTGCTTGTTCTTTCCTTTCACCTAGACAGATCAAAACACGTGATGACAGATTTTGAACCCGGATACGACCATGAGACGGACATTCAAAGAAAGGCTGAGAATGTGGTTTAAGGCCCTAAGCACGGCCACTCCGTCGGCAGTAAAACTCAGCAATGTATTCTGGAATAACCCCTCTTCTCCATGTTTCATGCTGGCTTTACACAAGCTGTTCCATCATTGCCATTCCCAAGGGCATCTTGACCGTTTCTGCACTCTTTTTTTTCTCTCTCTCTCTCTCTTTTTTTTTTTTAGATGCGCGTGTTTGTGCGTGTGTGTGAGGGCGCATGCGCATGTCTGTGTATATGTATGTTGAACATGTGTGTATATGTGTGTGAGCGCGTGCGCATGCGCGTGTGTGCGTGCGTGTGTGTGTGTGGTGTGTGGAGGGGGGGGGGGGTATGTGTTTGTGTGTGAGTGTGTTTGTGCGTGTGCGTGCGTGCATGCGTGCATGCATGCGCGCGCGCGCGTGTGTGTGTGTGGTGTGTGTGTGTGTGTGTGTGTGTGTGTACATACTACTTATATCTGATTTAATATATCACATTTGAATATTTAGTCTCTTTTTTATTTTCTACAACCCACGCATCAACTCAAGACAAAAACATTTTTCTGCCTATATGTTGTTCATGGCAGTTCCGGAAAGAGTGGAGAATCTTCACTGGCTACAGTATCCTGTCCACGTATCCAAAGGTGGAAGAGTCCTAGCAGGAATCTTGGAATTGCCGTTATTTTCCAGGAAATGGTATTCCAAGCAAAACGTTTTGCCATCTTGCTAGCCCTTTACACCCTAAGACACTCCTTGTGACTTAGTCCCGATCCCGTTCCCTCCCCCTTCCCAGTTAATATGCAACACTGACCTTTTTGACGAAGGGACAAACTGTGGAGAGAGAGAGAGAGAGAGAGAGAGA
>CM065735.1:7067735-7077735 GCA_033310375.1 Conus canariensis
GTGTGATAGTGTTGTTAGTGTTGTTGTTGTTGCTGTTGGGTTTAAACAGTTCTCTTTAGTCGTTCATAACTTGAAACCGTCTAGCTATATAACAAGATGCAATGACCTTGAGTGAACAGCCCTTCAATGAATATTGAAGAAGGGAGAAGAACGGGAAGAGAAAACAAAGATGGACTGAAAGCATGGCAGAGAGGACGGGGAAACCATTTTCAGAGACCAAGGCCTCGGGCACACAACGAACTGAGCTGGAGAAATCTGGTGAACAGATCTTCAGTGCAGCACCCAGGTGACTTTCTACAGGTTCAAGGGGGAAGAACAACAAAACGAAGAGAAAGGAAGGAAGGAAGGAAGGAAGTAAAGAGGAAGAAGACGAAGAAGAAGAAGGAGGAGGAGGAAAGGAGGGAAGGAAGGAAAGAAGAAGAAGAAAAAGGAAGGAAGGAAAGAAGAAGAGAAAGAAGAAGAAGGAAGGAATGGAGGAAGAAGGAAGGAAGAAGAAGAAGAAGAAGAAGAAGAAGAAGAAGAAGAAGAAGAAAGGAAGAAGAAGAAGAAGAAGAAGAAGAAGAAGAAGAAGAAAAGCAGGAAAAAAGGAGGAAGGAAAGAAAGAAGAATAAGAAGGAAGGAAGAAAGGAAGAAGAAGAAAAAGGGGGAAGGAAGAAATGAAGAAGAAGAGGGGAGGAGGAAGAGGAGGAGGAAGAGGCGAAGGAAGAGGATCAAGAAGAACAAGAAGAGAGTACTTTCCGGACTGAGCATATGTCATATTGGGTCCGTTGGCAATGGAGCAACACTCGGCAATACTGTTCATCTCTCCAGGTATCCACAGGGGAAGGGAAAAGAACACTCCATGTGTCATTCATTTCCGGAATCTGAAATCTTTCTTTCTTATTTTGCTTCCTGGCACTCGCTGTGTTAACAGGTGTTGTACCATCTTGCCAGCCCTTCACACCGAAAGACGGCGCGTCATGAGCAAGTCACTGATGGTAGCCGTCCTGTTAGCTCTGTTCAGGTCTGTCATTGAATTTCAGCTTTCTCCGTGTAGGTCATATCAGATGTTAAGCAATTATGTTATGACACGTTCAGTAATTCTTACATACACTCGTACAGTTCATCATACTCAAGCAAGGTATACAATACTGGTACGTTTATACAAGTTTCGCAAATACGGTTTGAGTAATGTCAGTAGCAGACCCACCATGGAAAATATGGTTTGTGCATTTTGATGACTGCTTAGTAATATTGGACCATTCAATTATAGGCGGCGCACATGAATTTCTCCTTGCAGATACATGTGGCATGGCAAGAGAATATGATGTTCGGTGTTAACCTCAACTTATAGTGAATCTTTGATAATTGTCTCGAGCAGGTGGGCAAGGTGTCTGTCTCCTCAAGAGATCCTTAAGCAAACAGAAATCTCCAACACTTTCATTAGCTGTCTATCCACTACTGTCATTCTTTTTATTTAACCTTCTATTTCACTCTAACCTCGTCCACTGTTAACTCCCGCAATGAGTTTCTGTAGGTAGCAAACCAAAGACTATGGTGTCTCAATGTGCTGAATGTCTCAGTGTGCACATGCGCGCGCGCGCGCGCACACACACACACACACACACACACACACACTCACATACACACACGCGCGCGCTCACACACACACACACACACACACACACACACACACACACACACACACAGAAATAGAGAGAGAGAGAGAGAGTGCGATACAGGAAGACAGAGAGACAGACAGAAAGAGTGAGAGATACGGATACGGATGATTTATTCAATATAGGCCACGGCCCCCTATGAAGGGGTGGATTACACATGCACATAAAGTGATACCATAAACATATCAAGAAAAAAGGAAAGAAAAACAGTACTTAGTCAAGAACATGCTAAGCTCCGGCGTTTAGAAGCTTTATATAAGTACAATGCAAGCTTTTTTACAACATTTTCTTTAGTGCAAGACATGAGTAAGATGAGTCTAAACAAGGATGGTTGTCGATAATAACTAGAAGGAATGAATTCATCTCTAAGATCACTCAAGGCAGTACACTGCAGTACAAAATGAACTTCATTTTCACACGCGTTTTTACATAATGGACAGGTAAGATCAGCATTGGAATGTTGCCTGTAACGAAAATGATGAACTAAGATATCCGATATTCCAAATCTAAACCTTGTCACTATAAATTTCAGATGTCTGTCCATTTTCATTGACAAGTAAGTCGGAATACAGTGTAAGGAGTTATATTGTCTATACAAATCAAATCTAGCACTATCATTCATGTGAGAATTCCATTCTTGCCATCTGCTATCAACCAGCATGGCACGGAGCGTTCGAATAAAGGTCGGCTCATCTCCTACTCCTTGATTTAACCAGACATACCCAAAACCCAGTTCATGTAATCTAATTCTCATTTTTGTGGCCCAGTTTATTTTTCCCCTGGCATCTAGGTTACGTAGCATGTTGTAAGCTTTCTTCGGTAATCTACAATCATTCATTTGTATCAGTTTTAACCAGTACCTAATACATCTAACTGTGGAATTCAAGTATATTGGGTATCTATTAGTTTCCCCGTAAACCAAATCATTGGACGTTTGTATTGGCACACCGAGGAACCTCTTCAGGGCAAATAAATGGACTTTCTCACAATCGACTGCAGCTTTATCCAAACCCCAAATTTCAGCACCGTATTGAACAATGGGTTGGATTTGGGAGTCAAATAATTTCACAAATACTTCGAATGACTGATTTCCTAAACTTGATAGTTTCCTCATTATACACAAAACAGCATGCTTTGCTTTACTCGCAAGATCTTTACAAGCAAAGTTAAAACTTAATCGGGTTGAAAAATAGATTCCCAAATATTTGTATACATTCACGACTGGCATAGTTATTCCGTTATAATTCCAGTGTTCTCTTGCTCCCAAATAGCCACCCTTTCTGAATACAATTATATTACTCTTCTGCATATTTACTTTCAGTTGTAGAGAAGCAGCAGCGCGCCCTAAATTATTCAACTGTGTTTGTAAACCAATAACTGTTTCAGATAACAAAACAACATCGTCTGCTAGAAGAAGTATAAACAGTTCTAAAAGGTCCTCCGTAAATTGGGCTCCATGTCTACCATTATTTATAACTACAGATGTTAATTCGTTAATAAACAAAGAAAAAAGAATAGGACTGCATACGTCACCTTGTTTAACACCACTAGTACACATAATATAATCTGTCAATTTCCCTCCACTTCTTACTCTAGATTTTACACAGTTATACATACTTACTATACATTTAAATAATTTACCATGAATACCATTTTTTAACAAAATAGGCCATAAGATGCTTCTGTTAATAGAATCGAAAGCTTTTTCAAAATCAATGAAAGCAACATATAGTTTACGATTGAAAGAGAATTGCTTTTGAATAAACGCCATCAGGGTAAACATATGATCAACAGTAGAATAACTACGTTTAAATCCAGCTTGGTATTCTCCCGTAAGATTATTTTCCTCTACCCATTCCTGTAACCTACGGTTAATGATAGTGCTATACAACTTACTAGAAGCATCACAAAGAGAAATGCCACGGTAGTTATTGGGATTGTTTGCATTTCCTTTCTTGTACAGGGGTATAATAATGGATTCTGACCAATTCTCAGGATAAATTCCTTTATCAAATAGAGAGTTGAAAAATGTTACTAAAAAATGCAAAATAGGATCAGATTTACTACAGTATTTCAAGAACTCTCCAATAATACCATCCGGTCCAGCAGCTTTATGGTGTTTAATTTTCCTCATGGCATACAAAACTTCTTCTTTGGAAATTGGGCGATTAAAATACATTTCAATTTCTTCATTATGTTCACATCGTAATATATCATCAACACTTGTATTGTTTGTCAGTACTGTTTTGAAATAGTCGAACCAAGTATCTATACTGATGCTATTTGGAGGCTGATTTTGTTTTAAAGAAATCTTTTTCACAGTGTCCCAAAACTGTTTTTGACTATTTACAGATGATAATAATTCTGACATTAAATTTTCATTAAACTGTTTTCTCTTTCTCTTTTGTAAATGCTTATATTCACGTCTTGCCTTGCAATACTCGTGCCGATCTTCAGCGTCATGCGAACGCAGAGATTTATTCAGCAATCCACGAACATGTGATTTACAGGCTCTACACTCTGCATCAAACCAGTCTTTAGGTCTGTCACCTTTCATACATCTTACTTGTTTTCTCATGCATTCCCCAGCTTCCCTTATACATATGTTAAAGTAAACACAGTGCTTCGTTGATGTCAAAATCAATTAAACTGATTGCAAACGCCATTTTATCCTGGAAATGTTTTGAAGTCATATTATCACAAAATACATGTATATAATCATCATTCCACACATATTTTTCCATGATGAAGCTATTCGTATCTAAACTAGTATTTGGGTTTTTATCTTCACGATTGACATGAAATTCAACAGGCAAATGGTCCGATTCAATACGTTCACACACGTTCAGCACACACGAATCACTTAAACACGCAAATAATTCACAAGACATCATAAAATAATCATTAACACTGCAACCATTTTCTGACACGTATGTGTAGCGACCTTCAAGGTCGCCATGACACAATCCATTAAGTATACACAAATCTACAGCAGTACACATATTCAATAACAACTTACCATAATTATTCAACGATTTATCCTGGGAACATCTACCAACATTTAATGGATGACTCGCACATTGCAACTCGAAAATATTATCATTATCTACTCTCTGACAAACATGTGAAATGTTAGAAGTTCTGCTATTCATATCTCCACACAACAAACACATACACATCATCATATGTCAATATACAATCAGTTATGTAATCCTCCAGAAGCGCTATACCATTTTCAGTCTCAAAATAAACATAATACGGCGAACCCTCAGGATGTACATAGGAATAAATATATAGAATATCTTTGTCCAGATCAAACAAGTGCTTTTTAATAAGAAATGCACCACAGTTTCGAGATTTGATATGAACTTGTTCAACATATGGTAAAAAGTCATTTCTAATCAGACATACTAAACCACCAGATCGCCTCCCCTGAGTCGTAAATTTTACTGCAGGAACACAAACTGTTGAAAATCCAGCAAATATATTAGAATTAAATTCCTCAAGAAATGTTTCTACCAGACATATAAAATCAAAAGAACAAACGTACGAAACAAAATCCTTATCATTAAGTTTAGATAACAGACCATTAACGTTCCAGTGCAGAAAGGAAACGGCGCGTTTTTCTTTATTGTCAGCAACAGAATTCAAAACATTATTATTCAATCGATCACTCGGAAACGTTTCATCTCTTCCAGTCACTGAAACAGGCTCTCCTCCACGAATCAGTTCAACACACGGCAAAACACAGCACGCCCCCTCAACGACAGAATCACAGTTCACGTTGTCATTTACAAAATCACGTGCGGGCTTCGTGTCACTCACAAGCACACCAGGCGATGACACCGGTGTCACGTCACCTGTTGTCTCCTGGCTGAAATTCTCCGCGGAGGAGATGTTACACAGGGACCGGCCGTCTACCTATCTAACTTCTACTAGTCTCTCCACGTTATCCACAGAGAACTTCTTGCCGTCGATTAACAGGTAGTCATAGATCATTGTCACTCTCTTTCCTTCCTGTCGTGCTTTCTTCAGGTGTGGCGTCAGTCTTCGTCGAATGTCTCTCACACCTCTGGAGAAGTCCTCGTTGATGAAAACATTCTGTCCTCGCAGATTACGTTTGGATTTCAGAATGTCCACTTTCTGTTTATAGAACGTACATCGTGCGATGATTGGCGAGTCCTGCTTCCCGTTAAGTCGATGCACCCTGTCAAACTCGATGGTGTCTGTCAGGCCAAGCTTGTCGGTAATCAGGTCATGGAGCATTCCTTCACAAATGGCGTTGGTTTCATTTTCTCTTCGAGGAAGTCCATAGAAAAGAAGATTGTTACGTTTAGAACGCCCCTCCAAATCGTCGATCTTCTTGTCGCATTCAGTCACTCTCTTCATCAGATCGATGTTGGACGTTTTCAGTTCCTGGTTTTCTTTCTTCAGCTCACTCATCTCTTCTTTCAGTGCCCTAATTTCGTTTTGCATAGCCAGATTATCGTCACGCAAGTCACGGATTTCCTTCTTCACATCATCCATCTTTGCGTTCATTTGGTCGCCTATCGTTTTCATGGTCGCCACGACATCAGTCAGGGTCAGACCCAGGGGCTGGGAAGTCACAGACGCGGGAGAATCAGCCAGGTTTTCCATGCTGACTCTGCGACTTGCTCCTGCACTGGTCAACCGTGACTGTCGTGTACTGCTCTTTCCTGGAAGAGGGTTGGGTCCTGGATTACTCTCTACGTCCCCACAGCGCAGGAGCAAACTGCCCCAGAACAAATAGGAGAGGAGCAATCCAAAGGTGACACCGTCTCCTCTCCGTGCAAGTCTTACAATGGCGACACGCATTTCCAGCTTGCTCTTGGCCCTTTTGGTCATGAAATTAATATATACAGCTAAAAAGCAGCCACATACACATTTAAAGTCTGTTGCCGCCGAAGGCATGGCACTTCACCACAGTCACTGCCAGACACAAACACTGGAAAATGTCACTGCACCGCTGTACTACTGTTTCAATCCGAGAGAATATGCAACACGTCTGCGCACATGAACAGCTGATTACTTCCCCCCAAAGAGTGAGAGAGAGAGAGAGAGACAGAGACAGAGAGAGAGAGACAGAGAGAGAGACAAGGAGAGGGAACGAGACGGGGAGAGGAGAGTGAGGCAGACAGGTGGGCTGTAGCCGGCCATCTCTTCATGAAGTCGTCCTAAGGGGATTCATTCCACCATTGGGATCGCCTTCTCCGGCTGTCTCACTGAGTTCAGCTCTCTGGGATCTGTCCAACTGGCTATTGGCATCACTATTTTTAGTGGGCAGTGGGATCTAGGCAGTTTGATAGGATTGGGGGGGGGGGGGGGGGGGGGGGGCAGTACCTTTTTATTGAGTCTTTTGTTAGACCTAGTGTAGAAAAACCTAACTACCTAATTACGCATTGTATATTCCCTCTCTCTTCTCCTTCCCTACTTCTCTCTCTCTCTCTCCCCCCCCTCCTCTCTCTCTCTCTCTCTCTCTCTCTGTGCGTGCGTGCGTGCTTGTGTGTGTTGTGTGTGTTGTGTGTGTGTGTGTGTTGTGTGTGTGTGTGTGTGTGTGTGTGTGTGTGTGTGCGTTGTGCGTGCACGTGCATGTGTAAGTGCATGCGTTGTGCGTGCCTGTATATATATATATATATATGTGTGTGTGTGTGTGTGTGTGTGTGTGTGTGTGTGTGTGTGAGTGCGTGCATGTGTGCGTGTGTGCCTGTGTGTGTGTGTGTGTGTGTGTGTGTGTGTATGTGTGTGTGTGTGTGTGTGTGTGTGTGTGTGTGTGTGTGTGTGTGAATGGCTGGCAAGATGGTAGAACACCTGTGTACAAAGCGAGTGCCAGAAGGAAAAACGAGAGATTCCAGATTCTGGGAATGAATGACACAAGGAGCGTTGTTTGTCCTCCCCTATGGATACCTGGAGAGATGAACAGTATTGCCAAAAATTACCCCTTGCCAACTGGCCCAACACACCATACCTTCAGTCGCAAAAAAATTCCTTTTTTGTTGTTGTTCTTGTTCCTCTTCTTCTTCTTCTTCTTCTTCTTCTTCTTCTTCTTCTTCTTCTTCTTCTTCTTCTTCTTCCTCTTCTTCTTCTTTTCCTCTTCTTTTCTTCTTCTTCTTCTTCTTCTACTTCTTCTTTCTTCTTCTTCTTCTTCTTCTTCTTCTTCTTCTTCTTCTTCTTCTTCTTCCTTGACTCTGTAGACAGTGCTCTGAGAGATGCACTGAAGAAATGTTCACCGGGATCCTCCACCTCTGTTTGTTGTGTACCAAAGCCTGGGTCCCTTCAGAATTTAAAAATGTTGTCAGTCCATCTTCTTTTCGCTTCCCATTCTGCTATGTTGTCAGTCCATGTTGTTGTTGTTGTTGTTATTGTTTGTTACCCTCTCCATTCTGCTATGTTGTCAGTCCATTTTGTTGTTGTTGTTATTGTTTGTTACCCTCTCCATTCTGCTATGTTGTCAGTCCATTTTGTTGTTGTTGTTGTTGTTTGTTACCCTCTCCATTCTGCTATGTTGTCAGTCCATTTTGTTGTTGTTGTTTTGTTTGTTACCCTCTCCATTCTGCTATGTTGTCAGTCCATTTGTTTGTTGTTGTTGTTTGTTTGTTACCCTCTCCATTCTGCTATGTTGTCAGTCCATTTTTTTGTTGTTGTTGTTATTGTTTGTTACCCTCTCCATTCTGCTATGTTGTCAGTCCATTTTGTTGTTGTTGTTGTTTGTTTGTTACCCTCTCCATTCTGCTATGTTGTCAGTCCATTTTGTTGTTGTTGTTTGTTTGTTACCCTCTCCATTCTGCTATGTTGTCAGTCCATTTGTGTTGTTGTTATTGTTTGTTACCCTCTCCATTCTGCTATGTTGTCAGTCCATTTGTTGTTGTTGTTGTTTTGTTGTTACCCTCTCCATTCTGCTATGTTGTCAGTCCATTTTGTTGTTGTTGTTTTGTTTGTTACCCTCTCCATTCTGCTATGTTGTCAGTCCATTTTGTTGTTGTTGTTGTATTGTTTGTTACCCTCTCCATTCTGCTATGTTGTCAGTCCATTTGTTGTTTGTTGTTGTGTTTGTTTGTTCCCTCTCCATTCTGCTATGTTGTCAGTCCATTTTGTTTGTTGTTGTTGTTTTGTTTGTTACCCTCTCCATTCTGCTATGTTGTCAGTCCATTTTGTGTTGTGTTGTTGTTGTTTTGTTTGTTACCCTCTCCATTTGCTGTTCATATTTGTTTGCGTGTCCATTGTTTGTTACCCTCTCCATTCTGCTATGTTGTCAGTCCATTTTGTGTTGTTGTTGTTTATTGTTTGTTACCCTCTCCATTCTGCTATGTTGTCAGTCCATTTGTTGTTTGTTACCCTCTCCATTCTGCTATGTTGTCAGTCCATTTGTTGTTGTTGTTGTTTGTTTGTTACCCTCTCCATTCTGCTATGTTGTCAGTCATTGTTTGTTACCCTCTCCATTCTGCTATGTTGTCAGTCCATTTTGTTGTTGTTGTTGTTTGTTTGTTACCCTCTCCATTCTGCTATGTTGTCAGTCCATTTGTTTGTTGTTGTTGTCATTGTTTGTTACCCCTCTCATTCTGCTATGTTGTCAGTCCATTTTTGTTGTTGTTGTTGTTGTGTTTTGTTGTTACCCTCTCCATTCTGCTATGTTGTCAGTCCATTTTGTTGTTGTTGTTGTTCATTGTTTGTTACCCTCTCCATTCTGCTATGTTGTCAGTCCATTTGTTGTTGTTGTTGTTTTTTGTTTCCCTCTCCATTCTGCTATGTTGTCATTCCTTTTGTGTTGTTTTGTTTGTTTGTTGTTATTTGTTGTTCTCAGTCCATTTGTTGTTGTGTCATGTTTCCCTCTCCATTGCTATGTTTGCAGTCTTTTGTTGTGTTGTTGTTTTTGTTTGTTACCTCATTCTGCATGTTGTCAGTCTGTGTTTGTTACCCTCTCCATTCTGCTATGTTGTCAGTCCATTGTTTGTTGTTGTCTTCTTTGTGTTGTATCTCCATTGTTGTTCTCTGTTCGTCGTTGTCGTTTTGTTGTTTGTTTTGTTACCTCTCCATTCGCTTGTGTGTCATGTTTTGTTGTTTGTTTTGTTTGTTCCCTTCTCATTCTGCTATTTGTCGTCCATTTTTGTTGTGTTATTGTTTGTTCCTCTCCTCTGCTATTGTTCAGTCCATTTTGTGTTGTTTGTTTGTTCCCTCTCCATTCTGCTATGTTGTCAGTCCATTTTGTTTTGTTTTGTTTTTGTTCCCTCTCCATTCGCTTGTTTCAGTCCATTTTGTTTGTTTGTTTGTTTGTCCCATTCTCATTGCTATGTTGTCGTCCATTTGTTGTTGTGTTATTGTTGTTC
>CM065735.1:7087735-7092735 GCA_033310375.1 Conus canariensis
AGACTATTAGTTTGAACAAATAAATCACAGATTTGTCTGGTTTCTTTGTTTGTTTGTATGTTTGAATTTTAGCGCTCACACTTCCCCATGCAAAGACGAAGTCTTAATTCATATATTTGTCCGGTTTCTTTGTTTGTTTGTTTGGATTTTAGCGCTCACACTTCGCCACGCAAATAGGTGAAAGCCTAACCATCATTATGTCAAACAAAGTTATGAATTTCAAACGCCAGATTCATAATTTCGTGTTTTAACAGGCAGTGTCGATCATACAAACAAAAATGCTGGTTCGTGTCTATGTTATGTTCTAAAGTGATTCAGTAGAAATGTCTGAACAGTTATGTTATCAATTTCCATCAGTCCAGTCGTTATTACAAGGTCACATGACTATCATTCAAAGAATGGCCAAAGTCAAATGTGTGTGTGTGTGTGTGTGTGTGTGTGTGTGTGTGTGTGTGTGTGTGTGTGTGTGTGTGTGGATTAGTCTTTTCATCCAAAAATATTTTGGAAAGATCTTCTCAGAGAGAGAGAGACAGACAGATAGACAGACAGACAGAGCATAAATCATAAATCCGTATGCAAATGAAGCCCCTCAAGTATGTACACAATAAGAAAAACAAATAAGTAGTGAAGTAAAACAAGAGCATGCAGACAATGTTTCCATGCATGAATTACATCGATGACTTAGAGAAGTTATCCACAAAAAAGGGAGAAAAAAAAAGAAAGCAAAAAAGGGAAGCGGGAGGAGATCACAGACAGGGGAGAAAAAGGAAAGCGAGTTGGAAGGGAGGAGCGGGGGGGGGGGGGGGGGGAGGCGAAGCGGCGACGTACAAGAGAAAAAAATATTGAAAATTTTCAACGACACGATGTACCACCCACAGGCATCCGCCACCCCAACCACCTCCCACCTTTACTCGTCTCCCCTCCTCCACGCCCCACCACCACCCTCTACAGTGCAAAACACATAGAAAACAAAAAGTACAGACTTTCCTGTTTTCATCGACAAAGAAATCAGGGTCAAGATCCATAAGGTTGCCATAAGCAGCCAGCGTAGATGGAGAAATAGAGGGGATATCTACCTTCTTTTTTTTTCTACCATCTTTTGCATTTTCATCACATAGTAATAATTAGTTGTAGAGAGAGAGGCGACTACAGGTGAAAATCTAAACAAATCTTTGAAATAATCAGTCCGACTTCACCGAACAACGTGGACAAACGAATCAGAAGACAAAACACGACGCGTTTCGACCTCTTAGGTCTTCTTCAGGCAAGATAAACAACACTCAGGACAACCAAAATGAAGAACGAGCAATCACTTATCTTTGTCGAATTCGGCGCAAGATGGGCGTTGAATGAAAACGAGGCCGTCAGGAAGGAGACAATGTGAGTTGAAGTAATAAAGATGATGATGATAATAACACTGATCTTTTAAAATACAACGGTTAGCTTAAAAGATAAAAAAAAATACTATGCTGGCGAGCGAAAGAAAGAAACAAATGACACCACAAACATGTAATTTTTGTTGTCAGTTTGTTTCGGCTTCCGCCTGCGGTCACCTCCCTTTGAAACTAACAATAATCAGGTCAAGGTCACAACGCTGCCATGAGCAACCGGATTGGAGGAAAAAGCAAGGAATACCCGAATTTTTCTGTATCTTTCAAAGATTTCCGTCACCATACAAATTACGTCACGTCACTACGTGGGCTCAGGCAGCTATCACAGGTGAAGCAAGCCATCCTGAATAGTAACGCTGACAAAAAAATAAATAAAATAAAATAAATAATCAGGTTGCTGCCCATGTATTGCCTTTCCAAGTTCGAAAACCAAAAAGTTGCGACTTCCTCGTTCATTCCCAGATTATCCCCATAACGAAAGAGAACTGCAGTCGCTTTGCAGTACATTCTTTCCTACAACGTCACTACTTTGGCGTCAGGCTTACCCAGTATATGTCAAGGACGGTCAAGGGATTTACTTTATCGGTGAATCTGTCTATATCATATCGTGTTAGTGACAGAATAATGTTTGAAAACGGGAAAGAAGGCATTTTCCCCATACAGCAGCAGACTCTGTTTTTAGTTTTGCTGGTTGGAGGGTTGGTTGCGGCGACGTTGTGTGTGTGCGTGCGTGTGCGATGTGTAAGCAGAACGACAAGCAAATCTGTCGCGTTAATATTCACAACTTCTTTTCAAGCTATAATGAATCGTTTAGTGTTCACTTTGACCTGTGTATATACAGTTCAGTCTTTCAACATGCTTTCTTTCTCAAAGTGGCCCCCCTAGTTCTCGACCGAGTTTTGTAAAAAAAAATAATAATGATAATAAATAAATATTAAAATAAAATTTAAAAAAATTGAACCGTACCAAATGTGAAGTTTAACAGGTAGGCTAGAATGTAATCTATCCTTGGAAAAGATGGTGACCGAATGTACTAATACGATGTGATCATATAGCTTTAAGCCTATTTGATTTCCGTCTACGCTCGTAATTACTATGCCACGCTTCGCCATTATTCTTCTACCATCCTGAATATAACAACTGATTTCTTTGCGTACGATTTTCATGCATCCACCCGGGCTTTGCACACACGCACACACGCACACATCACCACACACACCCCACCCCCAACATATTTTGCGTCATAGCCTTTGTCATTTGTGGCCTTTATTCTAATAGCTAAATACAAAACTGATTGATTTTCTTCCATTCTTCAAGTAATCTTTCATCTAATCAATTATTGCATTGTTGGTGTGTATCTGTCGCAACATCCCGCAATCATCATAGAATGTCAAATTTTCTAGTGATATGTCTGATATTACTATTTTCACTTAATTAACATAATGAGGGGGGGGGGGAGGGTTGCGTAGATAAACAAGTGGGACAACTCTTGTTCCCATGATGAAATAAATACACGCCCGTAACTGCAAACGAATGCTGCTTATGACACCCAACCGCCTAGCAGATATGACAACACAGAGCTCTCTGCAGTATCAGGGAATGTTTCCTTGTGTAATCTGTGTGCTCTGTGTTGTCATATCTGCTAGGCGATTCGGTATCGTAAGTAGCATTCGTTTGGAGTTATGGGCGTGTATGTATTTCAATATGGAAGCAAGAGTTACCCCACTTGTTTGTTAAATAAGAATATAGGTTTGTGGATTCTGGATTCGACATTAGAAAAGTAGTTACACTCAGAATCAAAAACTTACTTGGAGAATATTTCGACAGGGTCGCCCTGTCTTCATCAGCTCACTGTTGCTGTTGTGGCAGCGAGGCCTGGTGGGGCGACTGCTGTGTGGGGTGAACAGTCGTCCCACCAGGCCTCGCTGCCACAACAGCAACAGTGAGCTGGTGAAGACAGGGCGACCTTGTCGAAATATTCTCCAAGTAAGTTTTTGATTCTGAGTCTAACTACTTTTCTAACACTTGTTTGTTATTTACCGTTTACTGTGTTCCCTGCCTCATTTAAGATTTACCAAAAGTATCTCCATAGTTTTCGTAATTGTTCTAGGTCTGGTCTTGTTCATTGTCACCGCTGTTGGTCGATCACAGTCTTTTCACTCGGGATCAGGGTAATCCCAGAAGGCGATGTTGAAGATGGCGCAGGCTGCGAAGAAGATGATGAAGGTGAAGAAGTTCATCCAGCCGCCGGTCTGTTGCCATGGATACTTGACGGCGTCCTTGAGGAAGGTGGTACCCAGCAGCACGCCTGTAACACCGACATGAACGGCACTCAGCGTGAACACCAATCAGGTGTTGTTACTATTTTTGGTGCATGACTAAAAAACATTGAATGAAATAAGATAAAATGAAATGAAATAAAACGAAATAAAATAAATTGTAAACGAAATGAAAGTAAAAGAAATGAAATAAAATGATGATGATGATGATGACGATGATGATGGTGGTGGTGATGGTGGTGGTGGTGGTGGTGGTGGTGCTGCTGCTGCTGCTGCTGCTGCTGCTGCTGATGATATGATGATGATGATGTGATGGTGATTATGATGATTATGATGATTTGCAAGCTCTTGTCACAAGAAGGACATCATGAAAACGGTGATGATATTGATGATGATAATAGTGAAGAACGATCATCTATAAAGACCTGCCACACTACAAGATAATGTTTATAATGATGATTATAATGACCAAGACGACGACGACGACGATGGCGATGACGATGATGATGATGATGATGATGACGTGATGATAATGATTGTGATGATGATGAAGGTGATGAGATGATGATGATGATGATGATGATGATGGTGAGGAGGCGGAGGAGCAGGAGGAGGAGGAGGAGGAGGACTACGACGACGACGACGACAACAATGATGATGATGATGATGATGACGACGACGACGACGAGATGAGGAGGAGGAGGAGGAGGAGGAGGACGATGACGACGACGGCGACGATGACAATGATGACAATAATGATAATGATAACGATGACGATAACGATAATGATGATAATGATGATGACGATGATGATGAAAAACACCGACCTGCCACAAGACCGCCGGCGTGTGCGGCAATGCCCACTTTGTAGGCGGGGAAGCCGGGGTTGAACCGTCGGTAAATGGCCAGGCCAAACTGCGTCCCCACTGAAAAGCGCACACGCAGAAAAATAAAAAATATCATTAAAAAAAAAAAAAAAGCGAGACTGCACCAGTGTCTCTTCAGACAAACGGTCGCAGAAGAAACAATGGATAATATGTTATAAGAACAGCGACTTAGACAGAAGAGAATGAGAATTCCGACCACTCCGTGTACCAATGAGAAGACATCATGTATGATGCCGGAGGGGGGGGGGGGGGGGATAAAAGTGGCACATAATAAGAAAAGACTTTCTCTCTGGCATCTAACCGTTGTAAACAACATCTAATTTGTCTGCACAGAAGATGATTTGGATTCTAAGTAGAAAGATAGGAAATCTGAGAGCAGGCTGTTTTAAACATCTCCTTTGTTTTAAGTATTTCTCTCTTATTTGTGTACATTAGTATATATG
>CM065735.1:7100235-7102735 GCA_033310375.1 Conus canariensis
TTATGTCATTGTCATCAGAGGAACTCGTATCAGCCGGTCCAACAGACAGAGCAACAGACAGACCGACAGACAGACCAACACACAGACCAACACACAGACCAACAGATCAACAGACAGCCCGACATTAACAAGTTGAAACGTAACCATCTTGACGGAAATAAGAAATACAAAAAAATGATAATGATGATGATGGTGATGATGAAGATGATCATGATAACAATGATATTCATACTACTACTACTACTACTACTACTACTACTACTACTACTACTACTACTTCTATTTCTATGATAATACTAATGAGAAGAAGAAGAAAAAAAGAAGAAGAAGAAGAAATGAATAAATAAATCGGACCGGGCCGGACTGGGCTGTGGCCGTGGACAGGGTGGCACAGAAGATAGGGGGGGTATATATATATATATATATATATATATATATATATATTATATATATATATATATGAAACACATTAATGCAGTAGAACTGGAAAACTCGAAGCTGCACCACACAATCCACCCTCTCCCTACCTCCGCCAGCGAGATGAGGATCATGAAGACAGGCGGAGGGATCCAGTGGTAGGTCTTCAGGTGCTCGTCCACCTCCGTCTGTGGCGCCGTGTTCCGACACACCCAGTTCAGCCACGTCTTGGGCGTGTCCGTGAACTGATCCGGCGACCCGTCAAAGTCGTACGTCCCTGTCTCGTAGCCCCCAGTCACCTAGCACCGTTGTAGGAAGGAGAAGAGAGAATGGGTTGAAGGTTAGGTTAGCAATGATACTTCCAAGAGCAATCCTTTTACTTTAGTGAACACGCACGCACGCACGACACGCACACACACACACACACACACACACACACACACACACACACACACACACACACACATACATATACACACGCACGCACGCACACATAAACACACACACTGTCTCTCTCTCTATTCTCTCTCTCGCTCTCTCTCTCTCTCTCTCTCTCTCTCTCTCTCCTCTCTCTCTCACCACACCTCACACACACACACACACACACACACAACACACACACACACACACACACACACACACACACACACACACACACCAACACACGCAGAGCAATTTTGCTCCCATAATGAAAAATGACATGCCCTTAACCACTCGAAATTTATGTTGCTTCCGGGGCCAGTTTGCATGGCGCAGACGCAGACACGAGGACGAGGCATAAATGAACAAAGAAAGTTGTTTAGCGGGCTTGAGACTGTTTGAAAGTCAAGGGATATGTTTTTTGTTTTGTTTTTTTTACCTTACAATGCATACAAACTCAAGAGATTAGCATCTACTTAGCGGACAATTCACACAAACTGAACAGGTGAGCTTCTGCATACAAGACAAACAAACTGGAGGGATGATTTTCTACCTACAATGCACACAAACTCAGAGAGATGAGCTTTTACTTACAATGCCCACAAACTGAAGAAACGATAGTGTCTACTTATGATTTGCACAAACTTAAGACATGAGCTTCTATTTACAATGCCCACACACTCAAGAGATGAGACTATTTACAATGCACACACACTAAAGAGATGAGGCCATTTACAATGCACACACACATTGAAGAGACGAGACTATTTACAATGCACACACACACACACTGAAGAGACGAGACTATTTACAATGCACACACACTCAAGAGATGAGACTATTTAGATGCACACACACACACACACACACACACACACACACACACACACACACACACACACACACACACACACACACTAAAGAGAAAAGACTATTTACAATGCACACAAACTTGAGAGATGAGATTGCTTACAATCCCCACACACTGGGATGGGACTCTACTTACAGTGCCCACAAACTCAAGAGAAGAGTGTCTATTTACAATGCAAACACACTCAAGAGATGAGACTCTACCTACAATCACCACACACTCAAGAGATACAGACTCTACCTGCAATCACCACACACTCAAGAGATACAGACTCTACCTACAATCACCACACACTCAAGAGACACAGACGCTACCCACAATCCCCACACACTCAAGAGATACAGACTCTACCTACAATCACCACACACTCAAGAGACACAGACGCTACCCACAATCCCCACACACTCAAGAGATACAGACTCTGCTACAATCCCTACACACTCAAGAGATACAGACTCTGGCTACAATCCCTACACACTCAAGAGATACAGACTCTAGCTACAATCCCTACACACTCAAGAATACAGACTCTAGCTACAATCCCTACACACTCAAGAGATACAGACTCTGGCTACAATCCCTACACACTCAAGAGATACAGACTCTAGCTACAATCCCTACACACTCAAGAGATACAGACTCTGGCTACAATCCCTACACACTCAAGAGATACAGACTCTAGCTACAATCCCTACACACTCAAGAGATACAGACTCTGGCTACAATCCCTACACACTCAAGACATGGCGGTCTACTCACAATGCGCACGAACTCAGCATAGGAAATGGCCTT
>CM065735.1:7105235-7138569 GCA_033310375.1 Conus canariensis
ATATAAAGTGCACTGGTGTACAATATACTGCAATGCAACGCAGTGTCGTACAATATAAAATACTATGCTCTGCAATACGATGCGATGCAATGCAGTACAATACAATAGCTTTGCAATTCAGTATAGTGTCATGCAGTGCAATGCAATGCAATATAGTACAATGAAAATGCAATGCTCTGCAACATAATGCAATGCAATGCAGTGCATACCATACAATAGCTTGCAATTCATGTCAGTGCTGTGCAGTGCAATGCAACGTAATTCAATACGATACAACATAACACAACACTATTCACAGTGCAATGCAATATCATGCAGTTCAATGGAGGGCAATGCTACCCAGGACAATACAAATCAATGCAATTCAAATACACCACCACACAACGCAATGCTACACAGTGTACGAGGGGAGGGGGGGAGGGAAACCAAAAAAAACACTGTCTTCTCAAGGATCTGTTGCCTCAATGAACGGCTGCTCTCGTGTCAGTCTGGTACTGAAGCTCCCCTTAGGCTGCCGGTGCTGGGGGCCGTGGTAGAACGAGTTAGGATGTGGCTGTGTATGGCAAAACGAGTGCTGAGCGTGGAAGTTCTGCCGTGAACAGGAAAGATTAAGTGGGACAAATGGAGAGAGGGGGGATGGGGAAGAGGGAAAGTGGAAAGCAGAGAGAGAGAGAGAGAGGGGGGGGAGAGTAGGTAGCAGACAGACAGAGAGTCAGACAGACAGACAGCATAGACAGACACACAGAGACAGAAAGACAGACAGACAGACAGACAGACAGACAGCGAAGACAGACAGCAAAGACAGACACACAGACAGAGACAGAGACAGAGAGAGAGAGGGAGATAGAGAGATAGATAGAGAGAATCTTAAGACTCAAAATCGTAAATGTCCTGGGGGACAGAGAGAGAGAGAGAGAGAGAGAGAGAGAGAGAGAGAGGAGAAGAGAGAGAGAGAGAGAGAGAGAGAGAGAGAGAGAGAGAGAGAGAGAAAGAAAGAAGAGAGAGAGAGGATCGTATCTTCGGACTCAAAACCACAGGCTGCCAGAGGCACTCAGACAGAGAGAGACACAGACAGACAACAGACAGACAGACAGACAGACACTGAGAGAGAGAGTCTCTCTCAGACAGACAGACAGAGAGAGAGAGAGAAGAGAGAGAGAGAGGGTGGGGGGGAGGGAGGGAAAGAGAGAAGAATCTTATCTTGGGAATTCAGAACCGTACAGATCGTGTTTGCTTGCTTGTTACATTCAGCTGTTAACGACCACACCCGATCTTTCCTCCTGTCAGCCCCCATCGACCTTTTCAGAGAAACGAGATCGCCACCCGTGTCCAAAAAAAGTGTGTGCAAAGATCCCACTAACAAACAAGACACCGCAGTGGAGTGTTGAAAGAAACCTGTTGACGCGCCTCGATGTGTGAATGGCTGCGGGAATAGGTAGGGGGACTGGTTGTGTCAAAGAGGGTGCGGGGTAGGCCTACTGAGACAACATGATTGTAAGCGCGAGCAAGGACAGACAGACAGACAGACAGGCACAGAGAGAGAGAGAGAGAGAGAGAGGAGAGAGAGAGAGAGAAGAATGCGTATGTAAACACATGTGCAGAGATATACATATACAGTTGCGCGCGCACGTGCGTGCGCGCACGAACACACACACACACACACACATACATATATGCGCGCGCGCACACACACACACACACACACACGCGCACACACACACACACACACACACACACACACACACACACACATATATACACACACACGCATGCGCGCGCGCACGCGAGTACATTCACATGTATGAACACACCGGCAAATGGAGAGAAATAAACACAAGGGCGTTTAAACATACACAAACATACCAACATATATCCATGTAAACACACACACACACACACACACACACACACACACACACACACACACACACACACACACACACACACCACTCACTCTGCACGCACGTACACACACACACACACACACACACACACACACACACACACACACACACTGTGTGTGTGTGTGTGTGTGTGTGTGTGTGTGTGTGTGTGTGTGTGTGTGTGTGTGTGTGTGCGTGCGTTCGCACACCTATGTGTGTTGGGGGAGGGGGGGGCGGAATAGTGGGAGGTGCTTGCGCGAACGTTATAACACAATGTCATACCACGTTCAAAAACCAATTTATACCCTGTTCATGTTCACTTGTGACTTCTAAACTTTGTTAGTTCAAATGTCACTTAAAAAACTTTTTAACATCCGTGGAAAAAAGCCAGGAGGGCATTCTGCTCTTCAAACGGACAGACTGTGTCCAGCTGTTGAATGTTTTCAGTGTCAATCGTCATAACGGATTATGGACTCGCTGTTCGGTTCTATTCGTCGTATTTTTACCATCAACATCTATCTAAAGTGCACGTGAATATGTTCATGATACACCGAAATTCAACCTAAACCTTTCAATGTACACCCAGATATTAGATTCCACGAATCTCTCTCTCTCCTCTCTCTCTCTCTCTCTCTCTCTCTCTCTCTCTCTCTCTCTCTCTCTCTCTTTCACACACACACACACACACACACACACACACACACACACACACACACACACACACACACACACAAAGTGTCAAAAAAGCCTCACCTTTCTAACCCAGTGGTATCGCAAATATATCCAATTCTAGACAAGTGTCTTGTTTTGGTGGGGGGGAAAATCCTTCAACAACAACAACACAACCAGAATCCAAATATTTCAAACCAGAAAAGTCACCATGAAAATCTGACAGTCAAGTCACAACCCGGCTCAAAACATCACTGACACCCCTACACGGCATTCAACTGAAAAAGTAAAACTGACATACACCAAAGTTTTGGCTTTTCGCCAGCCCATTTACAGCCCAACAAGATAACACGACAAGCGTTCTGTCCCACTGCTCAACCATAAAGAACGGTAGGAGCCAACGCCGCCTGGCTAGGTAAGCAGGGAACTCGCTATTCAACTGCAGGCCCTATCGTAGCAGAGCATAGTGGACGAATACATACATTATCGTGCAGCGCCGTTTGAATTGAATGTTGGGTGTGGCACAGTGAAGGGGTTGTTCTCTCGCTGGTTGTATACAGCCTGTGTCGCGGCTCGCTTTGTCCTTAAGATGCGTCTCCCAAAGTCACCTGCTTCTTCAAAAAAAAAATATAAATAAATAAATCAGAAGGAAAGAAAAAGGAAAAAAGGTGTGGCATCAAGAATCCCCCATATGCCCGAAATCATCCCCTAGCAGATGAGAAAGGGCACGTGCCTCAAGTTAACCTCCTCCCCCCTTCCACCCTCCACACACACACATACACATGCACGTACGTACGTTCGCACACACACGCACGCACACACACACACGCAAACACACACACACACACACACACACACACACACACACACACACACACACACACACACACACAGAACACACACACGCACACATACACACACACACTCAGAGAGACAGACAGACAGACAGACAGACAGACAGGCAGAGACAGAGAGAGACACACAGAGAGAGACAGAGACCTGGGGAGTGCATCCAAACGGACCTCCCCCTGAGTTCTAGAATCACTCCCCTCCCTTGAAATTGTCAAAGTCTCCCATGCCACAAAACACCGCACCTGCATCTGAGCAGGAGGTGGGGGTGGGATGGGGGAGAAGGTGGGAGGGAGGCGGGGGGAGGGGGGGGCGGGGATTCAGGACCAGAACCAGAACTATCCCAAACCTGCTCCTAATGAAGCACCCTAAGGTGAGTACTTTAGGACAAGGTCCACAATCACCCCATGGTGTAGGTACGAAGGCACATCTACAAACCTATCCGCCCTATGCGCGCGACATGGAGGTGGAGATGGGCCCAACTCTGTAGTCATTCCATGGGGCATTTTGGGATCATGCCCCAAACCACCCACAGAGGAACAGTGTTGGAACACGCTGGTGTGGTCTCTAGTTCAGGTCCATAATCACTTCCTCCCTGCCCCCCCCCCCCCTCCTCCTCTCTCTCTCCTCTCTCTCTCTCTCTCTCTCTCTCTCTCTCTCTCTCTCTCTTTCGCTCTCTCTCCCCCTCAAATTCAGATGCAATGTGGCTTGATTAATTGATTGATATGGAGAAAGTGTGCCTGTCTGGAGGGAGAGGCTGGGCGTGGGGGTAGGGGTGGGGTGGGGACGGGGGTCGAGGAAGAAGAGAGACAGTGACAGCAAATATTCCAACTTTGTTTATTATTAATCCAAAATTACTTTTCGCAGATTTTTACTGTGACTAGGGAAAAAAGACTCAGGTCTCTCCTTTCTTTTTTTTCTTTTTTTTTTTTCTTTTTTCTTTTTTTTTTTCCTTTTTCTTTTCTTTTCTTTTTTTTTTTCTTTTTTTTTTCTTTTCTTTACTTTCCGTTTTCCTTTTTCTTTTCTTTTTTTTTTTCTTTTCTTTTCTTGTTTTCTTCTTTTTTTCCTTTTCTTTTTCTTTTTTTTTTCATCCTCCCATCCCCACCCCACCCCCTCTTCCTCCCCCCAAGTGTGTGTGTGTGTGTGTGTGTGTGTGTGTGTGTGTGTGTGTGTGTGTGTGTGTGTGTGTGTGTCTGTGTCTGTGTCTGTGTGTGTGTGTGTGTGTGTGTGTCGTTGGTTTTTTTTGTTGGTTTTTTTTTTTTGGTGTAATATATCATGTTAGCCAAATCGGGTTGATGACACATATCGCGAGGTTAAAGGCAACCATTTGGACAGATCAGGCCTAAGGACAAATAGGGCAGCAACAACCCTGCCCCCCACCCTCCCCCAAATGCCGATCTTTCTCAGCACGTCAAGCCCCGTGTGTCACACAACACGACACATTCACAAATTCACCGGAGAGAGATAAAAAGAACTCAGGGGGTGGGGTTCGCCGCTGGTTTGGGCTCCGAACGGTTACCTCCTTTAGCCTTACAACGTAAATACGTCAGAGGCTGCATGGGGTTGGGGGAGGAAGAGGGGGTGGAGTGGGGGGAGATGAAATTGGGGTCTCGCACGGGTTAATAGGTGGATATGTTTGCAGGGTGTTGGCCTGTTAGTCTGGGGTGTGTCAGAACGGAATAATTTATGAGGGTGGATAGGGAGAGGGATAGGGGTGGAAGGGGAGGGGGAGGGTCTGGGAATGGGGTGGGGTGGGAGAGGCGAAAACGTGCGTGTGTGTGCGTGTGTGTGTGTGTGTGTGTGTGTGTGTGTGTGTGTGTGTGTGTGTGTGTGTGTGTGTGTGTGTGTGCTGTTGTGTGTGTGTTTGCGCTGTGTGTGTGTGTGGGGGGGGGGGGGTGCACGCGCGCGCACCGTACATGTCACCACTAAAAGAAAAGCTAAGACAAATTACGTCTGAAGTAATCAAACTAAAGTTTATTTCAAAATCAGACTCTTATTTTGAGATGGTGCTTTGAATAAGAAATTTTTTTTTTTATCAAGCTACGAATAAACACAAAAAAAACATGAAGAAATAAAAGGTATAAACAGGGACTACAACAAAAGTAACGGCATAAAATATGCAGTAAACGATGACTAAAGGAATGGGCAGAAATGCACACTATATCTTTACAAAACCTGCACTCATGCTAATGAAAATAAAAGTATATACTGAGCTCACAAATGTGAATGATCACCTCTCTCTCTCTCTCTCTCTCTCTCTCTCTCTCTCTCTCTCTCTCTCTGTGTGTGTGTGTGGTGTGTGTGTGTGTGTGTGTGTGTGTGTGTGTGTGTGTGTGTGTGTGTATGATAGGATACACAGAATCTCTGGTCAAAGGCACACTCTCCAAATACTGAAATTCGAACAGAAAAAAAAGTTACGTTTAAATATACTACCCTTTTCCCGTCCCTATCTCTCCTCCTTCCCCTACCCCTACACCACCTCTCTCCCCCACCCATCCATGCTCAGACCCTTCCTATGATTGTCGTTTCACCGGAAACTGAACGAAAGAACACAATGATTGTCATTCATTTCAAAGTCAGTTTCAAACTGGGGTGACTGCAGGCGGAAAGTGAAACAAACTTTAAAAGGAATTTAAAGTAACTCCGCCGGTTAACATGGACAAACAAGTTGCAAGACAAAACAAACGCGTTTCGACCTCGTAGGTCTTTATCAGGCAAGATAAACAACACTCAGGACAAGTATTTTGCTTCACGTCATCTATTTTTAGGTGTGCACATTTGGATCGGTCATTCTTCGTTTTCGTTGTCATGAGTGTTGTTTGTCTTGTCTGAAGATGATCCAAGAGGTCGAAAGGCGTCGTGTTTTGTCTTGTAATTTGTTTGTCCATGTTAGCTGACGGAGTTACTTTGGTTCCTTTTAAAATTCGTTTTAAAATTTACATGGTATTTGAGAGCAGAACACCTGTACATTGTTTTATATCTGCTTTCTGCAGGCTGATCAAGAGAAAACGAAGTCCATATATGGCGATACACTTCTACATTGTTACACATCTTTTGTTTAATTGTTGGGTCTGTCGGTTCACTTCATTGACTATGCATTTAAAACGCTGACCATTATACTATTCTGTGCTTTTGTTGTATGATCTGTACACTATCAGGCAAGGGGACAGAACAAATTATGACTTTTTTTTTAAATAAGAGATTCTTTCCCTTGGAACATCACATTCTGGCATGCAACAAAGCAAAGAAAAGAAAATGAAAAGAAAAAGGAAGAAAAAAAAAAAAGAAAAAAAAAGAGAAAAGTGGAAGGGTAGGACAGAAAGAAAGAATGAATGAAGAAAGAAGGAAAGAAAGAAAGAAAGCGTGTAGCTGGAAGAAACTCTAGGGAAAGCTTGACAGCAGAAGGTCTTCAGAGAAGAAACCCCTCATTACACTCTAAGGGGCACGGCCGCATCCAGGTCATGATTCCTAGATGCCCTTCCACTGCCAACTTTTGAAAGAAAGAAAGCTTTCAGTTTCATCAAGGAGGCGTCACTGCGTGCGGACTAGTCTAAATTCTTCTTCTTCTTCCAGGGAAGCAACCGCAATCAACCAGTTGATTATTCTGTCACTGTGGAGGAAGTTTGAAGCAACACACACACACACACAGGCCTATATAGTGAGTCTGGAGGCCCTTAACACACAGATGTGAGGGTTGTGGCCTCCACGACGCTCTGGGGCAGGCTGTTCCAGTCACAGGTTGTTCTTGGTAAGAAAGACTGTTGTTGGCATTGTGTGGGGCATCTTGGTTGAGTGTATTGATGGTGTGGCCTCTCCTCTGGCGGGCTATGGCAGGCTCCATCTTTTGTTTCATGCTGTTCATGCATACTATGTCGTGCCGAATTTTGTACAGCATAGCAAGACGGGCGGTTTGATGTCTGTCTTGGAGCGAAGGCCATCGCAGCTCATCAATCATGTCTGATGCGCTGGAAGTGTTGCATAGCGCCTCAAGATGAAGCGTGCTGCTCTGCGCTGGATAGCCTCCATCTTGTCAATACTCTCTGTGTGTGGTGATCCCAGACTGTTGCAGCATATTCATGATGGGTAGCAAGGGATCTTGTACGCGTCTCTAGTGATTCCCTGGGAGCTGATTTTTAAGTTTCACCTCAAAAAGCTGAGGGTCTTGTTGGCTTTTGAGCAGACGTTGTTGATCTGTTCATTCCAGTTGAGGTCTTTGGTAAACGTCAGACCAAGGTACTTAACGTTGCTGACAGTTTCTAGTGTGTGTCCATGTAGCTGGTACTGGGGTTGAGGTAAGCCTTTCCTGCTGCGGGTTACAGGTAGTGTAGTGCATTTCCCTGGGGAAAGACCATGTCCCTCTCTTCTCCTACTCTGCAAGCTGGTCAAGATTCCGTTGTAGATGAGCTTGGTCGTCTGGCGATGCAACCACATCATACACAGCTGTGTCGTCCACAAACAGTCTGGCATGGCAGTCAATAGGTCTGGTAGGTCATTGATGTAGACCAGAAACAAGCAGGGGCCAAGTACGCTACCTTGTGATACTCCAGACTGGACATTGATAAAGTCTGATCGTACACCGTTGACTACCACTGCTTGCCTTCGGTCTCTGGGAAATCGGAGATCCATGTGAGGAGCGTTCCCTGCATGCCGTGATGGTGTAGCTTGTGGATTAAACATACTCTGTATTGGAAAAAAATAAATCAGAGAGAGAGAGAGAGAGGTGAGAGAGAGATGCGAAATAGACGTATACTTTTTTTTTAATTTGTAAAGACTATGGCCCCTTAGAAGGGGTTGAATACATATCAAACTGCACAAGTCAACTCATTTAACTAGATCGGAAATGAAATGAGGCAGGGAAACAGTAAACGATAAACAGTAAACAAGTTGGGTATATTTTTGCTCCCATAAGAAAACCTAACACAGAGTAACTTTTATTCAAGACTGGCACAGCGTTTTAAAACTTGAATAAAGTCAGACAAATACATAGACGAACAATGTAATAGTGGGGGGAAAAAACAAGCGCAGGCCAACAACTGAACTATCTTCATAGTAATGACTTGGCAAAGATTTGGATTGATTTAAGGAGGGGGGGGGGGGGGGGGGGGGGGGGGGGGGGGGGGGGGGGGGGGGGGGGGGGGGGGGGGGGGGGGGGGGGGGGGGGGGGGGGGGGGGGGGGGGGGGGGGGGCGGAATTTGAAGATGGAGAAACTGGAACATGAAATTAAGAAAATATGTTACAGATATGAAAACTCTTCACTAGCTGCATAAGGGAACCTTAAGGGTGCTATTGGATTCTTTTTTGCACTCTTGGTGGTGAGAACACCACAGTATTATGGACTTGTGTGTGTCTCTATTTGACGCCAGGAGCGCAGACACAACCAGCCGTGTCTCCCTGATGAGTCCGACCCAGCGGACGAAAGGCCTCGAGCAGGCAATACAAATATATCTGCCTTCAAAAGGGATTGCGAAGGTTCCCTTATGCAGCTAGTGAAGAGTTTTCATATCTGTAACATATTTTCTTAATTTCATGTTTCCCAGTTTCTCCATCTTCAAATTCCCCCCCCCCCCCCCCCCCCCCCCCCACCCCCCCCCCCCCCGCCCTCCTTAAGTCCAAATCTTTGCCAAGTCATTACTATGAAGATAGTTCAGTTGTTGGCCTGCGATCGTTTTTCCCCCACTATTACATTGTTTCGTCTATGTATTTGTCTGACTTTATTCAAGTTTAAAAGGCTGTGCCAGTCCTGAATAAAAGTTACTCTGTGTTAGGTTTTCTTATGGGAGCAAAAAATACCCAACTTGTTTACTGTTTATCATTTAACTAGCTTAATACATAATTTACGGTACACAAAGCGAACTGTTAAATTGTGTTTTCATTCAATTATGCCATTTACATAATCAGTTTGAAGAAACAAGGTTTTCTAAAGTACTTAGGTGGGACTAATTGCTATCGAACAGCTTGTAGTTCAGAACAAGTGAGAACAAAATGAATTTCATTTTCATCATCTTTGTAACAGAGTGAACATGTAAAATTACGATCATTCAAAGGCCTGTAACGGTTAGGATGTACACATATATCTGATACACCAAACCTGAATTATGTGACAATGTATTTAATATGTCTGTTGATCTGCATAGATAAGTATCTTGGAATACAATGTAAAGGATTTAACACTCTGTAAATATCAGATCAGTGACAGTCATCGACATGGGAATTCCATCTTTGCCAGTTACAATCGATTAACCATTTCCGAAACACACGGATAAAACTATGTATGTCATCTACATTCTCCCACACAAAACCAAAACCAAATTCATACACAAGCAATAGTCCTCCAAAGGGAAGAAACAGTATAGGAAATCACAATGCCACTCATCTAATTTTCGGCCACGTGGCCTTTTTCAAGAGAAAAAAACAAAAACAATGCAACTACGTGATGTCCATCTTTGGCAACTGGTCAGAACAAAGAAGCACGCACACACCCACACACACACCACAAACTTGCACCCTCGCATCCACACCCACACACACACACAACTTGCACCCTCCTCCCCCCCTCCCCCCCTCCCCCCCCTTTTTTTTTTTTTGCCTTGTTGATGACATCACATATTATGATGTCAGAACTTGCGTATTATATTTATGACGTCAATTCTTTGCTCTGACCAGTTGCCAAAGATGGACATCACGTAGTTGCATTGTTTTTGTTTTTTTCCTCTTGAAAAAGGCCACGTGGCCGAAAATTAGATGAGTGGCAATGTGATTTTTCTTCAGATTCATACAGTTTCAACCTAACTTTAGAAGCCGAATTGCTCTTCCCCCTAGCGTCTACTGTACTAACATTTTGTACGCTTTATGTGGTAATGTTTCTGGGGGCATTCGAGTTATCTTTAGCCAGTAACGAATGTATCTAACCACCGAAAGTAAATGAATTGGATATCTGTTAGTCATGTCAGTGATGCTTTAGAGATTTTTATTCTCCTGTTAGGCTAGCTGATGACGTTGTATTGATATCAGAAACGATAGCTGGTCTGCAAAATCAGTTAAACAGTTTAGAAAGAGCTACTGAATCTCTCCAGTTGAAAGTAAACATGGCAAAAAATAACACTATGGTGCTTAGGAAAGGCGGATATCTTGCTGCACGGGAAAAATGAAGTACAATGAAATAGCTGTGGCAGTGGTGAATGTTTGTAAGTACTTGGGGATACATTTCTTAACCCATTTAAGTTTCAGATTTTACTTGCAATGATCTTGTAAACAGAGCTAAACAATGTTTACTTGGTATCCTAAAGAAACTGCGTATGCTCGATAATTAGTCTCTGACATTTTTTTTTTTTTTTTTTTTTTAATTTGATTCTCAGATTCAACCCATGGTACAGTACGGAGCTGAGTTATGGGGCCTGGAAGTTGCCTCTATACAAATTGAAAAGATTCATTTGTATGCATTGAAAAAGTTTCTCGGTGTTTCACTACAAACACCAAATGACCTGGTAGAGAGAGAGAGAGAGAGAGAGAGAGAGAGAGAGAGAGAGAGAGAGAGGAGAGAGAGAGAGATTTCAGGCTTTAATATGGTTTATTTTCAGACATTGTGTCCATGCAATCAAGCGCGTTTTATATGAATATCAGTCTGACTCTTTCTTGTGACGTTTTTTACACACACAATACTTTAGAAAACTCTCAGAGAGAGAGAGAGAGAGAGAGAGAGAGAGAGAGAGAGAAGTTTTATTTATTACATTGGTCACTGATCAGTTATTTTTGCGTATTCAAATCTTTCTACTTAAAACTGTTATTGTTACTTTCTTTGTGCATTTCTTCATTCAGTTAGTGATTTGTTCATTCACACTTTCAATTCTTGAAAATACTTTATTTGTTTCTCTTTTAATTGTTTTTTTCTTTACTTGTTTGTTTGTTTCTTTCTTTCTGTCTATTTCTTTCTTTCTTTCTTGTGGCATTCAATGAAACAATACCAATCGCATACAATCCAATAAACATTCATGCGAGCATAAAAGCCGAATACACAAAGGCGGGCCAAATGAAAGATCGACTTCAGACTTCATTAGTAATTAACACCAAAAGAACTTAAAGTGAACAGCACAAGACGCACAGGACAAAGCAAATCACAATTGTTACATGGTTGATCGCTAGTTCAGATTTTAGGTATTATCTCCCCCTCCCACCTTAAGCACACACACACACACACACACACACACACACACACACACACACACACACACACACACACACACACTCACACACACACATACACACACACACACACACACACACACACACACACACACACTCTCTCTCTCTCTCTCTCTCTCTCTCTCTCTCTTACCATAACCACATCACCACCACTACCAATATCCTCCAACCCCTCCATCTGACCAGGGACCGTACACTCTGCACGGTCTCTGATCTGACGCACACCTATGCACACAGAGAGAGAGAGAGAGAGAGAGAGAGAGAGAGAGAGAGAGAGAGAGAGAGATTCCCCAACCTCCCTCCCCCAACCTTCCTCAAGCCTTTCCCACCAACTCCCCCCCTCCCCCCCCCCCCCCCCCCTCCCCTCCCCTCTAGCCCTTCTCCACAGTCCCTGACAACTTTAAAGATTTCGCATCCTCCACCAATGAACGGCGCCGCGTGTAGGCACGTGACGATGCCCCGCCATTGCAAACGAGTAGCGAATTGTGAACTGAATTGATAAACACCGTTGCCGCTGAACCGGTAAGGTGCAAAAGAAGTGCCTTAAGACTTGTAGTTCTAAACTGAGTGCTGCTTCATTGAATAATGCCAGCTTCACCTACAAACACTGTGGAGTGACCTAAGCCTTTAGAAAAAGAAAACTGCCCTGGGTCATGTTGATGGGATGGAAGAACAGAGCTCTGCGTGAATCGTCACAGCAAAGCAGTGCAACCCGAAAGATGTGACCGTCCTGATAGACTACACCTTGGCCTAGATTCGATCAAATCCAAGCCTTTGTTGGAGGTAAGATTTCTTTTGAATTGTTTTTGCTGGATATTTTCCGTTTCACCCCCCACCCCTCCCCCTCCCCTTTATACGATTTCTTTTTCACACACCCCTCCTCCCCACCTCTCCCAGGTGGGCCCCTTCATGTCACCACTCCCCAAACCTTCAAATACTAATTCAAGATACTGTCATGACATCTCCTTTGAACTAAATTCAACATAAAACTTACGTCTGAAGGTTTATTGTGCCCCGGAACTCCCTGTCACCCAAAGTTTGCGAACTTCGCTAGACCTAAAAACTTGGCTCAGTGTACCGGCAGCTGTGTGCATCCTGCGTCGTAACTTACCCTTCTTCACTTCACTTCCAGCAAGAATTTGTTCTTCGTGTTTCCTTCTCCCACTTGTCACCATGTAACTCAACATTATGTTGGTGTCATTCTTCATTACCATCACCTACTGCTTTTCCCTCCGCCTCCCAACCATGCCTTCCCCTCCCCCCACCTCTCCCACCCAGAGTGCAGCACCAGAAGCGCCAGACCCCAACAATGCGTGTGAAACTTGTGGTCGCTGGTTTCATGCATCCTGTCATAACATTGGAGCCCAGTCCTACATAGATCTAGGAAATTAAGCTGTTAACTGGTATTGTGAACTTTGTCACTCGCCAAACTACAGCAACGTAGCGTTCGATTTGCATGGCATCAAACAGGAAACCTCTGAACAGTTTAACTTCTCCTTTGGTTCAAATGAATCATTCCACCCCGCCCATACATCAACTCGCCTAAGCCAGCAAAACAAAATCCCAAACCGCCCCCTCAGAATCCTGAATGTAAATTTCCATTCGGCAGCAGGGAAAGCCCCAGAAATCCACCACCTTCTTCAAAGCCTACGACCTGATGTGCTTATAGGGACTGAAACATGGCTTGACCGTGATATCGCCGCAAGAGAACTTTTTCCGCCTGAATACAAGGTCTACAGGAAGGAAAGGAACAGAAATGGAGGTGGTATCCTCATTGCTGTTCTCAGAACTCTTGTAACCACCCAAGAACCCCTACTGTGCCCCCACCTCCCTTGTGAAATCCTCTGGATCAAAATCAAAATGAAAAACAGAAGAGACCTCATCGGCAGCTACTACAGACCCGACGATGGAGATGAACCTAGTCAACTACGGATGGCTGAGTCGCTCAAGCTAGCTTGTGACTCCAGGAACGCCACTGTTGTCCTCGGTGGAGACTTTAACTTCCCGAGCTGGGACTGGGAAAACAGTATTTTGAAGAGCGACTGCAGTTACCGTGGCCTTCATCGTGATTTTAAAGAATCCTTAGAAGAACTTCAATTGGAGCAGATAGTCAAAACACCGATATGCGGCAAAAATGTCCTCGACCTCCTTGTAACTAATCACCCGGGCCTCTTTCCACGCGTCGAAATTGTGCCTGGAATTTCCGACCACGATATTGTCTATGCAGAGTTGCAGGTCAATGCTAATCGTGTGCGCCAGCCGGACCGTATGGTCCCTTGCTACAAGAAGGCTGACTGGGAGGCTATGCGCACTGCTGCCAAAGAACTCACAAACTCTATACTGGATAAGCATGCAAATCATCAAACGGTTGAAGAGGTATGGATTGACCTAAAGGATGGCCTCACCAATATTACTCAAACTCGCATCCCTCACGTGAAGCTCCGCACAACGAGGAATGCTCCACACATCAAACCAGAGACTCTCAAGATATCAGGCGACGAGACCGAATTCACAAGAAAATGAAAAGGACTGGAAGAATAGACCTTGAGGAAGAATACAGGAGGTTGAAGCGACAAATCCAGCGCGAGCTCCGTCAACGATATTGGCAGTACTGCTCTACTTTAATTGTTGAAGTCGAACCAGATAAACTAAAACCTTCCCAAAAACTCTTCTCATTTGTGAAATAAAGGAAAACTGAAATCGACGGCGTTGCACCCCTCAAAGAATGTGGAAAACTTGTTACTGACAATAAGCAGAAAGCTGAAATA
This sequence comes from Conus canariensis, assembly GCA_033310375.1. Classification (NCBI taxonomy): domain Eukaryota; kingdom Metazoa; phylum Mollusca; class Gastropoda; order Neogastropoda; family Conidae; genus Conus; species Conus canariensis. The sequence continues at coordinate 7,119,604 of CM065735.1, forward strand.
CTAAACAGACAATTTCAATCTGCCTTCAGCACCAGAGAAGACTTCACAGAGGAGGAGTTCAACCAAAGATGTCCCATGCCCCCTCGAAACCTCCAACAGCCTCTCCTTGAGCGCATCACTGTCTCTACCTCTGGCATCGAGAAGTTACTTCGTAACCTCGACCCTACCAAAGCCCCCGGTCCAGACCGGATCAGCCCCAGAGTCTTGAGAGAACTAGCGACCGAACTAGCCCCGGCGTTCGCACTCCTCTTCCAAGCATCTCTCGACGCTGGAGTTGTCCCGAAGGACTGGAAAACCGCCCACGTCAGCCCTGTATTCAAAAAGGGTGAAAGATACAAGGCGGAAAATTACAGGCCCATCTCGCTGACCAGCATACCCTTCAAGCTGCTGGAACATGTACTGGTCAGTGCCATCATGGAGTACTGCGAGGAGCACCGGATCCTCTGCAAGGAGCAGCACGGTTTCCGTCGCGCCCATTCGTGTGAGACGCAGCTACTGGGCTTTGTCGATGAGGTCTCCAAAGCACTTGAAGACGGACTGCAGGAGGACTTACTGGTCCTAGACTTCAGTAAAGCCTTTGACAAGGTGAGTCATAGCCTCCTTGTCCACAAACTTCGTCACCTTGGCATCTGTGGTCAGGTCAACGCATGGATTGAGGATTTCCTACATGACAGGAAACGGTCCGTCGTCGTCAACGGGTCAGAATCAGAGTTTGTTCCAGTAGAGTCAGGGGTACCACAGGGCTTGGTCCTCGGCCCGACCCTATTCCTACTGTTCATCAATGACCTGCCGACTGGTCTGACCTCTACAGCTAGGCTCTTTGCGGATGACACAGCTTGTCACATGAATGTTTGCTCAGCGCAAGACCAGGTAAACTTAAAGGAAGACCTCGACAAACTCGCCACTTGGGAGGAGAAGTGGAAAATGTGCTTCCACCCCCAGAAGTGCACCACGGTTCACATGACCAGGCGCCTGACCACCCTCCACCACGACTACCAGCTCCGTGGCCATACGCTCCAAGAGGAATCCCAGGCAAAATACCTGGGCGTTACCATCACGCATGACCTGGACTGGAAGCCCCACATAATCAACATAACCAACAAGGCAAACAAAGCACTGGGCTTCATCAGAAGAAACATCAGACTAAACAGCAAGTCCATTAAGCAGGCTGCATACAAGGCACTGGTGCGACCCATACTGGAATATGCTGGAACAGTATGGGACCCCTTCGCTGATGAAAACATCAAAGCAGTGGAAAAGATTCAGCGACGGGCGGCAAGATGGGTCTCGCACCGATTCCAGCAAACATCCAGCGTTGAAGAGATGCTCAGCGATCTAGAATGGCCAACGCTGCAGACTCGCAGGAAAAGAGCGAGACTCACCATGTTTTACAAAATCTGGCATGGCCTGTGTCAACTCCCAGCACCTTCCCCACGTCAGCGCCAGAAGACGTTCTTCAAGGCGCGCCCACCACCTCCGCTATGATGTCCCCCAGAGCCGCACTGAACACTGTCACAAATCCTTTTTCCCAAGGACCATTCCGGAGTGGAACAGCCTTCCTGCAGAGACTGTGTCGGCGCCATCCCTGGCTGCCTTCCAGGCCTGAATGGCACGCTTCCACTAACCCCTCCCCCAAGAAACCCCCTCCCTCCGCCCCCTCCACCACCCCCCCCTCCCCCCATCACTGGTAACAGATTTGGCAATACCCCTGGACTTTGAAAACTTTAATATGTGTTCACTCGGGCGGAACAGAAGCTTTTTCTCCAAAATTAGTGCCGTTGATTCGTCTGACTGTAGATGTTGGCTGCCTAAATACAAGAAGAAGAAGAAGATGATTGTGCTTTGCAAATGTCAAGGGAAACTGGGTCAACCTCGAAGCTCTTTCCTTCTTTCTTTTAGTGTCCACAATCACCATGTTGATTATTCTGACACTTTTGGGTGTATAACCATTTTTTTTATCCCGCCATTAAGGCAGCCATAATCCAACTTCAGGGAAGGGGAAGGTGCATGCTATGTGTAACGTGACATCCATACCAACGGTCAAACTGGCCTTCTCTTCCGAAAGTTGGAGATGGGATTTTACGTGTGTGCAAACTGTTATGCATGCGTTCACACATGGAACCTCGGTTTATAGTATCATTCGAAGGACTGTATGGGGAATGGAGTCCAAACCAATGTTAACTCCGAGGGAAAAATCCCCCTGTACCGAAACGGCCCGGCGGAGATTCAAACCCGCAACCCCAAGATTACGAGTCCGGCGCTCTACTAACTGAGCTATTCCGGCCCCTCGCTCACCGTCAGACAGGAGTTCACTCCTTGTTTTGTTTCCATCGAAGATGAGCATACGTTTCACATTCTCGGAAAGGAGCGCTTTCAGAGAGAGGTTCTTTTTTTTTTTTTTTCTTTTTTTTTTTCAAAGCGGGGTTTTCTTGAAAAGGAAAGTTGACATTCCCATAGCCTTCTGGGAGTAAAGGCTTTGACCTGTCAGAGGTCACCGTGCCTAGGGTCTGACGTGATGGAAGGCGGAGCGCACCTTATCTTTCCGCCTCCTTTAACCCTTCCTGAACAGAATCAGGTGTGTGTTGACTGCTGGGTAGACAGAGGGTTTTCACAGAGTGCAGGGTGGACAGAGGGTTTTCATTGACTGCTGGGTGGACAGAGGGTTTTCATTGACTGCTGGGTGGACAGTCATTGACTGCTGGGTGGACAGAGGGTTTTCATTAACTGCTGGGTGGACAGTCATTGACTGCTGGGTGGACAGTCATTGACTGCTGGGTGGACAGAGGGTTTTCATTAACTGCTGGGTGGACAGAGGGTTTTCACTGACTGCTGGGTGGACAGAGGGTTTTCATTAACTGCTGGGTGGACAGTCATTGACTGCTGGGTGGACAGAGGGTTTTCATTAACTGCTGGGTGGACAGAGGGTTTTCACTGACTGCTGGGTGGACAGAGGGTTTTCATTAACTGCTGGGTGGACAGAGGGTTTTCATTGACTGCTGGGTGGACAGAGGGTTTTCATTGATTGCTGGGTGGATAGAGGGTTTTCACTGACTGCTGGGTGGACAGAGGGTTTTCATTGATTGCTGGGTGGACAGAGGGTTTTCAGTGACTGCTGGGTGGACAGAGGGTTTTCAGTGACTGCTGGGTGGACAGAGGGTTTTCATTCACTGCTGGGTAGACATAGGGTTTTCATTGATTGCTGGGTGGACAGAGGGTTTTCATTGATTACTGGGTGGATAGAGGGTTTTCATTGATTGCGGGGTGGACAGAGGGTTTTCATTGATTGCTGGGTGGACAGAGGGTTTTCATTGATTGCTGGGTGGACAGAGGGTTTTCATTGATTGCTGGGTGGACATTGTTTTCATTGCTGGGTGGACAGAGGGTTTTCATTGATTGCTGGGTGGACAGAGAGTTTTCATTGACTGCTGGGTGGACAGAGGGTTTTCATTGATTGCTGGGTGGACAGAGGGTTTTCATTGGCTGGGTGGACAGAGGGTTTTCATTGACTGCTGGGTGGACAGAGGGTTTTCATTGATTGCTGGGTGGACATTGTTTTCATTGCTGGGTGGACAGAGGGTTTTCATTGATTGCTGGGTGGACAGAGGGTTTTCATTGACTGCTGGGTGGACAGAGGGTTTTCATTGACTGCTGGGTGGACAGAGGGTTTTCATTGCTGGGTGGACAGGGGGTTTTCATTGACTGCTGGGTGGACAGAGGGTTTTCATTGATTGCTGGGTTGACAGAGGGTTTTCATTAACTGCTGGGTGGACAGAGGATTTTCATTGACTGCTGGGTGGACAGAGGGTTTTCATTGACAACTGGGTGGACAGAGGGTTTTCAAGCTGGAAAAACTTGAACCCCCACATATGGTTCAAACCCACCACCGTGAGCTCTGCAGGCAAGCGCTCTGACCATTTGGTGGTGGGTTTTGGAGAGCCCCTAAACCGGTCCATAATGCATTTCTACAATATCAGTTGCATTTAATGAAAAGTTATAATTTAAACAGAATCTCTCTCTCTCTCTCTCTCTCTCTCTCTCTCTCTCTCTCTCTCTCTCTCTCTCTCTCTCTCTCCCCACACCCTCTCTCACTACCCCTACGGTCTTTCTCTCTCTTTGAAATGACCTGTCTCCCTCCCTCCCTCTCTCTCTCTCTCTCTCTCTCTCTCTCTCTCTCTCTCTCTCCTCTCTCTTCACAGTCCACCTCCCCACCACCCCCTCACTCACACTCTCTCTCTATGTCTGTCTCTCTCTCTGTCTCTCTGCCTCTGTCTCTCTGTCTTTGTCTCTGCCCGTGTGTATGTGTGTGTGTGTGTGTGCGCGTGTGTATGTGTGCGTGCGTGCGTGTGTGTGCGCACGCGTGCTCACTGCACGTGGTGTTATTGATGGAAAGGAACAGGGAAAGATTTCTGACCCCCCCCCAACCACTCACTTGCTTTTAAACAAAACTCATGTCTGTACTGGGAAGGATTTCCTCTGGTAGGGTTTATGTGCAGGATCTCTCTAATTAAAGCGTTTTCCCTACACTTCGGAAAAGTTCATTTGTATTCTTTTAAGCACTTGCACATTCACACACTCACACTCTACCTTACCAGGTCTGTCCTGGAGCCCTGGCCCCAGTCTCTGTCTCTGTCTGTCTGTCTGTCTGTCTGTCTCTCTCTCTCTCTCTCTCTCTCTCTCTCTCTCTTTCACACACACACACAACACACACACACACACACACACACACACACACACATATCACACTGTCGTTCTGACAATTAGCTTGCCATTTGTATTCATTTTGCATGAAAATTCATTTCGTGTGAAAAACAAAGCGCCCTTGCTGTGCTTTGGGCTATCCACGCTTTTTGGATCTGATTGATTGATGAATCGATTTGTAAAGTGAAATACTGGCCAAATGACCAGCCAACTAACATGATAAACTACCTGGTAACTAACCAACCATTGTACAAACTGTGTGTCAAGTTAATGTTGTAGACACTGACATTTGCTATCTTTTGCTGTATAGCTGATCACCTTTTATTTTTCCTCTTTTAATGACAATGTACCCAAGTGGGGAGAAGGAGCAGTTAACAGATACTCTCTCCCCCCCCCCCCGCCCCCCACCATCCCCTTCCACCGACTTTCTTATCCCCCCCCCCCCCCCTGCCTTTCCCAATAGACGGTTGCATTGTTCCAACAGATGAAACAATTGGTTCGTTGCTGAGTTTACTGACCGACCATCTCTCCAACCCTACGTTATAGTTAGATAACTTGTCTTTTTTTGTTTACAACAGAAACAGGAACCAGATCCGAGCGACAACATGGAGCCTCGACGGGCATCCACCAACGTCAACATCAACATCATCATCAAGGAAGCCGGACTCCATGTCTGAAGAGGCGATGGACGACAACAGCATTCATCATCAAGGAAGCCGGACTCCATGCCCACTGTTCTCCGTGACACTTGGAAGTAAACCTTTTCCATGAGGTGAGCCACGAGCGCAGACATGGCCGTGGCCAAGCAGCTTGAAGGAGACAACTCTGTGGGGATCTGAAGGAATCTGCAGGCAACAGTATTCATCATCAAGGAAGCTGGACTCCATGTCTGAAGAGGTGATGGACGACAACAGTATTCATCACCAAGGAAGCCGGACTCCATGTCTAAAGAGGCGATGGACGACAACAGTATTCATCATCAAGGAAGCTGGACTCCATGTCTGAAGAGGCGATGGATGACAACAGCATTCATCATGAAAGAAGCCGGACTCCATGTCTAAAGAGGCGATGGATGACAACAGTATTCATCATCAAGGAAACTGGACTCCATGTCTAAAGAGGCGATGGATGACAACAGTATTCATCATCAAGGAAGCTGGACTCCATGTCTGAAGAGGCGATGGACGACAACAGCATTCATCATCAAGGAAGCCGACTCCATGTCTGAAGAGGCGATGGATGACTACAGCATTCACCATCAAGGAAGCCGACTCCATGTCTGAAGAGGCGATGGATGACAACGACCAAGAACCTTTTCTTTCTCTGCCGCTGTCGTCACATACACAATGTCCGCCATCCACGTCTTGTCCCGCACGTGCAGAAAGATGCGCACTTCTCCACCACAGGAAGGTAGGCACCCCTCCACACCTGCTAAGGATAGCATTTCCAATGAGAGAAATAGGAACAGATTTCTACTAGTAGTACACAAATTTGACCTTTTTAATTTTATGGGCTGTCGTCTGTACTCCAGAATTTCCACTGTTTTTGCATCTCTCTCTCTCTCTCTCTCTCTCTCTCTCTCTCTCTCTCTCTCTCGTGTGTATACACATGTTTGCATAAGAAGTGAGAAGGGGAACAACCTTTGCAGTGGATGGTGGCTCACTCATAATTATGTATGTATGCGTGTTGGGGCCAGGAGGGAGAAAGAACACAGTATGTAGAACAGATACACCAGACCTTCACTTTGTATATACATAAAAGACACAATGCATGACATAACCTATGCATAGCCTGTGTTAATTACTAAAGCAGTGGCATAGATATAGACCTGACACATCAGCACCTAACACAGTCAGTATGAGACCTGGGCTTATGTCACTGCCAACCTAAATCAGCAGGTGTATGCTGTCCTGCCATGTGGCCCAGAGAGGGTCGTCAAAGAGACCACCTCCTAGCCTCCAATCTCCCAGATGAGGATCCAGAGCCTTTGCCATGGCAACAACCTGTACCTTTTCTGCTGACGCCTTGGACACTGACTCCGAAGAAGAGATGTTGTTGACGCCACATCCATGTCCGAGGGCACAGGAACCAACTGGCGCCTGGTTCCCTTCATCTTCCAGCTGATGTTCTCCCTCCACCAGCCCCAGTGCCCGTTCCATGGAGGTCACACCGTCTCAAGAATGAGGTAAGGCTTATAGATGAGCAAAGACTGAACATACGGTACAGACAGGTTACCCTGCTACCCATAGACAGATACTGTGACTCCCGATTACACATTAAGGCATAATTTTTGTGCCATAATGATTATCATTAATTTTTTCCCATGATTACTTATTCATATTTCCTTTTAGGTACTATTCTGTTTTCATTAAGACAATTTTGTTCCAAGACCATGCTGACCATACTCCATAGCTGACGCTTAGGCTCAGATGCACAAACACAGTGCATAACATTCCGGCATGATGCACAGAGTATAATCGGGTAGGTGTCCACCTCATTTATGCCCCCTGAGTTCAAAATTTCTGTACAGTGCCGAGCCACTTTCCACCCCAGAATGAAGCATAATTTGCCATCACAAACGTTGGGTTACACTTGGTAGGGGGAGGAAGAGTATGGGTAGAGTTGGGAGAGAAGGATGGTTATGGAGTAAGATGTAGGTAATAGCGAGAAAGTTGGTATGCATAATACGTTAGGGAATATGATCTGTTGATGGAAAGAAGCAAAACGAGTGAATCGGAAAGCAGCTTTCTGTTAATACGTTATCTTCTATGGTGGGAGTAAATGTGGACATAGCCAAACAAGCCCTGTGAGAAGTTCAAAGCATGGAACAGGGATTTTGTTTTTGTTTTTTGTTGGGTTTTTTTTTTGGCCTCTTTGACACGTTCATTGTCCACAAGGCCACATGGGCACCTCTGACTGACCTCTCATTTGCTGTGCAGACATTACCAAAACATGGCTCCAGGAGTTTGATTCCTGCATCAGCCAGCCAAGGATTTCAGCACCTCATGCCTTGATGCCCGACTATGCTAGTGTCTGCTGATCCCGTTTCCCGTGTGCACCTCTTCCTCCTCATGCATGTGTCCATCTGTCACCCAACCCCTGATAAGGCGCCAAGGACCCAGACCTTGTGTGTGTGTGCATTACTGATTCAGCCGAGAAAAAATCTCGGAAGAAATCAAGAAATGAAACAACCTCAGCGCGTGTATCCTTTTGGCATTTCTCCTGTGAAATGGTATCAATCCAGTCTGTGTGATATATGAATGGATGTGCGCGTCTTCATCGCTGGCATACTGATTTGTTGACTTGGTAGGATATGTATGTTATTGCGTGACATTTTAGGTGTTGTATCATACATCCATAACATGAGTGATGGGCTTTGGGGATGATTTTCTCACTTGAATAAAGTATAGTTTGATATGTTTAAGGGGGCTAAAAAATATTGTTTCCACATCACACTTCCCATCTTCCATCTGCTATTCCATTTCATTGTGTTCCCCGTTTTCATCCATTCGCCTGGATCAACCCCCGGTCCCAATTCCAAATAGAAATCTGAGCGCAGTCTCATTTCTGCTCCACCAATGGAAAAGTGTATTCTTCCATTCTTCCACAGTTCACGAGACGCCGATATTGATATTGGGCTTGTTTGTAATCTATCCATATTCCTAGAAAATCCACCCTGGATTTTTTAAACACCACATATTCGCTCTGATCTTGCTTGTTTTGGTAAGGACTCCAGCAACTATCTGGCGTGCACAGCTTTTAGGAAGGAGGGTGGGAACTGGGAGAAAGTAAATGAAACGACCAAAAGTCGTGGCTAAAAACCTAAAATATGCTTCACTACATCAGAAAAAGGGGCTGGAAATTTGCAGAAATGGGAAGATGATGAACGAGATGAGAAGGATGGTCAGTGAAGTGGTACGCAGCAGTAATGGAAAAAGATATCTTCATGGAAGGAGGTGGAAAATAGAAACAGAAGACAGAAGAAGAGAGAAGTGTGCTGAGGAAAGATCACTTGAGACGATCGCTCATTGGGGGAAATGAAGCCAGATGTGAAGATATTGATGAAAATGAGATGGGTCAGAAAGCCGTTAGAAAATAACAAGGACATAAGTTGGTGTCCACTCTCTAGTGTCTGTCTGCCTGTGTCATTTTGATGTATTGTTTGCGGCAATGACATGCTTTTCATTACCTTTTGCCCCGTTTTGTTCTTCTTGTGAAAAATCTATGAAATGTCAGTTGTTTGTAGCACAGCCTAATTTTATATTCTTAAGATATCAACAGTTTAGCTAAATCACATACAGATGCTGTTTGTTTCCTTTTCAGATTTTTTTTAAATTCTTTTTTCGTGATCTGATTTTTTTAACGCAACAATATTTTGTTTGTGATATTGACAGACCAGAAAAGGCTTTGTTTTGTGGGCTGGATCATAACGATTACAGCTAAAACTTGAAGCCTGTGTGTCGTTGGGGGTATAATCAATGAAATTCAAAATGAAGGATTCCAACCAGGTTCTTTCTTGTTCTCTCCCTTCATCCCATGTTTTCCCACTCCTCTTCTGTTTTCCTTCCACGCTGTCCACTGTAGCCCCGACCGTTCCCATTTTCCCTTGCTGACCCTGATCCTACTCAGTCCAGTCCTTACTTTCATTTCTTGGCCACCACCACCCCTTCTTGTTCCCTTCCCACCCCTCCCTCCATGTTCTACCTTATTACCATCCACTTCTGTTCATTCCTTTCATGTCTCTTATCCAGATTTGGTCACTGTAACCCAGTGTCATATCCTATTCCCTCACTTCCCCACGTGCGTGCGCACACACGCGTGCACGCTCCCTAAACACATCCCTTCTCATTTCCAGCATTGTCATGGCTACCCTAACTCATTCCCCATTTCATTTTCCCATCCATTCTTTTTTCATAAAAGTGGGAACATAAACTGGAATGGCCATATGCCTTGTCACTGCCATTGGTTGTAGACTCGCTTCCCTGCCATGTCCATCTCTTTGTATCCTGACCCAACCACTCCTACCCACTGTCACACCTTGTGAGACTCTAGACTCTCTTCCCTGCTATGTCCAACTCTTTCTGTTCTAAACGACCTCCCCTATCTATTGTCATACCTTTTGAGCTCATAGACTGCCTTCCCTGTTATGTCTATCTCTGTCATAACCTACCACCCCTAGCCACTGTCATACCGTGTGTGTGTGTGTGTGTGTGTGTGGTGGTCATGGTGAAAATGCTGATCTTTATTGAGAATGAACTCCAGTTCCTGCAGCTCTATTCAAAACCCTCTTTGTTCCATTTCTTCTTCCAGTTAATCTCGTATTTCATTTTTCTTTCCATTTCATTCCATCCGCCTTATTCCGTTTAACAGTCACGTTTGACCATTGTCACTGTCCCTTCTGCAGTTCCCGTCCCCTTCCTCTTCCACACATTATACACAGTCTTCATTGTTAAGTCCCTTTGAGCTTGAGGTCACTGGTTATTTGCAATGTATTGCTGCTTTTCTATCCATTGACGCGTTGAACTAAACATGTGTCAATATCCACTGTTCTACCTCTCTTCCGATTTTACCAACCATTCCCACAGCTGTTTCAACACATTCTGCTCAAAACCATTTGCAATCCAGTTCCTCTAGTAATCGCGGTGTGCCATTTTCCTGCTTTACATCCTTTGCTGCTTCTCATCTTTCACTAATTTTTTGCTGCAGTTTTTTTCAGCGTTCCAATCGACCTTCAACTACCCACTCAATTCTTTAAATTTACCTTCTCCCAAAATTGGCACTTTCCCACAATTGTTCGGTATACCAAATCATTTGTTCCCATTTTCTTTTACTTGCATTCGGTTCACTACTTCTCCTTTGACAAAACTGTTTTCCTTTGTCCCAATCTCTCCTGTTTATTTTTAAGTAGTTCCCTTTCCCGTAATCGTAAACCTTACTATTTTCACATGATGCAGCACTACCTGTTTTTTTTTTGTTTTTTTTTTGTCTTTAGCTGAAGATGGCTTCCTTAGGTTTCTATCCTCTTATATTCTGCATGTTACTTGATATATTCACATCTTTTTGTTATTAGTGTTAGGAGCCAAAATACCACTAAACACACATTACAGAGTGGAAATTAATGCTTTATAAAATACACAGCAGAAAACAGCCACGTGATTTTTCAGCAAATTTATCTTCTCCAGAACTCGACAAACATGACATAAAAATGCGCGAAACGGTGTTCCCAAACTATACAGACAGCAGTCCCCTTCTTTCATTTGGGAGGAGGAGGGGGTGTGTTTTACACCTTTTGTATGCCATATGGAGATGGGACTTGGGTGGTTGGACGCACCACTTATTTGCCAGCTCCATGGCAGTACCTCCCCTCCCACCTTTCTGCCAGCGTTCCATTTTGTTCTTCTGGAAACTCAAAGTTTTGCTTAAATTTGTGAACCTTCACCTTTCGGACCTTTTTTGAATCTTGAATTCAAAGCTGTCACCATTTATCTCCTATGCATTATCACCACTCCCCGTGTTTCCACCTCAACTTAAATATCCATTCAGTCTCTTACAATTCCCGATTTCTATAACTTCCTTTTTACATTGTTAACTTCCATTTTTAATGCCTGCAACTTTTAATTAAGTCCCTTTGAGCTTGAGGTCACTGGTTATTTGCAATGTATTGCTGCTTTTCTATCCATTGACGAGTTGAACTAAACATGTGTCAATATCCACTGATCTACCTCTCTCTGATGTTACCAACCATTCCCACAGCTGTTCCAACACATTCTGCTCAAAACCATTTGCATTCCAGTTCCTCTTGTAATCGTGGTTATGCCACTTTTCTGCTTGACATCCTTTGCTGCTTCTCAGCTTTCACTAATTAATTTTTTCGCTGCAGTTTTTCTTCAGTGTTCCAATCAACCTTCAACTATCCCTTTCATGTCTTTAAATTTATCTTCTCTCAAAATTGGCACTTTCCCACAAATGTTCGGTATACGAAATCATTCGTTCCCATTTTCTTTACATGCATTCGGTTTCACTACTTCTCCTTTGACAAAACTGTTTTCCTTTGTCCCAATTCTCTGTTTCTTTTTCTAGTAGTTCCCTTTCCCGAAATCGCAAAGCTTACTATTCTCATGTGACGCAGCACTACTATTTTTTTTTAACCCCCTTAGCTCAAGACAGTTTCCATAGATTTCTATCCCCTTATATTCTGCCTGCTTCTTGGATATATTCACATCTTTTTGTTATAGTGTTAGGAGCCAAAATGCCACTAAACACACATTACAGAGTAGAAATTATTGCTTTATATGATACACACCAGAAAACAGCCACGTGATTTTTCATCAAATTTATCTTCTCCAGAACTCGCAAACATGACATAAAAATGCGCGAAACGGTGTTCCCAAACTATACAGACAGCGTCCGCTTCTTTCATTTGGGAGGAGGAGGGGGTGTGTTTATCACTGTTACACCTTTTGTATGCCATATGGAGCTGGGACTTGGGTGGTTGGACGCACCACTTATTTGCCAGCTCCATGGCAGTACCTCCCCTCCCACCTTTCTGCCGGCGTTCCATTTTGTTCTTCTGGAAACTCAAAAGTTTTGCTTGAATTTGCAAACCTTCACCTTTTGGACCCATTTTGAATCTTGAATTCAAAGCTGTCACCGTTCATCTATGTAACATTTAGCTAGGAATGAGGAGGAGGATGGGTGCACCACTTATTCCCAGCTCACTGCAGTATCAGCTTTGCATCCGCATCAGCTCCTGCCTGAAACAAACATGCTTTTCACTGCATTTTGCTTCCGTGGCCAGCCAGACTAGTAAATGTAAACTGAATGGTGCTTAATTTCCTGTTTATGTCTGGTCTTTTCCAACCACCGTCTTTCCATTTTACTACTTGTTTACTGACATGCAAGACATCCTGTCTTCTTAAGTTTTCATCCTTCCCTTTTCTCTTGCCAATCTCAGGTGTTCATACCTTTGTAGTGAACTCTTCATTCCATTCTTTCCCTCTTTGTGCATTATCACCACTCCCCTGTTTCTACCTCAACTTGAATTAAATCCATTCAGTCTCTCACACTTTCCTATTTCTATCATTTTCTTATTGCATTGTTAACTTCCATTTTTAACGCCTGCAACTTTTCTTTCATTCTGTTTGACTTGTACTCAAAACCAGATCTCACTCTTTGCTGGCTCCTAATCTTCATAAACTTGTCTTCTGTTGCATTGCTTTCCCATGCCAACTCAGACATTTTGCCACTCTCATGACTGTTCCACTACCCACCATCCTCAGGTTCTTTCCAAATTCATGTGGATCCTCTTACATATGCATCTACTCCAGTTGCTGTTCTCTGTGTGTCCTGTTTTTTCCTGCCCCTATGATACCTTGTCCGGAGTCATTCTTCTCTGTCTTCCTCACCTGTCTCCTCTTCCCACTCCATTCCCCCAGCATTCCAGCTCTCAGTATCCACCCTGTTCAGATTCCACCTGTCATCCCACACCTGTTCACCCCATGATCAATGCTGTACAGGACCATCCACGTTTCACTTCCTCTGTCAGTCTTTGTTAAGCTGCTTTCCAATCATTTTCCATGGCATCCTCTCAAGCCGGTTCATTCCATTCCTTTTACTCATTCACACTTCTTCACCTGACTTCAAGTTACTCGTTTCCATTTCTTTTCCACCAATCCAGCCCCGTTTTCCTGCGTCCTTGCTGTCACAATTTTACTTTCAGATCACGCCGCCCTTCTCTCACTCTCTCTTTCTTGGTTCCTTCTATAGACAAAAGATCAAAATCCTGAAAGCAAAACAAAAACTGAAGGAGTATTTGTTGGGAGGATTTCTCACCAACTGTCTGTGAAATAAGACGGAAGTTGAATCCGTTTCTAAGGGAGGCCAGAAGCAAGGGCAAACAAGTACATATGATCTACGATCATTTGCTTGTTAATGGCAAGAAGGTTGCTCTGGATGCTAACGACTCTCTGAGAGAAGTTAGATGGGGTGTTGGCCAGCCCATTAGACACAATGAATGGGGAAAGTTTTCGGGGGAGCACAGAGGTTTTGCTGACACCTGAGCCTTCCCTCTTTTGCTCATGCACTTGCTCTGTGGCGACGAGCAGGGCACATGGAAATCAGGCTCTCGCTCTCCCGGTGGAGAATTCCATGTTATTAGTTTAGATTCTTGTTCACGTGTTTTGGTTTCTCGTGCCTCGTTTGGTGTCGCGGAAGGGTTGGGAGGGGGCCTTGTCTCGGATGATGATCTGCAAAACTCTGTTTCCTCTGAAGACAATACTCTGGAGCCAGTTTCATATTCTACTTTATCTTCCATATATACCCTTAAAACTGTATTTCTGTCTTGGAATGTTAATGGTTTACGCTCAAAATTAATGTTTGATGATTCTTTGTTATGTGTTTCTTCTTTTGATTTTGTCTGGTGGAGACGTTTGAGAAAGTATGGAATTCTGGTTTATTCGCTGAATTTGAATTCTATTGTAAACCCTCTGTAAAATTTACTAGTCAAGGGAGATATTCAGGGGGCATAATTTGCTTAATAAAAATGAGTCTTGTCCATTCGTACATCATTTGGACGTTAAGTATGAAAATATGTGTGCTTTCGTTCTTGATAAACAATTACTTGGGTGTTCTTGTGACGTTCTATACCTATGTGTGTACATACCACTAGAAAGTTCTCCGTTCTATAAATATTTTGGTTACGATCAGGGAATTGCAACACTTGAAGATTGTCTGACTGATTTATTATTAACATTGGATGAAGTTTATGTAATGATCTGTGGTGATCTGAACAGCCATATTTCAACTGTTTCTTCCTCTCAGCCAGTTAACGTTGATACACCTCATTTTCAAGAGAGCACTGTATATTTTAAGCGTCATTCTCAAGATACACATTTAAACACTTATGGTAAATTGTTGATCAATATGTGCACCGCCCTTGATTTAGTAGTTCTTAATGGTTCATGTAATGGCGACCAGGAAGGTCGCTACACATATATCGGAGAAAATGGATGTAGCGTGAATGACTATTTCATTTTTTCCAATGCCCTTTATGATATATGTTATTCATGTGTGATGTGTGTGACTGCACTGAATCCGACCACTGTCCTCTTGACCACCTTCCTTCTGTTCAGAATATGCCTGGTAGAAATGGTAATAAGGAGATTCAAATCATTGAAAAAATTGTGTGGAATGAACACCGCAGTTAGTTTTTTTTATGAAAAACTCGGTGAAGCTGAAACTCTTAGTAGACTGAACAATGCCTTAGAACTAATTGATGTAAATATTGATGAATCATTGAGTGTGTTTAATGATTGCATACAAACATGTGCTACATGCATGAAAAGAACTATAAAGGTGGACCCGACTAAACATAAAAAGGGATGGTTTGGCGTTGAATGTAATCTTAACGAGAGAAAAGTGCCTAAATTGTAAAGAATATTTCGTAGAACTCTGGATAAGAAAGATAAAAATGTGTATGTAAGGGCTAGAAGTGAATACAAAAATTTGTTACTCAGAAAGGAAAGAGAATTGAATAGCAGCAATTTAGAACAACTCACAGCATCCGTTCATAATCAAAAGGCTTTTTGGGACTGCATGAAAAACATGTCGCTGAAACGAAAACAACCCAGAAATAACATTCCATTAGATGAATGGTTCCAACATTTTGGGTCCTTACTAAACAAAGATTTGCCAATTAATTATTATTATGATTTGCCAAATGCGGAAAATGAGTCCATGGATCGTCCTATTTCAAGAGATGAAGTTTTGATAGCACTGAAAAATTAAAGTCTGATAAAGCTGCAGGTCCTGACGGAATTATTTGGGAGATTTTGAAAGTTCTGTGCGAACAGATCATAGTCTTTTTTGTCATGTTCTTCAATGCATTGCTCGATAAGGGTATTTTTCCCCGAGTCTTGGTGCGAATCTGTAACTCTTCCACTGTATAAAAAGGTGATGTGAACAATGTAAACAACTATTGAGGTATCTCATTGTCTGATATTAGTAGCAAAGTATCTAGTACCATTATCAACTCAAGACTTCAGGAATATGTAGAAGGAAATAACCTAACCGGTGAACATCAAGCTGGATGTAAACGCGGATACTCGACTGTAGACCATATGTTTACCCTTCTTGCCTTGATTCAGAAGCAGTTTTCTTTTAATCGTAAGTTATACTACGTAGCATTTATTGATTTTGGAAAGGCGTTTGACTTGATCAATCGAAATTTACTTTGACCTATATTGATTTTTAAAAAAAACCGGTATAAAAGGAAAATTGTTTAAGTGTATTCACAGCATGTATCAAGCAATCAAAACAAGGATAAGAAGCGGCAATAAATTAACTGACTATATAATGTGCACCAGAGGTGCGGGGTGGGTGTGTGGGATGGTATTATTCAACTGAATTGCCCAGAAAAATTAACCATGTCCTGCAATACTAATAACGTCCATTCCCAACTGTCAGTACCCTTTCTTTCTGTAACTGATGTTTACTATTCCTCATCTCATTTGAAGGAGACAAAGTTGTAGATATGATGGAATTGATGGTAATATTCCAAACTATCAGCTCCAACACAGTTCAAAGTTGCAAAAGTTGTTCCCATGTACAAATCTGGTAACCATTCCCAACATCCAATTACAGACCAATTTCTGTCTTGCAAGTATGAGAAACACACAGACAGACACAATTATGATCATCTCAAGTTGTATATTGAGTGAGAGTCAGTCTGGTTTTAGAAAGGATTGTTCATGTCATACAGTGCTAAAAAAAAAAAAAAAAAAAACTTAGTAGGGTTACTGACATATAAAAATCAATGAAAGTATATTCTATGGAGCATTGTTCATTGATTTTGTGAAGGATTTTCATGTGAATGATTATCATTTAAAAAGAAAATGCTTTTGGGGTGCTGTTGGGTTCCCTTTTGAAACCTTTGGTGTGAGAATACCTACAGAATTGTAGACTGTAGTATATCTTTATTTGATGATGCCAAGGTAGCACAGACAGAATCAGCCATGCCTTCCTGACAAGTCCAATCCTGCAGACGGAAGGCCTAGGAGCAGGCAATATGAATAGTTCTGTTTTTAGGATGGGTTACAATAGTCCCCATAGGCTGCTAATGAAGGATTTTATATTTACAATATATTTCCCTGACTTTTCAATTTCAATCTCTTTATTCCCCTCCACCACCACCCCACCCACCCCCCTCCCACACTCCTTCCCCCCCCCCCCCCCCCCCACCTTTTTTTCCCCCATCAAATCATTAATGTAACGATGGAGGAATTGTTAGCCTGCACTTGCTTTCTCTCAGTACTGTTTTTATATATATATAGATATATAATGCTGAACAATTAAGTAGTGGGAGAATTAATATATATATATATATATAATGCTGAACAATTAAGTAGTGGGAGAAAACAAGTGCAGGCTAACAATTCTTCAGTCATTATAGTAAGACTTGGCAAAGATTTGAATCAATATATATATATAATAATATATTCAATTATAAACAAAGCTTGCTCTTATGTCTTAGATTGAAGAAATGGGGAGAAAACTCACTAACATATAACTCCTGGTCAGATACCGGTATTTCGAAACCTGATTGTTTCTCCTCAGTGACCGCAGAAAGTGGTAGCTTGACTCCTCTGCCTTTCGGTTTTAAGAAGAATGCTATCCCAGAAAAAGGCTGGTGTGCAATACCATAGTATGTTTGTTATAGAAAATTGTTTAAATATTTTGCACACTTTCACTAGCTAAATAGCTATGCAGAATGATTAATATTATCAATGCATATCCACATAATAATTAATACCATCATTGCATATCCACATGTTACTAGCACATCGTCACCAATGTAAACTTACTTTCCCAAAGTGATGGTTGTTTTCAAGTACTGTCTCAAAATGGTTTACTACAATAGTGTAAACGATTGTGCAGGCTATATCAGTTTATACAAATATCAGTTTGTGAAAGATGTTTAATGTACTCACCAAGTGTTTGAGTGTAAGCCAGCTTACTGCTCCGTAAAATCATTTGTCTTGATGGGGGTGGAGTGGGGGGTGGGGGTGGGGGGTCCTTAGATGTGAAAATATGGATAAGTTTTTTTTGTTTTTTTTTTCCCTTTTCTCATTTTTATTTTTTTTTTAAAGTTATTTATTTATGTTTTTTTACTTTATGCTTTCCCTTTCTGTCTTTTTTGTGCAATATTAATGCCTATTTGAATCTCTCTCTCTCCCTCTCTCTCTCCCTCCATCCTCAAAAACAACAGTATCTTCTATTCCCTACTGCCTTCAAAACCTTGCATCATCAGCATCAACATTGAATGTGAATATATACTGGTGCACTTGAACTTGATTGCCTCATGAATCGCTGTTCATTCCTCCTAAGGCTGTGTTGATACTATTTTGGTGATGCTTCATGTATCTTCTTACAGCATTGGAATTATATGACATAGCTGTGTGTAACAGCTGCTTTTAATTGTGTATGTATTTTGATACTAATCTGAATCATAACTGTTCTTATTACACATTGGTTCTCCATTGTATAATAGTGTTCTGTTTTAGTATTCTTAGTCCCTAAAGGAACAAGGGCCAGATGAAAAAAAAGCATCTTGCTTGTTACTCTTTGGAATAAATATTATCAAAGTGAGTATCAAGTAGTAGCGGCAGGGCTTTTTTCAGTTTGGGCTGCTGCTAATACTCCCTGAATGTAGTTTCCATGGGGAAAGCAATTTTCCCCATGGTTTGTTGAAAGCTGAATTCTGTGTACATGTGGATATCCAACGCTCGGAGTATATAATAACTTTGTCTACATGGTACATAGAAGATTGCATACACACATGTACATAGGGCACTAGATACACGTATCCACTAAGCATTACTTGCATGCATTCACCCCAAGTCCATGTACTGATCCATATGTGTGTGTGCATGGGCAAAATGCTCTGTGTACATTGCACATGTGCATACACATGCACACATGTACCTCAAGCATTACATAGACACAGACAGGATACATAGTGTTTTCTGCCTTTATAGACCCTTCTCCTGTCTTTGTTGTGGAAACTTGCATAATTTTTTTCTTATGGTCCCTCTTTCTTGTATTTTTGTTCTTATAGCAGTTTGACATGCCATCATTTTTGTTACCAGGCAATCAATGAATAAAACATTTAGAGGACACTAACCATGCAGAAATGTATTTTTTGTGGCACTGAAATGTTTTTTACTCTGATGCTCTTGGCACAGCCTTATTTATAGGCATCAGATACAGTTG
>CM065735.1:7138669-7161169 GCA_033310375.1 Conus canariensis
AACGGGAAAAAGAATTAGCGCATGTGCGCACCCCCAACAAAACCACACACACCCCACACACACACACAAACCCAAACCCCCACAAAAAAACCAACACACACAAAAGGCAAAGAGGAGTATTGGGGCAAAACCCATCAAGTTTGCATAAAAAGAAGATCGGGGGGAAACCAGCCGCCGTGGCGAAGTGGTTAGGTCGCGGCCCTCCCGGCTGGGGGTCGGGGGTTCGAACCCCCATCCGAGTCATGTGGGTTTTTTTTTTCCCCCCCCGACCGGCTCCTACCCAGAGTTATTTTTTCCCTGCGGACTCATTTTTGGGGACGACTGGGACCACACAGTCGATTTTTTAAAATTTCCCACTTAATGGTGGGGGTTTCTGAGAGGGGTTGCTAAAATTTTTTGGACCAACCCCTTGCGGGTGCCTGTACCCTCTGGGGGGCCGGGGTTTGAGGCTGGGGGATATATTATGAAAGGAAGCGTAGAGTACGGGCCCCTGCCCCATGCATCTCGGGACCGAAATGGAAATCCGAGCAACATCTTAAAACATTTCCCCATTCTCATCAATAGCATTTTTTTTTAAAAAGTTTTCAAGGGCTGTGGCCCTTCATGCCCTGGGTCTCATGGTGGGCCCCAATTTCGATGTCCTCTCCCCTGTCGTGGCCCCTTTGGTTTTGGGTTTCCCTCGGGGTCACTGATATCGGCGAGTTTCCATGGGGGCTGTCGTTGGACGGACGTGGTGGCGCCCTCTGGAGGGACAGCTCACTCACGCGGCTCCGCGACTAAGCAATTATTGTCGTCAGTAGGGGCCTTAGAAGGTGGTGTCCTGCGTATGTTAGATCAGAACAGGCGCCACTGAACACCACCGAAGTGACCCGGCAGCAGTGCAGTGTCTCCTCGTGTGGGTTGCCTCTTGACGACTTGACATTGACTGCTCCCTGTGGATTGCCGGGGCTGTGGCTGTGGCTGTGGATGGGGTGTCGAAATGAGCGGCGTGTGTGCACTGCCTCTAAGGTGGCGCAGAGGTTGGGACAGCAAAAAAACAACAACAAAAAAAACAAAAAAAAGAAAGAAGATCAGGGGAAAAAAGCCCGGCAATCAACATCCATAGTTTATCATATGCCATGACGAGAGGTGCCGCCCCAAGCTTTCCTGGTGCTGAAGAGAAGACTCTGGGAATCTGGACGTCTTCACTCGGGCAGTTCTAGTCCAGAGGTGTACTTCTTCAAAAGGAACCCCTAGACCACTGTTCAGTTCTTGCCGGTGGAATGTTAAACAGTCAGCTATTGCTATGACCCTATGCTTGAAACAGGTTCTGAGTCATGTGTCCTGCTAAGGTGGTTGGCGTTAACTTTTGCTTGGCATAGTCTGGAGAGAGAGAGAGAGAGAGAGAGAGAGAGAGAGAGAGAGAGAGAGAGAAGAAGAAGAAGAAGAAGAAGAAGAAGAAGAAGAAGAGAGAAGTAGGAGAAGAAGAAAAGTTCGTATGAACATGCTCCAGACACAGCTTGGTTTCACCGAGCAACAACTTGCTAAGTTAGAACTTAGTAACTGGCGAAATGAATTCTGTTCTGTAGGCGGAACAGCTCCTGTCCTATAGGCAACACGACTACAAATAAAAGACAACCAATGGCGAGGGTTCACTCTGCCAAGATCATGTGGTAGGCGAAACGACTTTAGACAAAATGATAGGTATTCCAATACCCAAGGGTGGGTGTGAAGAGATCCGCATAAGCAAGAAGGTGGTATGTTCATGGGCGGTCTTGGAGGTTCCGGTATAAAAAGCTTCAGGTGGGTCAAGCTCTCCTGGAAAGCCCAGTGATTACTGATCGTGAAATCATTAACATGGCGTGTGACATTCTGTTCTCTCTACCCGCCGTATGTCAGGTTTCGTCCGGTCGGCCCTGTGGAATTCAGAGTTCTGCGAGTACATCTCACCTTGAATTGACCGGTGAATGACGACCATAGGAGATGACACGGCTAGGGCTTTTCCTTTTGAAAGTAGGAGGTTTGAAAAATGCACCACACACAAACCTTCTAGTTGCTCTCTCTCTCTCTCTCTCTCTCTCTCTCTCTCTCTCTCTCTCTCTCTCTCTCTCTCTCTCTCTCTCTCTCTCTCTGAAAGCCTGTGTTAGTTTGACCGAATTAATCTTAAAAGGAAATGGTACCAAACTCAACATTTTAGCATGCCATAAATATCTAAATCATGTGAAAATACACCCAGGACTGGCAACAGACAGAGGGGAGAGACAGCTGATTTTGAAATTGATAAACTCCTGTGGGCGGAGTGAGGAGACGGTAGTGGGGATGGTGGGGGCGCAGAGAAGGGGAATATGTGCTTTGTTGCAGATGACGTAGCCATTCTTTTCACATCCATCCAACAATTTTCTTCTTGTGTAGTCCTCAATGGATGGAGGGCAGGGTGGGGGGGGGGGACTTGATGGTTGGTTTCAACAGGATCTGTCAATGTGAAATCAACTATGAAATGAAAATCAACCAAAACATTCGGATGGGGATACAATGGTCACATTTATGTGTACACTAAACTAATACATCATTCGGTTGTAAGCAGAGAGAGGGAAGGAGGGAGAGACAGACACACAGACAGACAGAGACAGAGAGAGACAAAGACAGAGACAGAGAGAAATAGAGAGAGAGAGAGGCACAGAAAGAGACAGAAAGCAACAGAGAAACGGAGGAGAGAGAGAGACAGAGACAGAGAGAGACAGAGTTCAAGCATGGCCAGTTACTGGGCAACTTTCCTTACTTAGCCAGGCAGACCAGCCAGCGATTGGCTACAGCTGTTGTCACATCACTTGGTCAGTCTCTCACAGACTGGCTACAGCTGTTGTCACATCACTTGGTCAGTCTCTCACACACTGGCTACAGCTGTTGTCACATCACTTGGTCAGTCTCTCACAGACTGGCTACAGCTGTTGTCACATCACTTGGTCAGTCTCTCACACACTGGCTACAGCTGTTGTCACATCACTTGGTCAGTCTCTCACAGACTGGCTACAGCTGTTGTCACATCACTTGGTCAGTCTCTCACACACTGGCTACAGCTGTTGTTACATCACTTGGTCAGTCTCTCACAGACTGGCTACAGCTGTTGTCACATCACTTGATCAGTCTCTCACAGACTGGCTACAGCTGTTGTCACATCACTTGGTCAGTCTCTCACAGACTGGCTACAGCTGTTGTCACATCACTTGATCAGTCTCTCACAGACTGGCTACAGCTGTTGTCACATCACTTGGTCAGTCTCTCACAGACTGGCTACAGCTGTTGTCACATCACTTGGTCAGTCTCTCACAGACTGGCTACAGCTGTTACATCACTTGGTCAGTCTCTCACAGACTGGCTACAGCTGTTGTCACATCACTTGGTCAGTCTCTCACAGACTGTCTACAGCTGTTGTCACATCACTTGGTCAGTCTCTCACAGACTGGCTACAGCTGTTGTCACATCACTTGGTCAGTCTCTCACAGACTGTCAACCAATAATAACCATCAAGCGTTTCCTTTCTCCACCTCACTAAACACAGGAAAATATGCTGTTGTT
Source organism: Conus canariensis (assembly GCA_033310375.1). Classification (NCBI taxonomy): domain Eukaryota; kingdom Metazoa; phylum Mollusca; class Gastropoda; order Neogastropoda; family Conidae; genus Conus; species Conus canariensis. The sequence goes on from CM065735.1 coordinate 7,142,225, forward strand.
CTAGCCTGCCATCTTCGTGACTTTAAACATGCTAAGAAATGTGTGCCACTTTCATATCTATCCATGTGGAAAATAATAAATGTCTTTGAGAATTCTCAGAAGATTTTTAAAAAAAAGAAAAACAGAACAGTTATCAACAACGTTTCGGTCATAGACCGTCTTCAGGACTTGTGGCATAAAAACGGTCTATGACCGAAATGTTGTTGATTGTTGTTCTGTTTTTCTCTTTTAAAATCTTCTGAGAATCCTCAAAGACATTCATTACTTTTTACAGAAGATCTGCGGTCAAATATCTGTTGTATTTATCCATGTGGAAACTCAACATATCAAGAGACGTGCACGTTCACTCTCAACACATGGAAGTCAATATCCACGGGTCTATGGACCGGTCATGGTTTTAGCTCATCAAATGCTCAATAGACAGGTGCGTTCATCGTGATTTATTGTGAATATCTCTTCCAACAGCCATTCTAAAATAGCTAACAAAAATTACCACCAAATATAAACTGAAATCCTCTTCAAGCCCACACAAAACATACCACATGATGCAAATGAATACAATCATAGCAAATAATTGTCATACATGAGCTACATGTATGAATGTTAACATACTCATACCCCCCCCCCCCTCCTTCCGCCATATACAGCCACACTCACGTTACTCCCACATCACTCATTCTGACTCCCCTATACACACACAAACACCAACTCTTCAGTAATATCAGAACTTAACTAAGCAAACAGTAGAACAGTCAGCTGACTGAATACGAGAGAAAGGAGGGGAAGGAGAGATGACAGAAAGGAGGAAGCCACGCCAATGCTGGTGCTTAAGTGCACGCCACCACCCAGATATAGCCCGGTCGACGTTGAAACTTGTGGCCTACATCGACTACAGACCACGGACTGTTCACTTGACATCTATAAAAACACAGCATGTCAGAGGTCTTCTATGTTTCATTCGCTAAATGACGTCATCATTAATGCGTGCCAAATCATTTTAGTACTGCCTCCCCCCCCCCCCCCCCTTATACACATCCACACTCATGTTATTCCCACATTACTCATTCTGACCCCCCCCCCCCCTACACAGACACACTCACATTACCTTCACATCACTCATTCTGGTTCTCCCATACAGAGACAAACCCATTGTTACTCCAACATCGCTCAGTCTAGTTCTCCTATACAGAGCCATGTTTGAGTTACTTCCCTTATCGCTCACTGCGGTTTCCCTGTTCACAGCCTTACTCACGTTACACCCACATCACTCATTCAGTTTCCCCAGATACAGTCCTGCTCAGGTCACCACCCCTTTGATCTGTACGGCTTCCCTGTGCACAGCCAAACTCACGTTACTCAAACATCGCTGACCCTGACTCCCTCATAAACAGCCATGCTCACGTCACTCCCACATCAGTCATTCCGACGACACCGTACATAGCCATCTTCACGCAATTCCTACATCACTCCTTCTAGCATCAACGTACACACCCACATTCACGATACTGCCACATCCTTTATTCCTTCTGGCGCAGCCACACATATGATATTCCCACATTACTCATTCTCACTCCCTATACAGTTTCACACTTACGCTATTCCCACATCACTCATTCCGACTCCCTATACACTTCTATACTTACGCTATTCCCACATCACTCATTCGACTCCCTATACACTTCTATACTTACGCTATTCCCACATCACTCATTCTGACTCCCTATACACTTCTATACTTACGCTATTCCCACATCACTCATTCCGACTCCCTATACATTTCTATACTTACGCTATTCCCACATCACTCATTTTGACTCCCTATACACTTCTATACTTACGCTGTTCACACGTCACTCATTCCGACTCCCTATACACTTCCACACTTACATTGTTTCTACATCACTCACTCCGATTCCCTATACACTTCTATACTTACGCTATTCCCACATCACTCATTCTGACTCCCTATACAATTCCACCTTTACGTTATTCCCACATCACTCATTCCGACTCCCTATAACTTCTATACTTAAGCTATTCCCACATCACTCATTCCGACTCCCTATACACTTCTATACTTACGTTATTCCCACATCGCTCATTCTGACTCCCTATACACTTCTATACTTACGCTATTCCCACATCATCCATTCTGACTCCCTATACAATTCCACCTTTACGTTATTCCCGCATCACTCACTCCGACTCCCTATACACTTCTATACTTACGCTATTCCCACATCACTCATTCCGACTCCCTATACACTTCTATACATACGCTATTCCCACATCACTCATTCCGACTCCCTATACACTTCTATACTTACGCTATTCCCACATCACTCATTCCGACTCCCTATACACTTCTATACATACGCTATTCCCACATCACTCATTCCGACTCCCTATACACTTCTATACTTACGCTATTCCCACATCACTCATTCGACTCCCTATACACTTCTATACTTACGCTGTTCACACGTCACTCATTCCGACTCCCTATAAACTTCCACACTTACATTGTTTCTACATCACTCACTCCGACTCCCTATACGGTTCTATACTTACGCTATTCCCACTTCACTCATTCCGACTCCCTATACACTTCTATACTTACGCTATTCCCACATCACTCATTCTGCTTCACTATACACTTCTATACTTACGCTATTCCCACATCACTCATTCCGACTCCCTATGCACTTCTATACTTACGCTGTTCACACGTCACTCATTCCGACTCCCTATACACTTCTATACTTACGCTGTTCACACGTCACTCATTCCGACTCCCTATACTCGTCCACAGTTACTTTATTCACACATCAATCATTCCAACTTATTATATACTTCCAAGCTCACGTCACTCTTACATCACTCATCTTGACTCCTATAGACTTCCATTCTTACGTTACTCCTACATCATACATTCGACTCCCCCCCCCCTCCCGTCCCCTCCCCCCTCCACACACACACACACACACACACACACACACACACACACACACACACACACACCACACAATTCACACACGTCATTCCACATCATCATTCCGACTCCTATACAATTCTACTTACGCATTCCCACATCACTCATTCCGACTCCTTATACACTTCTATACTTACGCTATTCCCACATCACTCATTCCGACTCCCTATACACTTATATACTTACGCTATTCCCACATCACTCATTCGACTCCCTATACACTTCTATACTTACGCTATTTCCCACATCACTCATTCTGACTCCCTATACACTTCTATACTTACGCTATTCCCACATCACTCATTCCGACTCCCTATACACTTCTATACTTACGCTATTCCCACATCACTCATTTTGACTCCCTATACACTTCTATACTTACGCTGTTCACACGTCACTCATTCCGACTCACTATACACTTCCACACTTACATTGTTTCTACATCACTCACTCCGACTCCCTATACACTTCTATACTTACGCTATTCCCACTTCACTCATTCCGACTCCCTATACACTTCTATACTTACGTTATTCCCACATCACTCATTCTGACTCCCTATACAATTCCACCTTTACGTTATTCCCACATCACTCATTCCGACTCCCTATACACTTCTATACTTAAGCTATTCCCACTTCACTCATTCCGACTCCCTATACACTTCTATACTTACGTTATTCCCACATCGCTCATTCTGACTCCCTATACACTTCTATACTTACGCTATTCCCACATCATCCATTCTGACTCCCTATACAATTCCACCTTTACGTTATTCCCGCATCACTCATTCCGACTCCCTATACACTTCTATACTTACGCTATTCCCACATCACTCATTCCGACTCCCTATACACTTCTATACATACGCTATTCCCACATCACTCATTCCGACTCCCTATACACTTCTATACTTACGCTATTCCCACATCACTCATTATGACTCACTATACACTTCTATACTTACGCTGTTCACACGTCACTCATTCCGACTCCCCATACACTTCCACTCTTACATTGTTTCTACATCACTCACTCCGACTGCCTATACGGTTCTATACTTACGCTATTCCCACTTCACTCATTCCGACTCCTATATACTTCTATACTTACGTTATTCCCACATCACTCATTCTGACTCCCTATACAATTCCACCTTTACGTTATTCCCACATCACTATTCCGACTCCCTATAACTTCCATACTTACGCTATTTCCACATCACTCATTCTGACTCCCTATACACTTCTATACATACGCTATTCCCACATCACTCATTCTGACTCACTATACACTTCTATACTTACGCTATTCCCACATCACTCATTCCGACTCCCTATGCACTTCTATACTTACGCTGTTCACACGTCACTCATTCCGACTCCCCATACACTTCCACTCTTACATTGTTTCTACATCACTCACTCCGACTGCTATACGGTTCTATACTTACGCTATTCCCACTTCACTCATTCCGACTCCCTATATACTTCTATACTTACGTTATTCCCACATCACTCATTCTGACTCCCTATACAATTCCACCTTTACGTTATTCCCACATCACTCATTCCGACTCCCTATAACTTCTATACTTACGCTATTTCCACATCACTCATTCTGACTCCCTATACACTTCTATACTTACGCTATTCCCACATCACTCATTCTGACTCACTATACACTTCTATACTTACGCTATTCCCACATCACTCATTCCGACTCCCTATGCACTTCTATACTTACGCTGTTCACACGTCACTCATTCCGACTCCCTATTCACTTCTATACTTACGCTGTTCACACGTCACTCATTCCGACTCCCTATACACGTCCACAGTAGGCGAAACCAATCCTGTCCTGTAGGCGAAACCAATCCTGTCCTGTAGGCGAAACCAATCCCGTCCTGTAGGCGAAACCAATCCTGTCCTGTAGGCAAAACGAAGCCTTGCTATAGGCAAAACGAATCCCCATTCTGTGAGTGAAACGAATCCCGCCCGGTAGGCAAAACGAATCCCGTCCTGTTGGCAAAACGAATCCTGCCTTATAGACAAAACAAACCCTCTCCTGTAAGCAAAAGAAATCCCGCCTAATAAGCGAAAGGAATAGGCAAAACGAATCCCCATCGAAATGAATCCACATCGCTCATTCACACACACACACACACACACACACACACACACACACACACACACACACACACACACACACACACACACACCACCTACACAGATACACTCACATTACTCTCACATCACTCATTATGGTTCTCCCATACAGAGACACACTCACATTACTCTCACATCACTCATGGTTGTCTTACACAGAGACACACTCCACATTACTCTCACATCGCTCATTCTGGTTCTCTCACACAGAGACACACTCACATTACTCTCACATCGCTCATTCTGGTTCTCTCACACAGAGACACATTCAAATTACTCTCACATCGCTCATTCTGGTTCTCTTACACAGAGACACACTCACATTACTCTCACATCGCTCATTCTGGTTCTCCCACACACAGACACACTCACATTACTTTCACATCGCTCATTCTGGTTCTCTCACACAAAAACACACTCACATTACTCTCACATCGCTCATTATGGTTCTCTCACACAGAGACACACTCACATTACTCTCACATCGCTCATTCTGGTTCTCTTACACAGAGACACACTCACATTACTCTCGCATCGCTCATTCTGGTTCTCTCACACAGAGACACACCAAGAATTTCCGATCTAGAACAAGTCGAAATTCCATGTCTTTTATATACAGACGATTTAGCTATCCTCTTGACTTCAAAACAGGGACTTCAACGTAAATTAAACCAGTTATACGACTACTGTTTAGACTGGGGAATGAAAATCAACACAGAGAAAACAAAGGTCATTGTATTCACCAAATCAGACCCAAAGATACCACTATTCTTCAATTGCGGTGAAAACATCATTGAAACAGTAAATCAATATAAATATCTTGGAGTCATTTTCCATAAAAACGGATATTTTACAGAAGCCCAAGAACACTTAACAAGACAAGGGAATAAAACTGCACATACCTTGAAGAGAACGTTTTATGGTCCAAATATAAATATGAGAACAGTTACAACCCAATTTGACTCGTTAGTCTCTCCCATCTTCACATATAGGTCGGAGGTGTGGTTCCCATCCTCTTGCCAATACAATGATGAAATATGTCAAGAAAAGCTGGAAACGTTTTATGTTGACTTCTGGAAGAAACAAAAGAACGAAAGCACACCCAAGCTCAAATTTTATGCCACAGTTGCTACCGAATACAAACAGGCGGCTTATTTGGAGCAACACATTGACACAGATTGCAGACGAGCACTAACCAGATTACGAATGAGTGCGCATGAACTTCGAATTGAGAGAGGCCGTTATACCAACACTGGCAGAGAAGACAGATTATGCACGACATGCTACGTTGTTGAGGATGAACTACATTTCCTCGATGACTGCAAATTGTTTGACCAACAACGATATGACCTTATGACAAGGATCACAAAAACAGATTTTCCACCACAGACTAAAACGACAAAACCCTCGGATCCTATGTTATTGGACTGCTTCTAACCTGTACTTGCCCAGTATACCATGATGTGTTTTTCTCTTAGGAGACAGAAAATTTAATCAGACCCTGATACACATATGCTTTTTCTTTCTACTATTAATGTTATGTTGCAAGATGTGACAACGTTGGAATTAGTTTAATTGAATGTCTTAACTTGATCATCTGTGCCCCACAAAACCTCTGGTTTTCATATGGCAATAAAGTATGTTCTTGTTCTTGTTCTCTCTCTCTCTCTCTCTCTCTCTCTCTCTCTCTCTCTCTCTCTCTCTCTTCTCTCTCTCTCTCTCTCTCCAACAGGAGGAACGTTGAACACGCCTATTTCTATTCCAAAAGCTTCAGCACAAAAATCAATAAATAATGAAAGCTGATCATTTGATTGATTAAATTGCTAACGTGAAGCTCCACTGATCAAAACGGTTCGTTGACTGCGCATCATAGACTATTTCATGCTGGTCACACACCTCCATTCCATTCCGCATCATAGACTATTTCATGCTGGTCACACACCTCCAATCCATTCCGCATCATTGACTATTTCATGCTGGTCACACACCTCCAATCCATTCCGCATCATTGACTATTTCATGCTGGTCACACACCTCCAATCCATTCCGCATCATTGACTATTTCATGCTGGTCACACACCTCCAATCCATTCCGCATCAGAGACTATTTCATGCTGGTCACACACCTCCAATCCATTCCGCATCATTGACTATTTCATGCTGGTCACACACCTCCAATCCATTCCGCATCATTGACTATTTCATGCTGGTCACACACCTCCAATCCATTCCGCATCATTGACTATTTCATGCTGGTCACACACCTCCAATCCATTCCGCATCATTGACTATTTCATGCTGGTCACACACCTCCAATCCATTCCGCATCATTGACTATTTCATGCTGGTCACACACCTCCAATCCATTCCGCATCAGAGACTATCTCATGCTGGTCACACACCTCCAATCCATTCCGCATCAGAGACTATCTCATGCTGGTCACACACCTCCAATCCATTCCGCATCAGAGACTATTTCATGCTGGTCACACACCTCCAATCCATTCCGCATCAGAGACTATTTCATGCTGGTCACACACCTCCAATCCATTCCGCATCATAGACTATTTCATGCTGGTCACACACCTCCAATCCATTCCGCATCAGAGACTATTTCATGCTGGTCACACACCTCCAATCCATTCCGCATCATTGACTATTTCATGCTGGTCACACACCTCCAATCCATTCCGCATCATTGACTATTTCATGCTGGTCACACACCTCCAATCCATTCCGCATCATTGACTATTTCGTGCTGGTCACACACCTAGCACGTTTGTCTGCAGAGGCATTCTTAGTTGAAGACAAGGGCAATAACCCCTGACCGCCTATCGGTCGTGGGAGGGGAAGGGATGGAACGGCCGCGGTTTGTTTAAACAGCGCACTTCTGCTGACAGCTGCCAGTTTCCTCGCGCTAATCTCCCACAAGCTTTCCTCCCTACGCGTAATGTGATACTGTCTGGCTGATAGTGTGGTGAAAACAGGATGCTGTGTTTCTTCATTAATACTTTGCGCCAGAATGCAATAACTGTGGTCGATTGATGTCACTGTATTGTGGGGTCTTTGACAGAACGATACCAAACATGAATGGGTCTTCTTTCATACGCAATGATGGCAAGCACCACAAAGATTTGTCAACAAAAAACGATTGAAACAGACTAACAAACACACACAAAGTGAAATGAAATTGCAACTCAGTGGAGAGCATGCGTTCCTGATGCTATCACGCTCAACCTGGTGCTAATTGGGCATGCGTATCTTTCCTTTACAACTGACAGAAAATTAGTCGCGGGACTCCTACCTGACAGCCAGTACTGGGCCTGAGTAAACAGTGTCGGCTCTGGTCAGCTTCACGGGGAACACGGCGGCGGTTTCCCTACCACGGACTAGACATGTTTTGCTTGTTTATCTGCGTGCTCTACGTGCTTGTGAAGCATGCCGAAACTGATTCTATCACAGCCACACCATGCTTTTAGTAAAGCAAGATTTTAGCATGCCACACATGCAGATGTCAATTATAAACAATGAAATGCTTCCTACCTAACCTTGTTCTTTCGCCCGTTCGAATCATTTGAAACTGATGTCACATATACACACACACCAATGCAAAATGTTGTCTCATTTTCATCTTCATGGTGAGCCTACTCACGACTGGAGAGAGAGAGAGAGAGAGAGAGAGAGAGAGAGAGAGAGAGCGTACACACACACCACACACACACACACACACACACACACACACACACACACACACATTGACAGAAACCCACACACCAACAACAGCGGTATATCAACAGATGGATCACACACACACACACACAACACACACACACACACACACACACATTGAAATTTATTTCCACTTCACACCTACTTTAATTGAAATGACACACTGACACACACAGACACCCGTGAGTGCGCACACATGTGCGCAAGCACATCCACAAATATGACAACAAAAACAGTCTCTCTCTCTCTCTCTCTCTCTCTCTCTCTCTCTCTCTCTCTCTCTCTCAATTGTAACTGGCTTAATCAATTAATTGGTTTTAATTGAGAAGGGTAAAAGATTTAACCGGGAATGCTTGTCACCTCTTACGCATTCGGGATTTTATTGGATTTGAACTGTTCCAACTGAGGGAAGTATGTCTGGCTTTTCGGGGAGACATAGGCCATGTGTTTTTCCATTATCACCTGCAGTTTTGCATCCTGTGTTTTCTGTGACCATGCCTGTCTTTTCAGTAAGTTGACGAGTGCGTGTGTCTGCTCCCCCCCCCCCCCCCCCCCCCACCCCTTGTTCCCCATGTAATGCCAGGCCGAAACGGTGAAATCGGATAAATGGAACGCAGTGACTTTCCAGAATGTGCTGCTTTGGAATGACAGGCGTTTCTGGAAATGATTTTCGAAAGAAAGCCACGTATTCCTTGATATTGCTATCCAGTGCGTCGACCTCATCTGTGTCAGTCATGGGTGTTTGATGGGAGATGTCTGCGTGAATGTGGGAAAACAGTGTGTTCAATGTTTTGAACTTCTGACAAATGTTCCTAGCCTTCAGAATGATGTCTGTGTCCTGAGTCAGTTCTGCTGTTTTGTCCACTACACTATCACACAGATGTTCTATTGTGTCTGGCTTCAGGTAGGTGTGGCAGTGGTTACCAACAAACGATCGTCCATGGTAGGCCTGTGGATGTATTCTATGCTGCTGAAGCACAAAATCTAAGTGCTTGGTGACAGGGCCGGCCAGTTTTGGAAGATGCTGTGACTGGAGCTCTATTTCTTGTTGCTTTATCCACACTATGTAAGGTCATGCTGCTCTTTCTGGAAAACACTGAGTGGTTCTGTTTCATTTACTGGCTCATTGAAAACAATCTTACTCTCTAACATTCTTTTTTCATCTTCAGCTGCTAGCATTTCTTTCTGATGGTTCACGAACTCCGAAAAGGCTGAGTCGGAGCCGACCTGTTTCCCCTGGTTTGCTAGTGATTGCCCTATGTCTTGGTCAAGGCTGTGGCAGTCCTTTTCCAGCAGGTCATGATGTTTCTTGACCACGCCTAGCAGAATATGCAGGTATGGGGGTGCAACATGGGTCAACTCTACATCAATGATGGGCTCCCTGATAACATTGTTGTGTAGTTTGGCGATTTTCTTTTTGGAGTGTCTGTATTTTCTGTAGTCTGCACTGATGCCCTGCAATGTGCGCTGTGTTATGCTGCCTTCATTGCAGTGTGCTGGTGTCTGCATTTGTGACTTTGATGCATTGCAATAGAGACATGGGTGTGTTCCCTGAGCACCTGACAGTCCATACAATTTGAGGAGAAAGTCATAATCCCCAAACAGGAACACTTGGATCCTTTTGTCCCTCCATGTCAGGGACTTCAGAGCCTCCAGCTGTTGTTGGTAGGGGTCTAAGACTCTTCTCAAATTGCATGGACTGTCCTTACAATCCACAATGGCCAGGAGACACGTGTTACGCTTGGAATTTGGTTTGTGAAGATTTGCAATTTGTAGCATGAGTTTGAATGTGCCCCCTCCATGATCCCCTCCTATCTTCACCCAGACCTCATCTTGTGGAATTGTGTTATTATGCCATGTCAGTTTGTTGTGTTTGTCATACTCATCTAGTAAGTTGCTAACAGTCTGGGGGATGTCTTTGATTTTTCCTGCTGCTGTCTCTACCTCTTTTTGTCTGCCTTCTTCATCTACATACACAAGATTTGTCTTTTCTATTTCTATTTCTCCAAACATTGCTTCTTTCTGTGCCTCTCTTTCTTTCTGTTCACATTCAAATGTCACCCCAACACTTCTAAAAAATCTCTTCTGCATCCTATGTGCTGTCCAGCTCATCCCCAGGGCAGTTCGCAGTGCAGACCCTTGTTCACTGGTCACTCTCACTGGGCCACACCCAGCTGCCTCCAGAATCTTCTGTCTGTGAGACTGAGCTGATCTCCTGATTTCAGAGCCCTGTTGTTTGATGACGTCTTCTTTACTACTTCCTGATATGTTTATTCTGATTTTCTGCATCATTTGAGACCGCTTTTTCCGCAGTGGAGACGGTGCCAGAGCAGAAGATTTACGGGGCTGTGTGACCTTTTTCAACACTATAGGCTGGCCTCTGGTTTTGCACCAGACTGTCACTTTGTCTTCGGATTGTCGCAGTTTTCTTTTCACAAGCCGCGTCAGCAACTTTTCTTCTTCTGCAGTGAGAGGTTTATCAATGTCTTCATCGTCTGAGTCTAAATATACTGTCTTGCGTTTCAGTTGGGGGAAGGGGGATATTGCGGCGTCAGTGACAGGGGTTTTGGCAGTAATTGGAGAGGTTTGTGTGCACAATGTTCTGGGTTTTCTAACTGGTGTTGATGTTGACTGACAAAGTGACGTCGACACACTTTCATCAGTGTTGAAACAAATATCAGACTGATCAAAACTTGCTTGTGCAGATTTGGATGTGTTCGCTATGATAGGAGATGTTTGTGTGCAGGATGTTCTTGGCTTGGGGGTCGATGGTGACTGACAAACTGACGTCGACACACTTTCATCAGTATCCAAACATACATCAGACATGTCAACACATTCAAGTGCCGAGTTGGATGTGCTAGCTATGACTGGTGAGGTTTGTGTAGAGAATGTTCTAAGCTTTTTCACGGGGGTCGATACCAACGGAGAAAATGATGACACACTTTCATCTGTGTGCAACACAGATCAGACTGATTTAAACATTCTTGAGCAGATCTTTTGACGGGTCGGCTCTTCTTTGTTTTCCGACGACCAAGAAGGCCGGCTGATTGAAAGAATCGACACGATGTACACTGACTCAAAGAAAGATCTGGATCGAAAGTTGTCCAGATTTCTGACATTCTCTCTATGTCACGAGCAACATTTTCTTTTGTAGTATAACATTGAGAATGTGCTGACATGTGTCTCGTTTTCTTCAGTTTATGGTAGCATTTTATGCAGATACACTTGGACTGTTTGCCTTCTTTATCACCAGAAATATCTAGACTGAAATACTGCAACAAATCATTGGAGAAGTTGACACAAAGTCTAGCGTTTAATCCTTTATCTTGTACCTTTCTGAGCACACGACTGCCGCACACACGGCACAACAAATCTACACGTCTTTTGTGTTCACTGAAGTTGTGTTCAAACGCCTCCGCCATTGTTAGTGCTACAAACACGCAGGCGTACGCACGTACAAAAGATTGGAATGAAGTAGGCCTACACGTAAGCAACAAGACTAACCAATGCAGGATCAATCACACACACACACGCGCGCGCGCTCACACACACACACACACACACACACACACACACACACACACACACACACACACAGCAAGAGAGAGAGAGAGAGAGAGAGAGAGAGAGAGAGAGAGAGAGAAGAAGAAGGAAAGTAATCGCCTGATAGAATGTCTCCTCTCGAGCAGTAGCACCACACACGTACACGGCTTGCTGATATACGTATACACGTGCCGGGTCCTGGCCAGCTTATGAAAACGAACTTCTCAATGAAAAAAAAAAAAAAAAAAAAAACTCAAGAACGCGGGATGAACCGAAGTTATATCAAACGGCACAAAGGAGAATCACAACACACAAAATCACACACACAGTTAATTATATCCAGTTATGGAGTGTGGAATAATAATAATCCGTACAGCACAACAACAACAGCACAGCATGAGAACACACGCGCTGCCTTGAGAGGGGTAGGGCCCTAACAGGGGGCTGCAGTTTGTCAGCGCTGAGCGGTGAGTCACGCCGCTTCCGTTTATCGCCTACCGGCGAGGTTGGAACTCAACAGCACGATTTTCATCTCGACCGGACAGCTGTGACCTCCATCATCCGCATCAGAGACTATTCATGCTGGTCACACACCTCCAACCATTCCGCATTATTGACTATTTCATGCTGGTCACACACCTCCAATCCATTCCGCATCAGAGACTATTTCATGCTGGTCACAAACCTCCAATCCATTCCGCATTATTGACTATTTCATGCTGTCACACCTCCAATCCATTCCGCATCATTGGGACTATTTCTGCTGGTCACACACCCAATCCATTCGCATTATTGACTATTTCATGCAGGTCACAACACTCAATCCATCCCATTGACTATTTCGTGGCACACACTCCAATCATCCGCACAACTATTTCATGCTGGTCACACACCTCCAATCCATCCGCTTATTGACTATTTCATGCTGGTCACACCCTCCATCCATTCCGCTCTCAGAGACCATTTCATGCTGGTCACACCCAATCCTTCGCATAAGACCATTTATGTGGCACACACTAATCCATCGCATATACATTTCATGCTGGTACACACACCCAATCCATTCCGCATTCATTGACTATTCATGCTGCACACACCTCAATCCATCCGCATCAAACTATTTCATGCTGACACACACTCCAATCATTCCGCAACAGAGACTATCAGTGACACATCAATCATCGCATCGAGAGACTATTATGCTGATGTCACACATCCCTCCAATCCATTCCGCTGCATATACTATATTCATGCTGGTCACACTACCTGAACAATCCATTCCGCATCAATGACTATTTCATCGGAACCATACAATTACCCACAAATCAACAACACACAATCCGACAGAATATTTCATGCTGGAACTACATACTCGCACAACCAATTCCGCATCATGACTATTTCATGCTGATCACACCCATCCTTCGGCATAACCAATGCTGCAATCATTGTCAGACTATTTCATGCGGTCACAACTCCATCCTCCGCAGACAATTGGAACCACATCATTGACTATTTCATGCTGGTAACACTCTACTCCAATCCATTCACGCATCATAGGACTATTTCATGCTGGTCTCACACCTCCAATCCATTCCGCATCATGGACTATTTCATGCATGGTCACACACCTCATCCATCACCGCAATTCAGATTGACTATTTCATGCTGGTCACACACCTCCAATCCATTCCGCATCATTGACTATTTCATGCTGGTCACACACCTCCAATCCATTCCGCATTATTGACTATTTCATGCTGGTCACACACCTCCAATCCATTCCGCATTATGACTATTTCATGCTGGTCACACACCTCCAATCCATTCCGCATCAGAGACTATTTCATGCTGGTCACACACCTCCAATCCATTCCGCATTCATTGACTATTTCATGCTGGTCACACCTCCAATCCATTCCGCATCATGGACATTTCATGCTGGTCACACACCTCCAATCCATTCCCATCAGAGACCATTTCATGCTGGTCACACACCTCCAATCCATTCCGCATTATTGACTATTTCATGCTGGTCACACACCTCCAATCCATTCCGCATCATTGACTATTTCATGCTGGTCACACACCTCCAATCCATTCCGCATCAGAGACTATTTCATGCTGACCACACACCTCCAATCCATTCCGCATCAGAGACTATTTCATGCTGTCACACACCTCCAATCCATTCCGCATCAGAGACTATTTCATGTGTGGTCACACACCTCCAATCCATTCCGCATCATAGACTATTTCATGCTGGTCACACACCTCCAATCCATTCCGCATCATTGACTATTTCATGCTGGTCATACACCTCCAATCCAATCAAAATCATTGACTATTTCATGCTGGTCACACATCTCCAATCCATTCCGCATCATTGACTATTTCATGCTGGTCAAACACCTCCAATCCATTCCGAATCATTGACTATTTCATGCTGGTCACACACCTCCAATCAATTCCACATCATTGACTATTTCATGCTGGTAACACACCTCCAATCCATTCCGCATCATAGGCTTATTTCATGCTGGTTACACACCTCCAATTCATTCCGCATCAGAGACTATTTCATGCTGGTCACACACCTCCAATCCATTCCGTATCAGAGACTATTTCATGCTGGTCACACACCTCCAATCCATTCCGCATTATTGACTATTTCATGCTGGTCACACACACTCCAATCCATTCCCGCATCAGAGACTATTTCATGCTGGTCACACACCTCCAATCCATTCCGCATTATTGACTATTTCATGCTGGTCACACACCTCCAATCCATTCCGCATCAGAGACTATTTCATGCTGGTCACACACCTCCAATCCATTCCGCATTATTGACTATTTCATGCTGGTCACACACCTCCAATCCATTCCGCATTATTGACTATTTCATGCTGGTCACACACCTCCAATCCATTCCGCATTATTGACTATTTCATGCTGGTCACACACCTCCAATCCATTCCGCATTATTGACTATTTCATGCTGGTCACACACCTCCAATCCATTCCGCATCATGAGACTATTTCATGCTGGTCACACACTCCAATCCATTCCGCATTATTGACTATTTCATGCTGGTCACACACCTCCAATCCATTCCGCATCAGAGACCATTTCATGCTGGTCACACACCTCCAATCCATTCCGCATCAGAGACCATTTCATGCTGGTCACACACCTCCAATCCATTCCGCATTATTGACTATTTCATGCTGGTCACACACCTCCAATCCATTCCGCATCATTGACTATTTCATGCTGGTCATACACCTCCAATCCATTCCGCATCATTGACTATTTCATGCTGGTCACACACCTCCAATCCATTCCGCATCAGAGACTATTTCATGCTGGTCACACACCTCCAATCCATTCCGCATCAGAGACTATTTCATGCTGGTCACACACCTCCAATCCATTCCGCATCATAGACTATTTCATGCTGGTCACACACCTCCAATCCATTCCGCATCATTGACTATTTCATGCTGGTCACACACCTCCAATCCAATCTAAATCATTGACTATTTCATGCTGGTCACACATCTCCAATCCATTCCGCATCATTGACTATTTCATGCTGGTCAAACACCACCAATCCATTCCGAATCATTGACTATTTCATGCTGGTCACACACCTCCAATCAATTCCACATCATTGACTATTTCATGCTGGTAACACACCTCCAATCCATTCCGCATCATAGGCTATTTCATGCTGGTTACACACCTCCAATCCATTCCGCATCATTGACTATTTCATGCTGGTCACACATCTCCAATCCATTCCGCATCATTGACTATTTCATGCTGGTCACACACCTCCAATCCATTCCGCATCATTGACTATTTCATGCTGGTCACACACCTCCAATCAATTCCACATCAGAGACTATTTCATGCTGGTCACACACCTCCAATCCATTCCGCATCATAGACTATTTCATGCTGGTTACACACCTCCAATCCATTCCGCATTATTGACTATTTCATGCTGGTCACACACCTCCAATCCATTCCGCATCGTAGACTATTTCATGCTGACCACACACCTCCAATCCATTCCGCATCAGAGACAATTTCATGCTGGTCACACACCTCCAATCCATTCCGCATCAGAGACTATTTCATGCTGATTACACACCTCCAATCCATTCCGCATCATTGACTATCTCATGCTGGTCACACACCTCCAATCCATTCCGCATCAGAGACTATTTATGCTGGTCACACACCTTCAATTCATTCCGCATCAGAGACTATTTCATGCTGGTCACACACCTCCAATCCATTCCGCATATTGACTATTTCATGTGGTCACACACCTCCAATCCATTCCGCATATTGGACTATTTCATGCTGGTCACACACCTCCAATCCATTCCGCATCATTGACTATTTCATGCTGGTCACACACCTCAAACCATTCCGCATCATTGACTATTTCATGCTGGTCACACACCTCCAATCCATTCCGCATCATTGACTATTTCATGCTGGTCACACACTTCCAATCCATTCCGCATCATTGACTATCTCATGCTGGTCACACACCTCCATTCCATTCCGCATCATTGACTATTTCATGCTGGCCACACACCTCCAATCCATTCCGCATCATTGACTATTTCATGCTGGTCACACACCTCCAATCCATTCCGCATCATAGACTATTTCATGCTGGTCACACACCTCCAATCCATTCCGCATCATTGACTATCTCATGCTGGTCACACACCTCTATTCCATTCCGCATCATTGACTATTTCATGCTGGTCACACACCTAAAATCCATTCCGCATCATTGACTATTTCATGCTGGTCACACACCTCCAATCCATTCCGCATCATTGACTATTTCATGCTGGTCACACACCTCCAATCCATTCCGCATCATTGACTATTTCATGCTGGTCACACACCTCCAATCCATTCCGCATCATTGACTATTTCATGCTGGTCACACACCTCCAATCCATTCTGCATCATAGACTATTTCATGCTGGTCACACACCTCCAATCCATTCCGCATCATAGACTATTTGATGGTGGTTGTACACCTCCAATCCATTCCGCATCATTGACTATTTCATGCTGGTCACACACCTCCAATCCATTCCGCATCGTAGACTATTTGATGGTGGTCGTACACCTCCATTCCATTCCGCATCATTGACTATTTCATGCTGGTCACACACCTCCAATCCATTCCGCATCGTAGACTATTTGATGGTGGTCGTACACCTCCATTCCATTCCACTCCGAACACCCCCATCTCTCCTAGTTCCTACTCTTCAGCTGTTTGAGTACACATAAAAAATATCATTTGAAATTCGACTTTAACACAGATTCGATTCATCTTAAGCGTTTTTGCTTTGTTGTTGTAAGTGCACTTTTTCCCAAGATAAATTAACATTATGATTTTAGTACATTCAGTGATACTTCGTCAGTTCAGTAATAAGTGAGTAGAAAATTGGCACAGGGGTGCTTAAGTTTCAGTTGATTGAGGACTGGACCCGTAAGTGGGGTGATTCTGGCGTTGTGGGTTTGAATATCTGCTGGGTCGCTTCGGTAAGGAGGATGGTTCCATCGGAGTTAACATCGGTTCTGATTCCATTTTCCAAGTAGTCCTTCGAATGAGACTATAAACCGAGGTTCTGTATGAAAACGCACGCGTAATATCCCGCACACACGTAAAATTCCGTCACCAACTTTCGGAAGAGAAGGCCAGTTTGGCTGTTGGTATGGATGACAGTGCACTCTGCGTGAAAAATCAAAACAATGAAGAAAGTAGCTGGATTCGGTTAAATGACACGGGTAACAACAGAATGTAGCGCCAACAGGCAGCTCTTTAATTGGCTCTACCCTGGAAGGCAACCTGATGTGTAAATTGTAAACGAAACCGTGGATTGTAACCAAAGATATGTACTGTGTAAGTATATTTGATGGCAATAAAGGACTCCAAAATGCCACCGTTGGAGATCCTTAGAGTTACAGCCGAAGAACATCTGCACCTCCATACCCATCTGCAGATCTGTACCCATCTACACCTCTCTATCCATCTGCACCTCTATACCCATCTGCAGATCTGTACCCATCTACACCTCTCTATCCATCTGCACCTCTATACCCATCTGCAGATCTGTACCCATCTACACCTCTCTATCCATCTGCACCTCTATACCCATCTGCAGATCTGTACCCATCTACACCTCTCTACCCATCTGCATCTCTCTACACATCTGGCTGTCTTTCTTGTGGCTGTTAAAAACCTGGAAGAACTATATTAGGTTTTAACTTTAAAAGCATCATCTAACTTCTTTCTGTTTCCTTAAGAAACGCATCAGTCTTTGAGGGTTTTTTTTAAAACACTCTTACTCTCCAATTATGGCCTGCAATCGATGTCATAGGTTCTTTATTGTATGTGCCACATTTCTAAGAAAACCGTTTTTATTTATATAAAGAAATGAAAACGTATATGTGCCTAC
>CM065735.1:7171169-7176169 GCA_033310375.1 Conus canariensis
GTGACTGTTAACGGTTTGTATATATGCCAACAGCTGCTGCATACCAACTTACAAGCCGCCAATATAAATCAGGTGGGCTATAACAGCCATTTTGTGAACGCTTTTACCTTGCTATGAAGGTTCTACATTCATTGAACACGTTTTGCCATAGAATAATTACCGTGTACTCATATACATCTATCATCAGCGTGTCATGTTTTACTGTATTCAAAAAGGCTGTGCTAGTCTGGAGTAAGTGTCAATCTATGCTGTTGTTGTTTTTTTTTAATTCTCCAGCTGTTGTTGCTGTTTACATGTATTGGTACAGGGTATATGTGCAAGCTTGGAACATCCTTTTTGGGGGATGGGGGATGATTGGTCTCCTGATTGGTTGTATGTACCGTGGGGAAGCATTTCTGCTAAGCGATTTAGTGTCATAAGTGGCATTCGATTACAGTTAGGGGCGGGGTGGTATAATATCTCATCTTGATAGCAAGAGTTACCCTACTTGCTCGTTATTTACAATTTACTGTTCCCTGCCATATTTCAGACTGCTTTTTATAATGCACAAAGTCGTTCAATTTGTGTACAGTATATAACAGGGTTGTTAGTTTTTTCCCTAAAATCTTTAGACATCCTGCACTTCAATTCACTGATAATTACTGGTACTCTAGTATCTGCATCATTTCTTCTAACTTCTTGATTTTAAAAATACCATGGACATAATAATATCAAATGCACATTTGATCTGTTGTGGTTATGTTGTCTATTCTAAACTTAAAATAGACGTTAAATAGCAGTTCAGCACAATTAACACATTTGTTTTTCAAATAGTCCATTGAATCGTCCTTGAATTCTTAAGAACTGGCTCAAAACAACATGTGGTTATCTAGCGTGCCTTTGTTAATACCACAACAGTTGCATCGATCATTCTCGACCACTCCCATTCTTTTTAGAATGATATTTGAAACTAGAATTGTGTCATATCATCAATTGAAACTATTTGACTTTTATTTTCTGTATTTTTCCTTCAAGAAAGTATCTCCAATCCACTCGGATATTTGATCTGATTTTTCGCTGAAGAAAAGGCTTGGTATTAAGTGTTCCAGGTTCATCTGGGAACAAATAATAATTAAGTCCTTGATCCTATACTAATACTTCTCATCATTTGTTCAGTTTTATTTTGACCAGTCGTCAAGTTGTTTTCGAATTTCACTTTTTCTAACATGTCCCTTCGTAACGTGAAGGCAACCAAGATGATAAAGATAATTACCTATGTTTATAACTTTTTTTTAGAAAGTTTCTTACTTTAAGATTATCCCCTGTTCCCTAAAAGATGTCCACAACACGAAACACCTCTTCTGCTATATGCATTTTGAAACAAAAATGAAAATTGTTGAATATGGATTTGTCATTATGAAAGATAAGTTTAGCTGCAATCTGTTCAGTGTTATCTGAATCACTGTGAGCATCTCGATTGTCATTAGATGAAAAACACACATCCTTCCAAAAATGATCGCACTTACTATTTCTGAACAACAATTTGCAAACGTTCTGGTCCACTGTGCATTTTTTAAAATGCTTTCTGATTCATAATAATTTGAAAGTTTGCATAAAAAGCTTGTCTGTTTGACAATCTTGTTTCTTCATTTTCAGTATAATTCTGTGCATACGTTCTCTCAAGTTTACCAGCTTTTATGATTGTTTCTTTTTTTTTTTTAAATATTTTTCAACAGTTTCACACTTTTTGTCGTGCGTGTTCAGACCCAATAACCACAAAATATACTAAATTGTTTTAAGGGGATGTAGTTGGGAGCAGGAGGGGAGGGAGGGATTAAATGGATGACGCTGATATATAAATATTCAATCCTTCACTGACAGCAATGGGAATCATCGAGTTCTACATTGTGAACAGAACTGTTTGCTTGTTGTGCCTGACCAGTGTTTCCTATGGTCTCCTGGATGAGAAGTCCTCAGTGGTCATGATCTTCAGCAGCTAGGACAGTCCACCTACAGTGCCATGTAATGTTGTGGTGTTTCCCATGACATGGGGGGGGGGGGACATCACACCCTAACGACTCCCAAGACGGCCAGTAAATGAAAGAAGAGGGAAATCCAAGTGAATGATGGAAAGAGAAAAATAAGCAAAAGTGAGTCATATGTAAACAAAGTAAAGAACCATATTTAAATCTATGCTTGGAGATCCAATACCAAGGGTAAAAGACCCTGTCAGGGGAATGAGGCAGGAACAGACAAAGAGCAAAGAGGCATAACACTCAACTACTCACTATCTCCAGACCACTCCAGGAAGTACGGAACAAATAATATTTATCAAATTTTAAATATACAAATTTACACAAATATATTAAACACCCAAATCACTCACACATACACTCCATTTATGAGATGGGGGCACCTATCAAAGAAGAGGGAGGAAAGACAGGAAAAAGAATAACTACCACAAAAAAAAAAACAAAGAAGAGTGTAGATCCTATCAGGAGCTAACTATCGCTAAGGGACAAAATAACCCGATAGAGGGGAGCTCAAAAAAACCCACCACCACCCGGATCTCACTGCCACCCAACCTATCACCATCTAAAGCTACCCCCAACAAATAGAAGAGGAAGAGGAGAAACAAACTAATACAACCAACAGGGCATAACAATATGCATTAGATCACACTAGCGCACGCACACAAATCCACAGCCCATACACCACACACACTTGCCACATAACTGATTTGTTGAAGACTGTCCCAGGAGTGTTCCACAGATTAGATCTCCGGAGCAAGACTGGCTGCTCTCCTCACTGGCGTCTAGAAGACTCATTCCTGCACCGGACTCCTCCAGCACCCCTCAGGCTCGGCTCCGTATCCTCCTCTCTGGGACCATCCTCCAGGTCGCCCAACGTCAGCAACTGTGGCCTATCAGAACGGTGGGTGAAGACAGAAGAGAACTACTGGAAAGCTTCACTCAACGAAGAGCCCAAAGCCCCACCAGTACATGCGCCACCTCCAACGAAGGAAGTAAAAGTCTGGAACGACTCCGAAGAATGTTGTTGGTAACCCAAGGATTGAGATCCTTCCAAAAGTCAGTGGACTGCCTTCCGCCCAGCGAAGGGTTCCGGCCCGGTTCCGCTACTCTCCACGACGAAGTGGAAAAATAAATATGGCTACCAACAGAGGGCGTGGCCTCTTACCAGAAAAGCAAAAGCCAAAAGAATGAGAGAGCCGAACACTGGCATAGCGCAGAAGGTTCCCCCCTCCACCCCACATAAACACCTACTCACATTAAACACACGCTAAGCATAAACAACACACTTTACGCACAGAACACGTGCAAGACACTTCCCTGCACCGTTATTAGAATGACAGCACACACACCCTTCATCCCGGTCTCCCTCTTCCCTCTCACACTATTCCTGTGTGAGGGGTTTACTGAGGGGATGCATGATCCACACGGGCGGTGCACAAACTGAATGTGACAGAGGAGCAACCCCCCCCCCCCTCTCCTCTGCACTCCACATACTAAGTATATGCCGCTGTCAACCTCTGTGACGAACAGCCCATTAAAACTCAATGTATAAATTCAAACACTGGTCCGCCCGTGACATCCAAACCAAATAAAAAACGGAAATAACTCAGACACGAGATACAACACAGTAAGAAATAAAACGAATGAAGTCACTTTCAAACTGTAATGACTGCAGGCAGAAGTGAAAACATGAAAACATTTGTTGAAATGCTGAACCGTCAAATCTGCCCCCTCCCTTTTTCTCCTCCCAACCCAGTCCCATTTTACTCATTTCATTTTCACAGCAGAAGTCATTTTCACAGCAAAAGAAGTCAGTTTCAAAGCAGAAGTCATTTTAATAGCACAAGAAATCATTTTCATTTTCATGGAAGACTCGTTCACCCTCACTTGGTTTTAACTCTACATGTTTATTCCTGATGTTTGTCTGGCTATAGAGGTGGATGCATGAATGTAAACACTTGACAGCAGTTGGTGTAAATAATGTATATGCCCCCTGCTCCTTTAACTGTGTGCTGCTGATATAAACAACGTGTTGTCTCTCAACTGCTTTGTCTTGGATGATGAGTCACTGCTGCAGCTGATTATGTGTCCAAAGGCAGAGGCTTGGAAACAAATTCAGTATCTCACAGTGCAGCTGCCATTACTGAGTGGAGCTCATAATTTCATTACACCTGAGGGCTGATCAAGTAACTGACATACCTGTTCAAAATATATGAAACACAACATATTTTTCAGAAGATTAACAACAAACAATACGTATTGGAACTGAACAAAACCTATTTAAGTTCAGAACACATTTCACTGTAGATAGGGACACAGGTTCACAGATGGTTGACTGCTGATGTCTCGTTGCTTTGCTTCAGAAAGAGGATAAAGGGCATATAATTAGTAGGTACGGTATGGGGCAGGAGTGATGAGGAAGAGGATTAGGGAGGGGGGGTATGAAGGGGGACAAAGAGTTGCACCGATTTCACCTTCACGCGTGCGGCACGTCGGCTGTGCGTGATACATGGCATGCTGGGAAAAATCCAGACAAGAGCCAATGAAATATCAGTCTGATGCAATGTAAAAACAGCGGATGAATGACAGCTAATGGAAAGCAACACTTGTAGTGACGTCTGTCGAGCCCTAAGCTAACAAGAAGACTGCCACGTTGAGATCAGCAGGTATCATTTGCCCAGCATTCTCCAAACCTAGCACACCACCTGCTCGCCACACAGACCAGAAGCCTGACGTCAAGTCCACAGTGAGTTACTTGTTGCACACTGTGTTCACTGAGTTGGGGAATTACTGAGGTTCAGTTAAGCGCTGTTCTCACATATTGAAACTGGAAAGATTTCTTGTGAACATTGATGCGTTTTGTGTGGGTCACTGACTCAGTGGACGGATTTTTTCTGAAGCTCTCTGTGGCGTGGTTTATGACCAGATTGTTCTGAACTGCTGTGTTCATTGTGGCTGAATTACTAACATTGTTTTTAGAGCTCAAAG
>CM065735.1:7181169-7191993 GCA_033310375.1 Conus canariensis
GGAGGGAGTGGAGTGTGCGGTGGAGCAGAAGGGAGATGGAGGGGTTGAGACGAGAGGAAGGGGCATATAACTGTATTTGGGTTTGGTTTGATTTTCGTTTTTGTTTTTGTCTAGTTTTGTTTTCGTGTGTGTGTGTGTGTGTGTGTGTGTGTGTGTGTGTGTGTGTGGTGTGTGTGTGTGTGTTTTCCTGACAGCCGTATGTGGGGCTATTCATATAAAGTTTTGAACACTTGAACCATCAACTCAATCATATTAGATTTGTGATAATGTTATGCGAATGCGCGCGCGCGTGTGCGCGTGTGTGTATGTATGCGTGTGCGACGCGCGCGCGCGTGTGTGTATGTATGTGTGTGCGTGTGTTGTGTGTGTGGTGTGTGTGTGTGTGTGTGTGTGTGTGTGTGTGCTTTTGGAGTTGTTTTGTGTTTGTGTAAGATAAAGTTGATTTTGAAGAGTGTGCTTGCTTTTCATTAAAATTTTACGATTTTGCGTCAGGCATTGGTGCTAGGATAATTCTGAAATATGTAGTTGGGGGATTCCTAACTTTTGAATTTCACTTGTCCAGTTTTCTACTTCTTGGCTCCACACTCTTTGGGAAAGTATTGGGGTGCCACACTTAAAGACGATTGACCAGATTCCTCCAAGGCTCTCATCTGTGTGTCATGGCTTGGTCTTTGCAAAAGTGTCCTCGTCCATTCTGCAGTTTTGTTGGTCCTTTTTTCATTCCCCTTCGACTCCTTTTATCAGCAGTTTCCTGGGTGGTGGTTTAAGTGAGTCATGGACCTTTTTACATGGCCATATTACCCTAGATGTTTTTCCTAATTATCAGCTGATACCCATACAATTCAACGTGGTGGTAGATGTTTTCTCACACTTGTTTGTTGGTGTTTGTAACTTAGTTCACAAATGTTTCATTTCAATTTACAACTTTTAATGTTTGTAGTGATCAAATCACGAAAGTTAGAAAAATGATTATCATCACGAAATTTGTCTATATGCAGCAGCTTAGGAATAGTAAAGTGATCAACAAACAGTTTTTCTTTTTTATACATGAAGCTCTGTATATCCACACTGACTTTTATACATGAACGACTTATCAAGAGTTTCCAAATACAGCCTAAAACAGAAACAATTTCATTTCTGATCTCTTTTTGTTTCTACTGTTGGTTTTGATGTTGCTGTTATTGTTGCTGCTGCTGCTGCTGCTGCTGTTTGTACGTATTTGGTTGATTTCTTCTACAGTTGAGTCCATAAAACGTTCAGAAAGACATGGCAATAACCAGATTTATATTAAGATTGGGGGAATCCATATTTGGCAATTGATTTGCATATCTGGGCCAGTTTTGACTTTCGGTTATGCCATTGAAGCGTTTAATGTCATCGTCTAATTCAAGAATTCGCTAGAAGCCTCTTTGACTCGCTTCCAGTCAGTTTCTTTGTTTGAGTAAATGTTTGCATGTTCTTTTATAAGGTGAAAAAAGCTGTAAATTTTGCGGCGATTATCTTGTACTGTTTATGTTTTTCTTCTTTGTCAGGCTCATATTTAGCTTGGAATATAAATTGAGACAGGGTGTTAGAATAAAGACAGTGAGTGGAAAACAAACAGTTCCATAACCAACACTTTGTTAGCTTCCCATTCCCCTTTTCCTCTCCCCCTCCCCCCCCCCCCACCCCCCTCCCCCTCCCCCTCCCCACACACTCCACTCTCTCTCCTCTCTCTCTCTCTCTCTCTCTCTCTCCCCCCCCCCCTCACATACACCAAATATAAAAGTATAAATTATCTGTCTGTTTTGGGGACTGAGAGAACTTCTTCATGCTGAAAATGGCCCAGTGGCTTTTATGACCGGATGGGTGTGTGGTACACCAGCTGGCACTATCCATAAAATGCCATGTGTTTGCAACATACAGCTGTGCAATGTGTGTGTGTGTGTGTGTGTGTGTGTGTGTGTGTGTGTGTGTGTGTGTGTGTGTGTGTGTGTGTGAAAGAGATAGAGAGAGGGCACAGCTCTTATATGTTGTGAAGATCTAATGAAAATGCCACTATCAGTATATTGGATTTCCCTTATATCCAAGGCGAAAAATGCACGTCGTTTTGGTCAGTCTATGCTTTGTGAGATACAACATCCCTCTGGAATATTATCTTGTTTGACAGCCAGAGAACTTATTATTGTACAGCTAGTCTGCTGAATAGACACAATTTTTGTATTGTTACATTTTTGGTTGTTCACTTTTCCTTAAATTTTTTTTACATTTTTGTTTGGCTTGTTTATCTTATGAAATGCTTTTTGTCAGAATAACTGTGCTCATGAATAGATATTCCTATATCGTCCATGATCTTATCAACTATATTGATAAGTCATATCTTTGTGACATTAAGGGTATGAAAAATGACAGGAACGACTACAATCGGCATAACTGCAGTTATGCCTGTAAATTCAGTTTATTATAGAGCTAGACCCAAACAGCCCCTTCACAGTGTTTCAATGGAATGCAAGGTCTATTTCCACTAACCTGTTATCTTATGAAAGTCATGTTCTGGAGAAAGGCTACAGTGTTTTAGCGCTCCAGCCATTGAATGTGGAAAAGAAAAAGCTTCCCAATCTTAAGAATTATTACTATCCACCTCCTTACAGTATCGGTGAGGTAAATAAAAAGGTGCAAACTGCTATCTATATTAGATTTGACCTTGAGTTTACAAATATTAGCCCACTTCCAGCGCCCATAGATAAACAAGATGTGTTTGCTACAGGTGCTGTCATCAAAATAAATAAGGAATCAGTTTATAATGCTCTGTCTGTGTACTATCCTAATGGTCCTAAAGACGATGACACAGATTGGCTAAAACATACTGATTTTACAAAGAGGAAGTGGATTTTTATGGGTGACTTTAATCTAATGCTCATGCGCCCTTTTGGGACACAAGTTGTAATAAAATGACATCAAATAGATTTGTTGAAAATATTGTTGATTCAAGTTTAATTTTATTAAACGACGGTAGAACTACGAGAATTTCTGATGTAGTTACTCACACGTCTAGTACAATAGATCTTACGCTTGTTTCCCCAAATATAGCAGTAAACTATACCTGGTCCACAGTAGAAGATTGTTTAGGGAGTGATCACCTTCCCATTACAATACTTTTTAATGAAAATATATTTGATGAACCGTCTACCACTGAATGCAAAATTGCAAAATTCCAAAATTTAACTATAAATTGGCCGACTGGGAAGCCTTTCAAACTTTTCTTCTGTCACAAAATACATCACCAATTGAGGATGATGATCTGGATATATTTTATGCTAATTTCTCAAAAGTAGTATTATTAGCAGCTGAAAAGACTATCCCAAAACATAAATACAAAAAGATTGGAAAATATGTAGGCAACGTATGATGGACAGAAGAATGTAGACTCGCTGTACAGTCAAAGCGAATAAGTTACAAAACATGGATAAGAAATAAGTCAGAAGAAAACTTTATAATCATGAAACAAGAAAAGAATAAATGTACTAAAATTATTGCTCAAGCTAAAAAGAAGTACTGGATTGAGTTTTGCGAAGCCGATGTATTGGAATCAAAAGATTTATTTAAAGTTTGGAAAAAAGTTAAAGAAATGAAAATTTGCTATAGAAGTCAATCATGCCCTATAAAGTTACAAACTGATTTTCCTTCTGCTTTGGATAAAGCTGAAGCTTTTTTCTGGGTTTTTTTCAGCTTGTAGTCAGTCTAAAAATCTTCAGCCAGAAAACAGTCGTCACAGAAA
This sequence comes from Conus canariensis, assembly GCA_033310375.1. Classification (NCBI taxonomy): domain Eukaryota; kingdom Metazoa; phylum Mollusca; class Gastropoda; order Neogastropoda; family Conidae; genus Conus; species Conus canariensis. The sequence continues at coordinate 7,184,927 of CM065735.1, forward strand.
CAATGAGGAACAAAAAGATGATTACATGGTTACTCCACAAGAAAACGAACATTTCCTAAACTCACCTTTACTGTTGTCAGAACTAACAGAAGCATTAGATTCTATCCCTTTGCATGATTCATTTGTTGGCCTTGATGGAGTGTCCTATCAACTCATCAGACACTTACCGTCTTCGTGGAAAGTATTACTGCATTCATTATTCCAAAAATGTTAAATTAATGGCACTATTCCAAGAATCTGGAAAAGTTCGGTAGTAGTCCCAGTACTCAAGGAAGGTAAACCGAGGACATCTTTACATAGTTAAAGACCCATAGCTCTAACATCTCATGCTGGTAAACTTTTAGAGAAAAAAATATTCAAAAACGACTGTTATATTACTGTGAAAAAAATGGCGTGATTCCTTTCCTTTCCTTTCCTTTCGAAAAGGTCGTTGTACCACAGACCATTTAGTAAAACTGACCAATCACATTAAAAAAAAGCAATTCTCCCGCAGAAAAAGCACTTTGGCTACATTTTTTTATGTCAAAAAAGCATATGACTGCGTACGCGTATGGCACGCAAGGCTACTTTTCAAATTAAAAAATGTTGGTATTTCTGGGAGAACGTTTGATTACATTAAAAGGTTCCTAACAGAAAGAAGCATATGTACACGAATTGGAAGAACTTATTCAACCTTTAGGAATGTAGATATGGATATTCCTCAGGAATCAGTTATTGCTCCCATGTTGTGTACAATCCTAATCCATGATTTTCCCAAATCTATGTCGAAAGCCACGCATGTAGTTCAATATGCAGATGATATCGCTATTTGGATAACTGTACATTAAGGAAACATTCAAATAAAAGAACAAGAGAACTATAAAATAGGCATTCTGGCTCACCCACCTCCGCCAGCTCCAACCGGCTAAAGCCAGTTTCGCTGTTGCTCCGCCGGCTTACCCAGAATGCCTATTTTATAGTTCTCTAATAGTAAACACTTTACAAACATACATAATGTGTAGGATTATCTGTTTTTTAACACTAATTTAGAAAACTTTTTGAGACTTAAGTTTTTCTTGATCAATAAACATCATTTTTACGCATACATTCATCAAATGTAAAATAAATTTTTGCAAAACTCTTCACATCTGGCCGCATTACTGATCACCTCTGGATCTCACTTGAGACCCTATGGCGCCCTAGGGCCCAAGCCAGACCCAGAGGGTCACATATAACACGGCCAGATGTAAGGGTTTTGGGAATATGCCTCCAACAGTAGTATACTTTTATACTTGTTTGCCTGCTTTCTATTTGTCTAATTTGGGCAATCCCCTCACCCCCATTTTAGTGGTCCTTCCCATAGCCGCACCAGGGCGACCATTTTAGGTTTACGGGCGTTTATAGCCGCGCCAGTGACCATATTCTGGTTTACGGGCGTTTATAGCCGCGCCAGTGACCCAATACGAAAGTAGGAAGGATCACTTGAGGGCAGGGAAGAGGGCAAATTTAGACTTTTCAATGCCATGACAACCAAGTATTTAAAACTACTGCAGGCATATCCCCAATGTTGTTAACTTCAAGATTTATATATATACTGTACACAAACAAACGCTTTACAATTACATGGTGTCTACTTGTAAAGTTGTTTTTATTTGCCTAGAGTAAAGTTGTTTTTAAAGTTGTTAAAACAACACCAAAAGCTAAATAACAAAGTGCATCTTACCTTACTTTTTAGTCACTACTTTTTAATAAATATTTGTTTTAAATGCTTTTAGATTTAAATATAAAAATGCTGCTTTTAATACATAAAATTGGGAAAAGATTATTTTGAGGTGGGGAATTTAGCCGCCTAAATTTATACAATGACGTCTAACGCCTGTACTAAACGACGCCAGTGGGGAATTTAGCCGGCTAAATTTATACAATGCCGCGTGGGCGGCCTGCAGTAAACGACGCCCTTACATCCGTTATGTGTAACTTGACACGAACCCGGAAACAGTGCGGCGCTTTGACTCGGCTATTGTGCAGTTGAGTAAGCCGTGGCTAGACATGTCTGACCTAGATACTACATAAAGGCAGAAGGGAGTTGTCTCCCCGGAAAAGAATGTAACAATTAATTGTGAAAAAAAATCGTCATTAAGTCGTTCTAGGTTCTTATTCAAGTCGGCATCACGTTCTTATTTAAGTTCTTAACAAGTTTTTATTCAAGTTCTAACAAGTCAACATCAAGTTCTTAACAAGTTCTTATTCAAGTACTTATTCAAGTTCTTAACAAGTCGTCATCAAGTCGTCATTAAGTTCTTATCAAGTCGTCATTAAGTTCTTATTTAAGTTTTATTAAGTCGTCATCAAGTCGTTATTAAGTTCTTATTCAAGTCACTTATAATTATTTATTAAGTTCTTGAAATATTATTCCATCTGAAATGGATCAAAATGATCTTTTGTTGTTGGCGGTTCTGGCATGCTTTTTTTGTTTGGCTTCTGTATTTAGTGGCTGTGATTTTTTTGACTGCTTTGGTTTTTGCTGGCGTTGTTTATATGTTTTATAAACGTAATAACCACCCCCACCAACAGCAATGACGCCAAAAATGCTAACTCTTTTAATCCAAATAATCCATGTCGACTTTGGTGTTGTAGGTCTTGAATCAACTTGTGTATTTACAGCTGGCATTGAAACAACTGTTGGCGGTGTTATGTTTTCATTATGAGTTATATTCTGTGATTGCAACATTAATTTTTTTTGTTTGTTCCACTCTGCTAATTTTTTTTCCTGCTGCAACACGCCCAGGATGAGGAGGCTTTTTACTGGTCACTTTCTCCATCAATGTTTTCTGCTGATTTTCTGGCTCGTCATTTTGAAGGGAAACAAAATCTATATGATTAAAAGTAATTAATCCCATGATTAATGGCGACAATAATGTTCCAAATCTGTAATATAGATCACATCCTAGAGACTCTAATGACTTTGTTAAAACTGGATCCTGCGTTAAATCATACATAAAATCTTGTTCAGAATCAAATGGGAGCAAATCTACTAACTAGTTTAGTGTACAAACTAAGAACAGTTTGTCCGACACTTTTGACCATTCTTGACCCCAGTTGCGCTTCATACCTGTTGTGATACTTTACAATGTCTTGTGGCGACATCTGTTGAATCTGTTCTATGCTGAATTCATTTCCAAGGTACTGTTTTGTTTTTCCACACGCCGCCAAAGAATACAGCCTTTCCTTTGGCGCATAATAGCTTGGTCATCAACTTGATCATTTGTAAGTTCAGGAAGTAAATCATCGCAGTTCATGTTTTATTAATGAATAAATATTATTTTATTTTTTAAAAATGAGCACCGAAAAAACTATTACTAACCTTGTATACCATTCTGCTGTTATTGGAGGCCTAAGTGTAGGATACACAATGCTTGGTAAAAGCCTGTTAAAAATAAAACCAGCAGATCTTGGCAAACTAGGCTTTGAAGACTCAGCAAAGCTGATTGCTGTTATTACAGCTTCATTTGCTACGAAAGATTTTCTAGTTAAGCAAGGAATAATTCCAGACAGTATCAATATGTAAAATTAAAAAAAATACATTTATAAAAATGGCTTCACTCGTAATGATGATAGGCGGCGCAGTGGTCAACGCGCTTGCTTTCAGCGGAAGTAATTACGCGTTTAGTAAACTACAAATAACGATGAGAGAAAAAGACATAACAGAGCTATGGAGCAACTAGCCGCTGCACAAGACACCTATGAAAAGCAAAGAATGGAGCAGTTAGATTTTATTAACGACAGACTTAAACAACAGGGACATGCAGCTTACACATTTAAAGATGTTGACCAGGCAATAAAAGAATATTTTCTAGTAACAGGCAAGCCAATCGAGACATTGCCTCCACCAAAATTTAGCGACTTTTATCAACCATCAGAAAAACAAAAGATGCAAGAAATATTGTTTATTGTCTTTGGCATGACCGTTGTGTATTTTGTTGCACATAATATTGGCTGAATAAAAAATGAACAAGATCTATTATTCGCCAAAAGGATATTTGGAAGGGAATAACAGCAATTAAAAAGCTAAGCAAGCAGCTGGAGTCAGTGAACAAACAGCAAAAGAATGGTTTATCTAAACAAGCGATTTGGCAAATTTATCTACCAGCGCCTAAACAAATACAGAGACCACACTTTGTGAATATAACTCCAAACGACACCCATCAAATGGATCTTCTATATTTACCCCATGATACGATTAGACGAAAAAGATTTAAGTACGCACTTACAGTCATTGACATAGCTTCAAGATACAAAGATGCGGAACCATTAACACAAAAGAGTGCTTCTGCTGTTGCTGTCGCTATAACAACTGATATATCAACGAGGCCCGTTAACTTATCCTCGCATGATTCAAGTCGATGATGGAAAAGAATTTAAAGGTCAAGTAAATCAATTATTGTTAAAACATAGAGTTAACCATTAAAAGAGGCATTCCGGGTGTTCACAGATCACAGGGTTTGGTTGAAAACTTTAACAAACAGTTATCTGAAAGGCTTTTTTCCTACCAGTATCACAGAGAGCTGGTTGACAATTCTCGCAACACAGAATGGGTAAAAAGACTGCCCTCAGTTTTGCGCGCAATGAATAATGAAAGAATTTAAAGGTCTAAAACCAGTACAAGCAATCAGAAAACAAACAATAAATGTTGTTGAAGGAGAGTCTTCATCAAGCAAAACTATTACCATTTGGTTTGAAAGTGAGATACCTTTATTCACCGGGAGAAGCGGAAGGGGACAACTCGCATCAGGGCAACAGATCCAGTTTGGAGTGTTGATCCATATGAGATAAAAAAAATTGTGAAAATGAATCCACCCGTTTATTATTTACGAGAAACTGACACAACAAAACGACCAGCCCCTCAAAGATCTTTTGTGAAGGAAGAACTGCAGATAATCCCAACAGACACAGTTCCGCTTTAACTGATTTACGTAAATATATTTGAGTTAAAATGGAAGCTCAAAAAAAATTATTTGCGTATAGATTTATTATTAAAACAATGATAAAGAATAAACTACCCATTGATCCTAATTTATATGAAAAAATCAAAAATCTTGAAAAAATCAAAAATCTTGAAACAACAACCACAAATAATCCGGCTATACTGGATAAAGAAATTACTGAGTATCTAATTGCGCTTGACCAAATGTCCTCCAGTGCCCAATTGCATATGAATACTCTGGATTAACAAATACTCGTTTAGTTTTTGTTCTATCCTAATGACTTCTTTGTTACAACTGTTGTGTTAATCTCATGCAGATTAGATCGCAGCTTGTAATTGTCATGATGAAAAGTCTTATTGCCAAACAATGCTTCTTTGTAGTTGTCATGTGATATGCTTGACTGCACAGCGCTGCGAGATATTCCCTTTGCTTTTTTAACAACTTTTTTTTGGCTTGAAAGACTGTACATTTTCGACCTCAAACCAACAAACTCCTTGATCACACCTCCAGATAATTCATCCTTCATCTTACCTAAAACCTTCTTATTAATAACTGAATGCAAAGGTGAAATCTTTAGGGTAATCAGATGTGTCGTACCATCCTGCATGCCCTTTAGCTACTTCTAATTCCATGTCTTTATAGATATCTTCAGTAGGGATGTCGATTACAAAGAATCTGTATCTGTGTACAGAACTCTGGACTCTGGATACAAGGGTTTAAAGTAGTCGTAAAGAAATTCTAACATCAAAAGCTTCGACAGCTCTAAAACAGTAAACCCAATAAAAACAGGTTTTGTCCAATTTGACTTTCTTTTTTTTTCATCATTTATACCAAAAAGCTGATCATGAAATCTTCTGAAGTCCTGATAATTAGGTTTTGATGTCAACTTAATTGCATCGTTCTCTCTGGTGACCAATCTAACATCTTTACGCTTGTGCGGATTTTCCATAGTCTTTCCAAAACAGCTGTTGTTCATCAACTTGAAAAAGTCTTTTTCTGAAGCATCTGTGGATTTAGTTCTGAGATCAGTGTTCTTCATTATGTATGGTTTCATGAACTGTTCTTGATCAAAAGCAATTATACGATGAACAGCTGTCAACTTCAAACCATGTCTTAAATAAAATTGAAGAAGTCTGTAATGACAGACATAATTTTTTTTTGTCACGAAGATTAGGCACAAGTTTAGGTGGTTCTGTCATTGACACTTTTAGACTTTCTGCCGCTAATGGATAGTCATTATGGTAAATCATGAAGTTCATGAGGATATTCTAATCAACTTCTAGAATGAGACCTCTTTTACGATCAGCTTCTAGACTCTGAAGCCATTTTAAAAACTTTTGAGTGTCTTTGAGTCCTGTGTACATTTTAAAGTTGCGTAATGGAAGTGATTGCGCCATTGCCCAACCATACAGATTGTTTGCATCTAAATACATAAGATAGTTAGTCCTTTTACTTGGATCATAGTCGTCCAAGTATTTGTTGTTTGCTTTACAGTAATGGTGCGACGCCATACTGATTCCCCCACGCAATCCGTTTTCAATCATCTGAAGCATTGGCAGGTCAGACAATAAATCAATTTGTACTCCAGTAAATTTTAAGAAAAGCGTCCCAGCTCATCCCAGGCGCAGAAATGTAATGCGCGGGATCCAGGCTGTAATGTTTCATGCAGGTCTTCCTATAATTTTCAAAGACGTCCGCCAACAAACAGGTATCCGCCATTAAATAGGAATCATGATAGTCTCCCATTGTTTTACACTCTAACTTCTGCCACGCATCTTGAGCATAAGAATAATCAGAATACACTGATGTCCTTTCCTCTAAGACTACTAAAGAACGCGCCTTTAGGCGGAAGTGTATCTTCGTCAAACCTTTGCCAACTGTTCATGTACTCATAAGGGTAAACGCCCTTCTAACAAGAGTTGGGTCCAAAATATTCTTCTGTTATTGGGGCAGGACTTTAAGGACATAAGCCAGTGACTCTAATGAACCCATCATGTGTTGCATAGAGTCGTAGAAAGACATGTTATTTAAAGTGAAACACATGTACTTTTCTGATGACTGCGCAATGCATGACACCCTGAATTTCCGGTTAAAGCTTGCATT
>CM065735.1:7194593-7202093 GCA_033310375.1 Conus canariensis
AAAATCGTTACACGCATCCCAACTTTTGAAAGTGAGAGTCAGACAGTCATACACACAGCACCACACCATCCGTAACATTACCATTATTATCATTACTATAACATTATTATTATTATTGTTATCATTATTATTATTATTATTATTATTATTATCATCATCATCATCAGTATCATTATCATCAGTATTATTATTGTTGTAATTATTGTTGTTGTTAAAGCTGTTGTCCCTCCAACTACACAGAGCCTCTGCATGGTTGTCAAAACAAACAAACAAATAAAAAGAAAATAAACAAATAAATTAATAAAAATGAAGGAAAGAAAGAAAGAAGGGGAAAATGACATCTTGAAAAAAAAATAACAGAGACAAATGTGATCCAATTTCCCTTCAGGGACCTGTCAGACGTCCACCGTGTCTGGAGCACGGCATGATGGGCGGCGGAGCCCATCCCTCTCCTTCTGCCGCATTTCACCTTCCCTGAACTGAATCAGGTACCCATTTACCGCTGGGTGGACAAAGATGGTTTTTAAGCAGAAAGTAACAAAAAATCCGGTACCACGAGTGCTTCGAACTAACGTCCTTCAGCTCCGGAGATAAACGCTGTGACCGTTTGGCCATGAGCCCCTTTAACGACCAACAACAATGAATGACATGCAGGAAAACCACTGACATCCCCTCAGTGGACAAGACCAGGTAGTGGGGAGACAGTCAGGCATCTCTCTAATGCATTAATCCAAGGTTGAAACAAACAGACAAACAAATATACAACAAGATGCAAAGCATATAAACGTACTCCCAGTTTATCTTCCAGAAAAACGTCACAATCAAACATGCGTCATAATGTATTTGACGTCACAATCAAACTAGCGTCATAATGTATTTATTCACTGAGATATTCCATAAAAAAGTAAAACCGTTTTGGGCCGTTATAGCCGTTAGTAACGGTTATTCTAGTAAAATAAAATATCGGGCATCATCCGTGACCCATAATGAACATACCTACAAATATTCCGAAAGATCGGCCCAGAAGTTTTGTCTGGAGCGAGTGGAACACATTTTGACCACACACACACACACACACACACACACACACACACACACACACAGAGCATTTCTTCGTTCCCATTGTAAAGTACTCCCTGTTCTATAAGAACTGGGAGTACAAAAACGTAAACAAGAAGAACCGTTACCAAATTTCCAAATTTACGGAGAAAATCTCCACGCCACAAAAAGAAAAAAAAAAAGAAGAAAGAAAGAAAGAAAGAAAAAAAAAAAAAAAAAAAAAAAAACCTGTAGCAAGTGACATAGACGTAGGGACATCACACGATGGGAGCCGTATGTCTGCTCTGGGCAGTGTGCTCTACTGTCACGACCTAGCCACCAGATTACAACAACAACAACAACAACAAGAAAGGCTGGTGTGTCTCATGACCTAGCCGCCAGATTACAACAACAACAACAACAACCACAACAACAACAAGAAAGGCTGGTGTGTCTGAAGCTGTGTCCAGGTTTTTAAGAAACAATGTAGAAGAGTTTCTATACCAGACACAGGAGAACAGTCTACAAAGGCAGAGAATGATGGACAAGAGTAAAGAGAGACAAAAACTACACACACAGACACAGACAGACACAGACACACAGACAGACACATACAGACACACACAGACACACAGACAGACACACAGACACAGACACACACAGACACGCACAGACACGCACACATGCACGCGCGCGCACACACACACACACACACACACACACACACACACACACACACACACACACACACGCACACACAAATGCGCGAGCGCATGCACGCTCCACGCGCGCACGCACACAACACACACACACACACATGCACTTGTGCACGCATACAAGCAAGCACGCACACACGCAAGCGCGCACGCACACACGCATGTATGCTCTCTCTCTCTCCCTCCCTCTCTCTCTCTCTCTCTCTCTAATCACATGTAGTTGTTACAGATATAGTACCATTCTCCAATGGCCTAAACCACCATTTACACTACAAGTTCCAGATCGACTGGTCTGATCAGCACCTTTGTTAGTCTGGAAGCATGACCCCACCCCTCCGCTACCCCTCCTTCTCTCCTCCACCTCCTCCCTCTCTATCTCTTAATCATTGTACGCCATAGTTTAAGATTTAAACTTAATCTGAATAAGCATGCGTCATGCGTATGGCATCTGAACGAATATTCTCTCTCTCTCTCTCTCTCTCTCTCTCTCTCTCTCTCTCTCTCTCTCTCTCTCTCTCTCTCTCTCTCTCTCTCATGTATTTGAAAATCTAAAAAAAAATATGTAAAACGACAACAACAATAACAACAAGACACAAACAAACAAAGAAGGACAAAGAAAACGAAAAATGACAAAGAAAATCGATTCAGATAAAAGCTGGATTCTTTGGGTTGAATGCTTACATAAAGACACTACATGATCTACAATGGTTGAGCTCTCTCTCTCTCTCTCTCTCTCTCTCTCTCTCTCTCTCTCTCTCCCCGGGGTGCTTTTTTGTTTATCACACACACACACACACACACACACACACACACACACACACACACACACACACACCACACACACACCACACACACACACACACACACACACACACACACACGCACACGTTGTCAGTAGATGGACCAAAACGGAAGATGTGTCCTGCATGTAGTCACGCGATAGTCTTCAGAGTCACACTTTTCGGCACCAATAATGGATGATCTGAAAGAAACACCCCCCATAGCCCTCGGCCGTAAGACACAGGTGGCACTTTTTACATGGGCTCCGCGTCCTCGTCTCCTTAGGGCCGACACACACGTGGCAACAAGTTGACAAGGCTGGAAACATACACAGGTCTGAGGATGTCAAGCCGTTGCCACCACCCAAGCTGTGATCTGTTTTACACTTGTCTGCAGTATTGAGATCCGAGTGTTGTGGTACGGTAGCATCGTGGTCTGTTGGAGTTATGTTTGCTGCATGTGCACGCTCGTGCGCGCACACACGTATACACACACACACATACACGCATGCACGCACGCTCACGCACACACACACACACACACACACACACACACACACACACACACACACACACACACACATACACACACACACACACACCACACACACACACACACACACACACACACACACACACACACATACAGAGGAAGAGAGAGAGAGAGAGTGAGGAGAGGGAGAGAGAGAGTGAGAGAGGGAGAGAGAGAGACGCAGCGCGGGCGCACGCAGGGGTTATAGATAGATAGATAGATAGATAGATAGATAGATAGATAGATAGATAGATAGATAGATAGATAGACAGAGGTATGTGTATCTTCTTCTAGTCTTCTTCTTTTTTTTTTTCTCTTCTTCCACTGCTTCGTTTTGTTCTTTATCTTCTTCTAGTCTTCTCCTTCCCTCTCCTTACCATGAGCGGTCTCCTTCCGCTTCTTCTTCATTCCCTTCTTTAGTCTTCTTTTCAGTTGTGTTATTCTAAGCTTCGTTCTTCAGACTTGCACCTGCGAGGGTGTTTAGTTCTTTTTTTTTTTGCTGCCAATAGGGAATTACCCTTCCCATCACACATCAAAAGAAAGACCTTCAACTGATATCTATGCTTGCAGAAAGAAAGTTTGACCAAAGGGTTATGGAGCTAGACCACAAAGTCATGAGCTTACTTACTTAGGCCCATTGCTCTTGCCAGAGCATAGGCCATCAATAACTCCCAGCCAACGTCCACGGTCCTGGGCAATCTTTTCTAATTTGCTCCAGCTGTAACCCATCTGCCTGGTGTCCGCCTCCAGGTCCCGCCTCCAGGTGTTTCTAAGTCTTCCTCGCTTCTTTTTGCCTTGGGGATTCCAGGTACAGGGCTTTTCTTGTGGCGTTGTCCGGGGGCTTTCGGAGCGTGTGTTCTATCCACCGCCATCTTCTTTTGCCGATGTCTTGCTCTACTGGCAGCTGGTTACTTCTTTCCCACAGCTCTTTGTTGCTGATTGTGTCTGGCCAGTGGATGTGGAGGATCTTCTTCTTCTTCTGCGTTCGATTGAAGCTGGATGCGTCAGACTTGTAACCCGGCCGCCATGATGAAGCCCGCGGTCTTCTCCAGGTCAGAACGGGCTCCCCAAAGCTGCGCCTGTAACTCCGCTCCCCCCCGGCCAGGTTTTGTGTCGTAGAGCTGCGTGAGTAGGACAGCGCAGGAGGACATGTTCAGGGGTCTGGGGTCCAGTGCCGCATGGACACTGGTCAGTGTAGGTGATCTTCAGGCGGTTAAGGTGGCTCAGCAGTCTGCAGTGGCCGGTCCTCAGTCTGAAGAGGATTGTCTGCTGGTGCCTTTGGAGCTGGTGGATCGGGTCAGCACCACTCTCTGCACCCAGCCTTCTCTTCCACTGGGACTGAAACTGGTTGTGGATGATGGTCTTGGCCTCCCTGTAGGTCACGGGGTGGCTGAACTGCTCCATTTTGCTGCCTGCTTTGGAGAGAGCATCAGCTTTTTCGTTGCCCATGATCCCACAATGAGACGGAATCCACTGAAGCGTAATGACAGACTGTTTTGAGAGTTCATGGAGGGCAGCCTTGATGTCTTGCGTATGTTGTTCATTTCTTGTGTTCTGAAGTCCCTGCAGCAGAGATCGGCAGTCTGTGAAGAAGACAACCTTCTGTGATGGGCTGGCCGGTTCCAGAAAGATCCTCACTGCGTGGAGCAGTGCTATTGCCTCCGCTCTGTAGTTGGAGGAGATCTTTCCAGTAGGGAAGGCCTTGTGTGTCAATCTTCCATTGGTGTGTCTGATGAAGAACCCTGCTCCTCCATTCTTGACTGCTCCTTCTGAGGATCCATCTGTGAAGACGTGGGTCCAATCACTGGGGTTGTATTGGTTGGCGATCATCTCCTGTGCTAGAGCTTTCATTACCTGAGGGGCTTGACGGTCCATTCTTTTAATGCCAGGAACTTCGGTGATGATTGCGACATCTTCCAGGTGATTGTCTGGTTCCTCAAAATTTGGAAGCATCTCCATTTCGGCTGGTGAAACAGGTAGCAGGTCTTCATTGCTGCGATGCAGGCTCTTAGACAGGTGGTTGAAACTTGTTCTCTTTAGCCTGTTTTTGGTGGGGTTCTGCATCTCGGTGTGCATGGGGTGGGTAGGCATACGCAGTAACTTTTCACTGTGGATGAAAACCTTCTCCTCGCGTCTGTCTTCGAGGGAATGTAGACTAGTAAGCTTCTCCATGGCTTGGATTGGGGTAGTCTTCATCCCACCAGTGATCAGTCGCAATCCTGCATTCTGCACTTTGTTCAGGCGACTGGTGTTGGTCTTGGATGCAGTGGCCCATGCAGAACTGCCATACTCCAGGGTTGGTCTGACGGTACCCACATACACCTTCTGCAGGATGCTGCTGTTTGCGCCCCAGGATGTACCGGCCAGCTTCTTCATGATGGCGAGCTTCCTGACTGCTTCGTTTTCAATGTTCTTGAGGTGCGGATTCCAAGTAAGCCGCTTGTCCAGCTTGATGCCTAGGTATGTTGGGTTGTCTTCTTGTTTTAGCTCTCTTCCATTTATTTTCAGGCTGATGGTTTCTCGCAGTGGCGACAGCGAGAAGACTGTGGCCACTGTCTTGGTGGCATTGACTTCTACGCCCCAGTCAGAGGCCCATCTTCCGACGTGTTCCAGTGCTTCCTGCATCCTGTAGCTGGCTGTGGTTAAATGTTCTGCAGCACTCCAGGCAGCAAAATCGTCGGCGTGGAGAGCTCTGGAGATGTGCTTGGTGAGCTTCTCAGCGATGTCATCAATGAAGATGAGAAAGAGTGTAGGGGAGATGACTCCTCCTTGTGGTACACCTTGTTGTAGAGTGATTCGGTGGCTAATTTTCCCATCAAGCTGAACTCTTGCTGTGCGGTACTGGAGGAAGTTGCGTATCCAGCGGTACATATTCCCTTCCACTTTCTTGTTAGCAGCTTCAGGAGAAGTCCTTCCTTCCATACCTTGTCGAAGGCTTTGGTCAGGTCCACAAAGACAGCGAGTACCTTTTTCTTCTCCTGAAAGGCGTTTTCGATCTGTTGGGCGAGGTACACAAGCTGGTCTTCCGTACTGTGGTTTTTCCTGTATGCTGACTGTGTGTTGCTGAGCAGGTGATTTTCTTCCAGGTGTTTCAGCAGTCTTGTGTTCACCATTCTTTCCATCACCTTGCCCAGACAACTGAGGAGGCTGATTGGTCGGTAGCTGGATTTCTTGGTTTTGTCTTTTTGTTTCTTTCTGATGGGGATGATGACTGCTTCTCTCCATCGGTCTAGGAATTTCCCTGAGCTCCATGACTGGTTGATGATCAGAAGGAGCTTCTGTTTTGCTGTGGTTCCAAGTCTCCTGATCATGTCATTGGTAACACCATCTTTCCCTGGGGCTTTCTTTGGCTTTAGTTTTTTAATGGCTGCATTGAGTTCAGTCATGGAGAAGGCTGACATCATGGACGGTGTAGGGTTCTGGTGTTTCAGCTTCTCCCTGGTTTCCTTGCTGACTTCCTGCACTCGGGCATTGGGTATTGTTGCTTTGCTTTCCTCTTTGTAAAATTCTGCCAGGATGTTTGCTGCTTTCCTTCCCGTGTGGTGTGTACCATTTTCCTCGATGACGGTTTTGCTGTGTCCCGCTCTGGTGTCTTCATTCAGGGCTTTTGTCAGATTCCACAGCTTGCTGGTGTCCTTCTCCATGTTGAGGCTGCTGGTCTTCTCGTTCCAGCTCTTTTGGAGTTCAGCTTTCTTCTGTTGGTTGAAAGCTTCTTTGGCGTTGTTGTGCCTCACTAGGTTCTCTGGAGTGGGGGTTTGCTCCATAGCTTCTCTGGCATTGTCCATTTCAGTGTGAAGCTGTTTCAGTGTGTCACTCCAGTATGGCAGGTAATGTCTTCTTTTGCCCCTTGGGATTGCCTGCTTTGCTGCCTGAAGAATTGCATCAGTGAAATTCTGGACGTTCTTGTTCAGGTCATTTGCACAGCAAATGTGTTTGGTGTGGTGGTCAGCCTTTTCTGCAAAGAGGGTCCAGTTGGCTCGTTTGAAGTTCCAACTTGGTTGCATGTTGCGCTCAGTACATCCTAAGCTGGAGATGTTGAGAATGACTGGCAGGTGGTCGCTCCCTCCAAGCTGGGTGCTGACTTCTCTAGACGTGAGCTTGTGAATGTCCTCAGTAGCTACTGCCAGGTCTGGTGTGGAGGTGGTTTTCCAGGCTCTGGAGAAGTACGTTGGTTTGTCGTCCGCCTGGTTGATGAGTACTAGATTATTTTCCATCATCCAATCTTCCACTTCCTCACCACGGGCATCCATTTCCTCATATCCCCAGCTTTGCGAGTGGCTGTTGAAGTCTCCAACCACCAGATGTCTGCAAGCTTCTAGCTTCACGTTGTGTAGCGTAAGAGATGAGGTTGATGGGCTGTAGCAGTTGGTGATCCGTAGGTCTCCACTGGGCAGCAAGAGCTTGACAGTCAGGTGTTCTAGTTCTTGTCTTCTTG
>CM065735.1:7217093-7229593 GCA_033310375.1 Conus canariensis
TATTAAGCTCCCATGGTGGTATAGGAGAAAATAACGGTCTAATGGATAGAGCATCGTTATCGATTAGAACTCCAGAATCAGTAATACTTTTTGACGTGTACGTTGCCAGTGTTTTTTGAGAAGCTATAGATTTTGCTCTTTTAGGAAAATCAATATCTGACCTCATTTTTATTTCAGATCTAATGTGCGTTTTATTAGTTGTACTCTTGATAACAAGTTTACAACACGCTAACTCTCTGTATTCATCTAAGGGAAGCATCTGCGCTTCATAATACGTACGAGAAGATGATGCATGCACCGGAAGGCCAAGTGCTAATTTCAATGCCTTGCATTCAATACTTTCAAGCTTTTTCAATAGGTATTTGGGAGCGCTAAAGATTACTTCTTGGGCATATGTTATTTTCGACCTCATTAAAGATTTACATAGAGTTATCAATGTAGATGAATTCTGTCCCCATTTTTCTTTAGAAATAATTTTAAGGAAATTTAATATTTTCCTCGCCTTTGTTAATAAGTATTCAATATGAGCGTTCCATGATAGTTTAGATGTGAAATGGACTCCTAGGAATTTAACTTCTGTCACGTATTTAAGAGGTGTTTCGCCCAATGTAAAAACAGGCAGTTTTTCTGGATTATTGCCACTATTGAAAAGAATTATATTTGTTTTTTCAATAGATAAGTTCAATCCATTTAACTTCATGTATTCCGACATCCTATTTAGTTCGTCTTGATAGATCTTTCTGATGAAACTTATATCACGCTGTGGAGTTTTCTTTTTAAGAGTTACTTCCATCCACATGCAAATGTCGTCTGCATATTGAACGAGAACTACCTTTTTAGATAACTTATTTGGCAAATCATACAATAGCAATGAGAAAAGAAGCGGAGCTAACACTGACCCTTGTGGGATTCCCATTGACAGAGTTCTACTGGTGGAATATGATTTTCCTACTCTTGTTTGTATTACCCTATCTTTCAGAAAGCATTTAACATAATTGTATACATTTCCTGATAGTCCAATATTTTTAAGTTTGTTTAATAGCTGTGAATGCCACACTTGATCGTAAGCCTTGGTTATGTCAAAAAATGTAGCCAGGACACATTTACGTCTTGCAAATTGTTTCTTTATATTTGTTGATAATTTCACTAATATTTCTGTAGTAGATCTCCCTTTACGAAAGCCAGCTTGATTAATAGGAATGATGTCATTTTTTTCGCAGTAATATGCTAGTCTATTCAAAATAATTCTTTCTGATAGTTTACAGACGTGTGATGTTAATGCTATAGGTCTGTAATTTTTAGGATCACTAGAAGACTTTCCTTGTTTATGAACTGGTACAACAATTGTCTGTTTCCATATTTTGGGCATGTCGCTACTATTCCAGTAAGTACTTAGCAAAGCATGAAGAAAAACTACAAGATTTTCAGGTAAATTCTTTAGCATCTGATTAGATATTGCATCTAAACCAACTGATGATTTCCGTATTGGAATGGCTCTAATGGCTTCTTTTACTTCATATACAGTTATAGGAGCATTAATGTTTATGCTATTATCAGGTGGTGGATCATCATATGTTATATTACTTTCTTCTTTTTCTCTGTAAGTTCGGTCAGTGTTCGTTAGACCCTCAGGACGGCTGACTTCAGCGAATAAGTTTACAAAAACTTCTGCTTTCTCTTTAGTAGTGGGCAGATTGTTGTTATCTATTTTTATGGGATACTGTGGTGATGTCAATCCATTTTTCATAGCTTTCAGTTCTTCCCATACTTTCCCCATATCCTTACAATGTTTTACTTCAGAGTTACAGAAATCATCCCAATGTTTCAATTTTGCATATTCTATTGCATCATCACTTTCTTTACCCGTCTTTTTCATTTTTTCATGATTACTTGCTGATCTTTTTTTACAATATATCTTAAATCTTTCTTTTTTCTTGTTATTTGCGCGTTCACATTCCTTGTTCCACCACACATTTCCATTGTGTTTTTTAGATTTTTTGTTTTTTTATTTTTGGGATCGATTTATCTGCTGCTGTTAGGATAAATCTGCAGAATTTATCATACTGATTGTCTATATTTTCTTCAGTAGAATAATCTAAATCTATGTTTTTAAGGATGTCTTTGAACAGTGACCAATCTGCACACTTGTAATTATACTTTGGAATAACATCTTCTGTGTTTTCTTCTTCTTCTGCTATGTTATTTAAAGATATTATGACTGGAATATGATCTGATCCTAAAGAGTCATCTCCCGTTTCCCACACTGCGTTGACTACCAATGATGGAGATACAAAAGTTAAATCAATGGCTGAGGGATTATGGGTAGATATATCTGGAATACGAGTTATGTTTCCATTATTCAGTATGTAAAGAATAGAATCCGCTATGTTATCTAACAAACGATTATTAGAATATAGGAACAACTCTTATCCCAGAAAGGGGCATGTGCATTAAAATCACCCCCAATAACCCACTTATCCGTTTGATCTTGGAACCCTTTCAACCATTCAGTGTTCTTATTATCAGGACCTTTTGGAAGATAAATTGAAGCAACATTAAGAATCAAGGATGAAGTGAACTTAACCATAGCTGCACAGCATGACACAGAGGAAATATTATACACTGGTGGAGTTCTTTCACAAAAGTCCAGGTCTTCACGCACATAAATGGCTGTTTGCACTCTGTCTCCACATTGTTCGTAAACCGGAGGGTGGTAAAATCCAGGTAGATATGGTAATTTATCACAGCTCACATTTAAAGATTGTAGTAATAAAACATGAAACTTATTTGCTACTAGATATTGATTTAAGTATGATAGATTTTTCGTTATAGAACGACAATTCCACTGTAGAAATGTAATGTTTGGCTTTTTATGTGCTTTCATTTATATATCACAATAATTGATATCGTTTAGACATTAACTATCTTAGAGATGACTATAGATGAAAACAGAAAATCTTGATGATTGACTGTAAACAGCTGAGAGTCAAAGTACGACCAGTTTAGTAGAACCAAGGACGTGGAAAAGGCGGAGGGTGAAAACCTTGGCAACTGTAACGAAAGGCTGCGGGTCTCCTCCGTGGCTTTTCCCAAAACATTCCATGCAGGTGTTTGCCCAGGGTCCTCGCGATGGTGCTCGCTCCTCTGGTCGTGGGGTGAACGTCGTCAGCTGTCAGTACTCTTCTGTCTTCCATCCTCAACTCGTTAAAGGAGACGAAAGTAATGTCGTTTTCTGTCTGTAGTTTCTGTCTTGTCATTGCGTTGAACAGATCTTTCTTAATGTCTAGTGTTTTATTTTTGACAGGACCCACTTGACTTACTACGATTTTGGCTTTGGGAAATTGACCTTTGGCCTCCTTGACGCATTTCTGCATTTCCGTGCTGCATTTCTCCGGATCTTTCCCCTTCAAATCGTTCACTCCTACATGCAGAACTACACATTCGGGTTCAGGATTCAGAGATACTTTTGCCTCGTTCAGAGCGCGTGTGCAATGCTCAATCTGATACGCTTTTCTCTTTGCCACCTGCAGACCATATGACAGGCCAAGTCTCCGTGCATCAACCTTCTTCATGATACTGTCATGTATCAGGAGGACACGTGGCAAGTCGCCACCAGATGTAGAAACAGAATGGGATACGTTTTTCTTTGTTGTGCCAGACTGTTTTTCTTTGACGTTTTGTTTGTGTGGAGACTTGGAGTTTTCTATCTTTTGTTCCACAGATGTGTTACGCAATTTCGCAGAACCTTGTTTGACGTTGCTTTGATTCTTTACGTCACAATTCAGTTTTTGTTCTTTGTGGTTTTGTTTCATTTGGTTATTTTCTTAGTGTGTGTGTGTGTGTGTGTCTGTATGTGTGTGTGTCTGTGTGTGTGTGTGTGTGTGTGTGTGTGTGTGTGTGTGTGTGTGTGTGTCTGCGTGTGTGTGTGCGGGCGCGCGCGTGTATGTGTGTGTGTGTGTGTGTGTGTGTGTGTGTGTGTGTGTGTGTTGTGTGTGTGTGGTGTTGTGAGTGCGCGGTCGCGGGTGTGCGCGCGGGCTTGTGTGTGTATGTATGTGTGTGTTGTTGTTCTTGTTGCTACTGCTGCTGTTCCTGCAGTCTGTTGCTATGTGTCTGTTCTGATCAGGCCTTGGTAAATATCGGGGGCGGGACGGTGGGTGGGGGGGGGGGGGGGTGTGGAGGAAAGGTTTGAAGACAGGTATGAAAAGGGGGAGAGGGGGAGGGGAAGAGGTGGGAAAGATCAGCGAGACAGTTTGAAGGATGATGATGATGATGATGATGATGATGATGATGATGATGATTGGAGTGTTGGTTGATCATATTACCTGCATGGGCGAGGATAGGACTAAGCGAAAATAACAGTTGTATTAGTCGGCTGTTCGCTCATGTGTGCGTATTTGTGCGTATGTTGTCAACTATAGATGTGCTCTCTCTCTCTCTCTCTCTCTCTCTCTCTCTCTCTCTCTCTCTCTCTCTCTCTCTCTCTCTCTAGCGCGCTGAATAAAAACGTCAATTTAGTTAACTGATCTGGAATGATGATAAAGTTAAGACCGTATTTTGTAATAATTTTGAATTGTTTATGAAGTTCATGAATATCGTTTCTGTATTTGATCCGATACATTCAAAACGTTTCATTCCTCCGGGGGCCGTAATATCAGTGGTAGAGCGCCAGACTAGTAATCTTGGTGATCCTGGGGTTGCGGGTTCGAATCTCCGCCGGGCCATTTCGGTACAGGCGGACTTTTCCCTCGGAGTTAACATTGGTTCTGACTCCATTCCCCATACAGTCCTTCGAATGAGACTATAAACCGAGGTTCCGTGTGTGAACGCACGCATAACATCTTGCACACACGTCAAATCCCATCACCAACTTTCGGAAGAGAAGGCCAGTTTGGCCGTTGGTAGGGATGACACGTTACACACAGCATGCACCTTCCCGAAGATGGAGTATGGCTGCCTTAGTGGCGGGATAAAAAAAAACGGTCATACACACAAAATCCACTCCCTTTGTTGGGTAGATGGGATTAATCCTTGCCTGTTTATACAGGGAGTGTCCGCAGGAGTATCAGCCTGCATATGCAGGGGGGTGGGGGGGGGGGGAATCCTCCACCACCCCTTTGTTTCTTTCTTTTTTTTTCTCTCTCTCTTTTTTTTTTTTTTTTTTTTTCCTTTTTTGTGGGGGAGGCGGGGTGAGAGTGGAAGTGTTCTGATTAATCGTATGTTCATATCCATTGATTTGGGGCTTTGTCTGTTTTTGAATGAATTCTGAATTCTGTCTTCTGAACTCTCTCTCTCTCTCCTCTCTCTCTCTCTCTCTCTCTCTCTCTCTCCCCTCAAAAAACAAACTAATCAGCCAGTATCGTGAAACTTTCCCATTTACCATCGCCACCAACCACCACCACCACCACCACCACCAAATACTACCAACCCTTCTTTCCCTCTCCGGCCTTCCTCAACCATCCCCCCCCCACTCCTACGCCCCCTTGTCTCATTCTCCAACCAATCATCTTATCATCTTGCCCAAGTTTCTGGTTAGCACCGAAGGGGAGCCGTGGCAGCTAGCTAAGGGGAGGCTACTGCTCTCAATGGCTTTCGATACTGATCATCCTCTCAGCCTCGTGTCGATTGCCTGATCAAACTTTCATTGGCCGGCCCCAGCTAAGTCGGCGGCTAGGGGGCCTCTAAAGTGACCTTATCTGGCGTTAAGCTCGGTCCCTGACGTCTTTGATAGAGTGACGTTTGTCTTGCTAGAGGATTCTCTTAAGGGGCTTCCTTGGTGGAGGGGGGGGGGGGGGGGGGGGGGGAGTGGAGGGGGAGGGGGAAGGGGGAGGGTGCGCGGGGGTTGGGGGTGGAGGTGGGGGCTTGGCTAGGTGGTGGTGGGGTGCGGCGGGAGTGATCTACGTAAGCGTGCCTGTTGTTGCTGCTGTTGCTGCTGCTGTTGTTGTCTGTCCCTGCGGGCTGTTTTTGAAGGTGTGTGAGTGGGTCATGGTACAGTAGTAGTAACACCCCCTGAGCAGGTTTACCCCCTCTGGTCATATTTTTACTTCCTTTCCCCTTTCCCACCCAACTCCAACCCCACTCTCACGCCCACCCAACCCCCACCTCCACCCCACCCCCTTTCCTCGTTAGGGTGTGTGGAGTGTGGATGGGGATGAGTTTTTTTTTCTTTTTTGTTGTTTTTTTAAAGGGAAATCAGGATGAGTGGGACTAATAATGTTAAAGGATGCTAAGGATGCTGTTTTCTTGAATTCTCTCTCTGTCTGTCTCTCTCTGTGTCTCTCTCTCTCTCTTTCTCTTTCTCTCTCTTTCTTTTTCTCTCTCTTTCTCTCTCTCTTTCTCTCTCTTTCTCTTCTCTCTCTCTCTTTCTCTCTCTCTCTCTCCCTATCTCTCTCTTTCTCTCTCTCTCTTTCTCTCTCTCTCTTGCTTTCTCTCTCTCTCTCTCTCTCTCTCTCTCTCTCTTCTCTCTCTCTCTCTCTCTCTCTCTCTTCTCTCTCTCCTCTCTCTCTCTCTCTCGCTCTCTTATGCTTAATCCACTACCCTCTTGAAATAAATTTCGTTCGTTCGTTACTTCCTTCCTTCCTTCCTACGCTCGGTCGGTCGGTCTCTGTCTCTGTCTCTGCTCTCTCTCTCTCTCTCTCTCTCTCTCTCTCTCTCTCTCTCTCTCTCTCTCTCTCAAAGACCTTTTTTGGGTAATGACAATAAAATATCAAAGTGTCAAAGTGTCAAAGTCTCTCTCTCTCTCTCTCTCTTCTCTCTCTCTCTCTCTCTCTCTCTCTCTCTCTCTCAAAGACCTTTTTTGGGTAATGACAATAAAATATCAAAGTGTCAAAGTGTCAAAGTCTCTCTCTCTCTCTCTCTCTCTCTCTCTCTCTCTCTCTCTCTCTCTCTCTCTCTCTCTCTCTACGCTTAATCCACTACCCTCTTGAAATAAAATTCGTTCATTCGTTCGTTCGGTCGGTCGGTCGGTCGATCCGTCAGTCGGTCTCTGTCTGTCTGTCTGTCTGTCTGTCTGTCTGTCTGTCTGTCCGTCTGTCTGTCTGTCTCTCTGTCTGTCTGTCTGTCTGTCTGTCTGTCTCTCTCTCTCACTCTCTCTCTCTCTCTCTCTCTCTCTCTCTCTCTCTCTCTCTCTCTCTCTCTCTCTCTCTCTCTCTCTTACGCTTAATCCATTATCCTCTTGAAATAAAATTCGTTCATTCGTTCGTTCGGTCGGTCGGTCGGTCCGTCCGACAGTCGGTCTCTCTCTCTCTCTCTCTCTCTCTCTCTCTCTCTCTCTTGATCATATATTCACCCTACTAGCTGCGTGCAAAAACAGTTTGTAAATAATCAGAAGTTGTATGTTGCCTTTGTTGACTTTGCAAAGGCTTTTGATTCAATCTCTCGTAAACTTTTATGGCCTATTTTGATTATTAAAAAAAAATGGAGTTAAAGGTAAAGTATTTCGTTGCGTAAAAAGTGTGTATAATGAAGTAAAAGCAAGAATACGATCAGGAGCAAAATTATCTGATTCTTTTATGCGTTTTCGTGGTGTTAAACAGGGTGATGTTTCTAGCCCCGTGTTGTTTTCGTTGTCTATAAACGAGCTAGCCCTGGAAATTATAGAAAATGGTAGGCATGGAGTGACTTTTGATTTTATAGAATTGTTTATTTTGCTGTTTGCTGATGATATTGTATTATTGTCCACGACAGTAATTGGTCTACAACGTCAACTTAATTCTTTATACTCTGCAGCCAAAGGACTTGAATTACACGTTAACATGAAGAAGACCAACATTATTGTGTTTCGTAAGGGTGGATACTTGGCAAAAGTTGAGAGATGGACCTATGGGAACGAGAGAGTCGTTGTAATAAATGCATATAAATATCTAGGAATATACTTTACAACTAAACTCAGCTTTAATTATACCTGTCAGGATATCGCATACAGAGCAAAGAGAGCAATTGTAGTTATTCTTCATATTTTGTACAAATTGGACTGTAATTCATTTAGTATTTTACGAAGCTGTTTGACTCACAAGTTCAACCAATTCTGCAGTATGGAGCTGAAATCTGGGCTTTCGAAAAAAGTATCATCATAGAGAAAGTTCACTTGTATGCATTGAAGCGTTTCTTAAATGTTGATATGAGAACGCCAAACGATATGATTTATGGAGAACTCGGAAGATATCCAATTTACCTGAACTCCTATGTAAAATGTATTAAATATTGGCCGAAGTTAACTAGAATGCATGAAGATAGGCTACCCTTTAAGGCATATAAAATGTTTATGTTCTTGGATAATAATGGAAAGAAGACATGGGCTTCTAGTGTGCGACAATGTTTGAATTCTTATGGATTTGGGTTTGTTTGGGATAATCAGGGCGTTCAAAACATATCTGGATTTTTAAGATGTTTTAAAGACAGGATAATCGATTGTAGATGGCAAAACTGGCATGATCATGTTAATCATAGTGATAGATTCTTACAGTACAGACTCTTTAAGACAACGCATGAGTTAGAACCATATGCCAATGTTAAAATGAATCGTTACGTTATGAGCACATTAGCAAAGTTTAGACTTGGTGTTTCTGATATCGCTTGTCATCGTTTAGATACTACAACTACGCCGAAGATGAATTTATATGCCGTTTGTGTGGTTTAGCTAAAGAGGATGAAGTTCATTTTTGTTGTGCTGTCCTGTATTACATGATCTTAGAACCAAACTTATTCAACCAAAGTATTTTACTGAACCATGTCATTTCAAGGTAATATTACTGTTGTCGTCAAGATAAGAAAACATTATCTGCAATCTGGCTATGTTTATTTATGAAGTACAAAAAAAGACTGCGTACTGTTATGCATTAACTTTATTCGACTTTGTATATTTTCATTATTGCTGTGGATAGGTTTATAATGTGTGATGTCTTAGGCGTAAGTTGCATTGTATGATTGTGTAATGCCCCCCTTCAGTATGGGGCCATGGCCTTAAATCTGAATAAATATTCGTATATATATATATATATATATATATATATATATATTCTCTCTCTCTCTCTCTCTCTCTCTCTCTCTCTCTCTCTCTCTCTCTCTCTCTCTCTCTCTTACGCTTAATCCACTACCCTTTTGAGATGAAATTCGTTCATTCGTTCGGTCGGTCGGTCAGTCCGTCAGTCGGTCTCTCTCTCTCTCTCTCTCTCTCTCTCTCTCTCTCTCTCTCTCCCCCTTGGCTTTCTTTTTTTTTTGGTAGGGGAGGGGGGGGGGGGGCACCACGCTACGTTTCGGCCACCAACACCATATCACTCAAAGCGACGTCACGTCACATCCTTCTTCCCTAAACTGTCCGAAGTCCAACTATGCTATAGCTTGTGTTTGAGGGGTTTTACCTACATGACTCAATGCTACATCTGCTCTGAATATATCTACATTGCACAGCATTACACTACAGTACACTGCACTGCACTGTACTGTATAGCACTGACTACACTACACTACACTGCTCTACACTACACTACATTGCACAACACTACACTTCATTGCACTGTTCTGTGCAGCACGGCACTACACTACACTACACTGCACTACACTGCACTACACTGCACTACACTACATTACACAACACTACACTACACTGCACTACACTGCACTACACTAAACTGCACTACACTGCACTACACTGCACTACACTACACTGCACTACTCTAAACTACACTGCACTGCACTACACTATACTACACTACACTGCACTACACTACACTACACTACTCTACACTACACTACACTACATTGCACTACGCAACAATGCTCTACACTACATTGCACTATATACACTACACTACACTACACTGCACTGCACTGCACTGCACTGCACTACACCTTGCCAAACTACACTACACTACACTACACCTTGCCAAACTACACTACACTACACTACACCTTGCCAAACTACACTACACTACACTACACCTTGCCAAACTACACTACACTACACCTTGCCAAACTACACTACACTACACTACACCTTGCCAAACTACACTACACAACACTACACCTTGCCAAACTACACTACACTACACTACACCTTGCCAAACTACACTACACTACACTACACCTTGCCAAACTACACTACACTACACTACACCTTGCCAAACTACACTACACTACGCTACGCCACACTACAGTGCACTACACCGCACCGCACCGCACCACGCCACACTACACTACACTACACTGCACTACACTACACTACACTACACTACACTACACTACACTACACTACCCACAACACACTACACTACACTACACTACACTACACTACACTACACTACACCCTACCACATTACACTACATCCGCAATAGAACCACCACACCACAAATTGTCCGGGGAGTCACATTTCACATGATGTTCTCCAGATTCCAGTGTGTCGTGCATGCTGTGACAGGGGTTGCTCTGTCCGTGGTTCACGTGCGTGGTGTCCAACAGGAACATGTGGGGGTCATGAAATATGCAGGCCTGATAATTATCAACACTTGTTCATCTTGCTGCCGTGTTGTATGCGTCCGACTGTCCTCTTTTACATCAAGTATCGCGCCTTGTGTCACTGTTAGTGTGCGTGTCAGTGGGAGTGGGAGTGGAAGTGGTAGTGTGTGTGTGTGTGTGGTGTGTGTGTGTGTGTGTGTGTGTGTGTGTGTGTGTGTGTGTGTGCGCGCGCGGCGCGCGCGCATGTGTGTGTGTATGTGTGCGCGTGTGCGTGTGACATGAGAACTGGTTGTTAGTTGTTGTCTTTAATGCTTCAGATGAAAAGAATTAGAAATTAGATGTTGTGTCAACCAGATAAACTCTCTCTCTCTCTCTCTCTCTCTCTCTCTCTCTCTCTCTCTCTCTCTCTCTCTCTCTCTCTCCCGCGCGCGCGCGCGCTCACACACCCACGGACGTATACACGTCTGCACGCACTAACCCACGCAATAGCGCGCATGCGCGCGTGCTCTCTCTCACAGAGAGAGAGAGAGAGAGAGAGAGAGAGAGAGAGAGAGCGGTCAAAACTTTACTTTTCAATTCGTTTATTTATTTTAAACAATTACAATGCATACAATGCATAAACAGCCTTTCTCTCTTTTTTTTTTCCTAAGATAAACTGGGCGAAGAAAGATTGAAATCAGAACATTTTCAAAGATGTTTTCATAGATGTTACGATCTGAAAGATCAGTTGAACAACTTATACTTTTGATGAGAGAGGAGAGAGAGAGAGAGAGAGAGAGAGAGAGAGAGGGACGTACCCACAAAACAAGCTCAACGCTTTTTCTTATATAGTGTAATGATTTCATCTAAATCATACAATCTGCATCAATCCACTGTGATAGAAGTTGATACGTTTTGTATATTTATAATGATCTGTGTTCCTTCTTTGATACTGGAGTCGCGAGACAAGCAGAAACCTTTGACATATCTAAAGCTTTTGATTGTGCATGGGCCAGAGATTTTACCCATAAACTCGAAGCACGTGATACACAGAGGAAGCGGTTAGCCTGGCAGACTGATTTTCGTTCGAGTCATATTTAAGGATTCGAGTCATATTTAAGCTGTTGTTATCCAGGGTATCTTTCTTTCATTCTTTCTTTCTGCATACGCAGGCTGACACTCCTGCGGACACTGTCTGTATAGACAGGTAGTGGAGTTTTGTGTGTATGACCGTTTTTTATCCCGCCATTAAGGCAGCCATACTCCATCTTCGGGGAAGGTGCATGCTATGTGCAATGTGTCATCCATACCAACGGCCAAACTTGCCTTCTCTTGCGAAAGTTGGTGATGGGATTTGACGTGTGTGCAAGATGTTGTGCGTGCGTTCACACACGGAACCTCGGTTTATAGTCTCATTCGAAGGACTGTGTGGGGAATGGAGTCAGAACCAATCTTAACTCCGAGGGAAAAATCCCCTGTACCGAAATTCGAACCCTCAACCCAAGGATCACGAGACCAGCGCTCTACCAACTGAGCTATCCCGGCCCCCATCCAGGGTATCAATCAGATTGTAGTTGATTCCTTACACACGGTATTAAACTAAAACTTAAACTGTTTGCCGATGATACTTGCATGTTCTTATCACGTGTTTACTATGTTCCTCGTAAATAAAGTAATCCTTAAAAAATAAAATAAAATAAAACAAAAGCTGGCCTTAGAAATAAAAAAAACAGCTGGATTAAGCGCTGGAAAGTTGACGTCAATGAGGAGAAAACAGAAGACTAAACATCATACAAGACTATACCCTTGTTTTGCCTCTTGAGTTGATGTACTCATTTTCAGAGTACAGACAAACACACCTGCCAGAGGCTTCTGCTTCAAAACAACTGCAAGTGGGATGAGCATACTAAAAAGTTGTTTGGTTCGATCACGCTGAAGCGTTTTCGTGTAGAATTATACCTATAAAGAGTTATAGATATAAAGCCAGCAGGAGGCCCACGAAATCATGTAGATCTGTTTCATATTACTTTGCTTGGATTGCACGGGTGTGGTGTGGGATAACTGTCCATGA
>CM065735.1:7234593-7237093 GCA_033310375.1 Conus canariensis
TGGTGAGGGGAGAGTGGTGAGAGGAGGGTGGTGAGAGGAGAGTGGTGAGAGGAGAGTGGTGGAGGAGAGTGGTGAGAGGAGAGTGGTGAGGGGGGAGAGTGGTGAGGGAGTGGTGAGAGGAGAGTGGTGAGAGGAGAGTGGTGAGAGGAGAGTGGTGAGAGGAGGGTGAGGGGAGAGTGGTGAGAGTGGTGAGAGGAGAGTGGTGAGGGAGAGTGGTGAGAGGAGAGTGGTGAGGGAGAGTGGTGAAGGGAGAGTGGTGAGAGGAGAGTGGTGAGAGGAGAGTGGTGAGAGGAGAGTGGTGAGGGAGAGTGGTGAGAGTGGTGAGGGGGAGAGTGGTGAGGGGGAGAGTGGTGAGGGGAGAGTGGTGAGGGGAGAGGTGGTGAGGGGAGAGTGGTGAGAGGAGAGTGGGGTAGGGGATGGAGAGAAGCATGCAAGCTCAACATATAAATCGTGGTCTTGTATGTTCGCGAGCGCGCGCGCGCGATCACACCGCACCACACACACACGCACACACACACAGACACACACACGCAAACACCACAGACACACCACCAAACCACACACACACAAACACACACACACACACACACCACGCGCGCGCACGCACGCACGCACGCACGCACGCATGCGCACACACGCACATATACACACACACAGCGCGCGCGCACGCACACACACACACACACACACACACACACACACACAGATAACACACACACACACACACACACACACACACACACACACTGGACCCTCACGTGAGTGACGGGACACAGCTCATATTCAAAAATGGAAAGTTATTCAGTAATTATTAACTCCGAGCCCCCATCCGTCGCTACTCTACACCTTCATCTGTACTCACAACATGGAAAGAGCATGCCATTCATTCAATAATTTCATTCATCACAGATATCCTTAACTATCAAGACAACATTCCCAAATTCTGGCTGCGCGAGCATCAAAAACCCCACACCTAAAAAAAAAAAAAGAAAGCAAAACACTCGTGGTGTCAGTTGCTTCCCTTGGCTGAACTGTTCTAAGAAGGAAGGGGCATGACGTAGTCGGAAAGGTATAGTGAGCTTGTGATGTAACGGAAATAGCGAAGTATTTGCTGTCTAACCTGCTTTGTAAGAAATTTAGAAAAGAGATCAAAATTATTCCGCCTGATGAAAGGGACAAACAAATAACAAGACAAAACACGACGCCTTTCGACCTCTTCGGTCTTCTGAGCGCAAAATGAACGTTCGAAGAACTAGCAATCACTTATCGTCTCAAAATGTGCCCTACTGGAGAAGATAAGTGATTGCACATTCTTGGTCTTTGTTGTCCTGAATGTTCTTTTTTTTCTTGCCTGACGAAGACCAAAAAGGTCGAAACGCGTCGTGTTTTGTCGTGTAATTTGTCCGTCTCTTTTGTCCAGCGGAATTATCATAATTTTTCAGGAGGATGAAAAATAGAAGCCACATAACACCCATGAGATAATGGCAATATTTCCGTTTATTTCAACCTTTCTCAAGCCACACTGGCCAACTGACAAACATAACACTTAAGATTACTGTTGTTGTGTCGCTGAGAAAAGTTCACTGGAAAAGAGTTCACTTAGAAAGAAGTTCATTGGAAAAAGTTCACTGAGGGATGGGGAATGGAAGGGAACTTGTGGGAGGGCATGGCAAAAGGGAAGGGACAGGAGGGTGAGGGTGTAGAGGGTGGAAAGCAAAGGGTGGGAAGAGGAGGGAAGGTGGTGAAATGAGCTGGGAGGGGTAGAGACAATAAAAGCAACAACAATCGTAATTTTATCATAATTTCTCCTCTAAATTTGGTTCGATTTCCGTCTGCGGTCGAGTGACTTTGAAACCTTGCTTTGTAAGATTTGACGTTGTCCAGCGTTACAGAGAAGACAACCCTCCTGGCTTTCCCTCAAAGAACTGTGTGTCACTGCAGTGACCTTTGACACGGTCACCAGTGAATTCTCTGAAGACAACGCAATGACCCCAGCTCCTCCCAATCCCCAGTCTGTTCACATTATTCTGGTTTGGCACTGACGGTGGGTGGATGCACTAGACTTCTTAACTAGGGCAACATTCATGAACCTAGTCATGTCCTGGAAGCTGTGAGGGGATCTTAAGACGGTATCGTTGTAAACATCCAATGATTGTTAACAGTTTAAGAAGGAAATAGTGGCGTCAGTACATGTATTATGCAAACTTTGCTGGAAACCGGAGTTGACTGTTTTGTGGGTACCGTCAAACATTTTCCTCACATCGGAAATTCTATCACGTTTGTTTGTTTGTTTGTTTGTTTGTTTCCACCACCATTGTTTGTTCGGGATGACACCCTAAGGCACCATGAAGAATACCGATCAAAACTAGATCGTGGGGTGGGAAGAGGGTAGAGGGGGGGGGGTGACTGGGGAAGGGGGTTAGGACAGCAGTGACTGGAGGGGGGGGGGGGGGTATGAATGTTGGGCTACATGACGGCTACGTCTATGATGCCGTACCAG
>CM065735.1:7242093-7244593 GCA_033310375.1 Conus canariensis
CAGTGGTGGCTGAAACGCTGACTGCGACTGCGCATCGATAAGTGAGTGAAAGAAGGTGAGGAATATTCATGTATTCCTTCATTTAGTTCTTCTCCTGTTCGTTCGTTCGTTAGTTGGTTAGTCCTTGTATTGGTAGGCTGCCTGGTTGGTAGATTTATGTTTTTTTTTTTCCTACCCTCTTTTTTGTGTGAAACATTTCAGTCAAAAGAGATATATGTATGTATATACGTTCATACATACAAACATTCATACATACATAACTACATACATAACTAAATAATGTATATGTATACATATGCGTGTGTGTGTGTGTGTGTGTGTGTGTGTGTGTGTGTGTGTGTGTGTGTGTGTGTGTGTGTGTACACATAAAACACAGAAATAAAAAACAAAAGACTCATAAACCATTCCCAATATTTTGACCCTATCAAAGTCTGCCTCAGGGGACTTTAATGAAAAGAATATAAATATGTGCAGAGAGAGAGAGAGAGAGAGAGAGAGAGAAGAGAGAGGAGAGAGAGGCAGACAGGCGGAGAGGCAGATAGAGACAAAGAGACAGAAACTGAGAGACAGAGAGAGATATATATGTATGTATGTATGTAATAGCGTTTTATTTGGCTCTTACATGATTATGCTCTACACTTACTTTCAAAACATATCATGGCGTCAACCAGGCCCGAGAGATACAGACACCTGCAGTGTTGGTCAGGCAATTTGAGCGACATTCTCAGACAATCATCCATCGTCTGGATTAAAATTCCACTGTGTTGTCCCAGTGTTCGCAGTTGAGTCCGTAGCAAACTCATCTCTGGCTGGCAGCTGATGAAAGCCGCAAAATCCCACAAATAAATGGCTCGTGTGGGAACCGAACCCACGACCTCCCAGCCGCGAATTCGCAGCGTTAACCACTACGCCACGGCAGCCGGTGAAATGGGAACTTTTTTTCTTCTTTTTTTTTTTTTTTTTTTTCACCGTAGCTCCAAAGGACAGGTCACCAGGTCCAGCACTGTTTCGCTCTGTGAGCAGCTCTTCCGGCTTGCTGCTGATCCTGGCTATGACCTGCTGATGAAAAACACTTGTATATCAACAGAAAGAAAACGACCAAATCGGGTAGATCTTCTCGCCTGTAACAACACACACACACACACACACACACACACACACACACACACACACACACATACACACACACACACACACACACACACACACACGCACGCACGCACGCACGCACGCACGCACGCACGCAGCACACACACACATTCACTCACTCGAACACTTACGCAACGCGCGCGCGCGAGCTCACAGAAACAGAGAGAGAGAGAGAGAGAGAGAGAGAGAGAGAGAGAGAGAGAGAGAGAGAGAGAGAGAGAGAGAGAGAGAGAGAGGAGAATCGATGATGATTTATTAGATTAAGAAACAGATGCACTTGTTTTGTTCATTTGATAGATTGGTCAGTTAACAGGTTGTTCGATTTTCTTCCTATATACTTTGCTGCTAAAAGTGTTCAACATGAAGAAAAGTGAGGTTCTTAGTCTCATCGTTAACGATTCATTAAAAATCTTTTCTCTCTCTCTTCTCTCTCTCTCTCTCTCTCTCTCTCTCTCTCTCTCTGTCTGTCTGTCTGTCTCTCTCTCTCTCCAAACACACACGCGCCCATGTGCGACCTTGTAATTCTATAATTATTTTCTTTCTTTCTTTCTGATTTTTTTCTCTTTTCTTTTTTTCTCTCGTTCTTTCTTTCTTTTCTTTTTCTTTGCTTTTTTTTCTCTCTGTCTCTTTTTTTTTTTTTCTTTCTGTTTGCCTTTCTTTCTTTTTCGTCCCGCGGAAAATGTTGAGCAATGACATGGCTGTCAGAGATAGACGGTACAGAGGATATAAACTTGTCCGCACGCAGTGACGCCTTCTTCAAAATACCGAACTTCCCTTGAACTGGAATACTAAGAACGCACATGTGTGTGTGTGTGTGTGTGTGTGTGTGTGTGTGTGTGTGTGTGTGTGTGTGTGTGTGTTGTGTGTGTGCGTCTGTGTGTGTGTGTGTGTGTGTGTGTGTGTGTGTGTGTGTGTGTGTGTGTGCGTGCGCGTGCAAATAATGTATTATGTACAGAAATATCCGTTAGATAATAATTCATTTGCATACATAATGGTTTATTTGCCGAAATAATTGATAATAAGGTATTATTTATAGAAAGACATAACTTATAGTAGATTATTTATTTATAAAAATAATTATTGTTTGTGCAAACAATCCATCACGCACGTTTAAAAGAGTAATCATTTATGTGTTTAATATCTGTTTCTGTAAACAGAGCATCCTTATACAGAAGGTTTTACACCCCCAAAAAATCGCAATGTAAACATGTAACGTGTTTTTATGTTTTTGTGGGATTTTTTTTTCTTTTGCGGAATTACTAAATTACAATTATCATGTACAAATGAAACGATGGATACATATAAAATGAAGCATCTTCTTATCATTAATAGGCCTATATGGTTTACCTAA
>CM065735.1:7252093-7264593 GCA_033310375.1 Conus canariensis
CCGGTCGGCTCATTATATTGACATAACGAGGTAAAAGGCCGGCACAACTTGGAGCGACATCTCTCCCGCTCGCATCACGAAGCCTGCTGCAGTGAGCCGAACTGACCACCCGGCCCTTGGAGACTGACTGACTGACAAGAGTCAGGTGCGACGGACGCACCTTGGGGAGAAAAAAAAAAAAAAAAGAAAAAAGGTCACAGTCGTTTTGTGTGACAACCGCAGGAGCTTGAAACTGACGAGCGGTGATAGCGGTTAGTGATCCCACGTCTGTCAGTTATCCTACCTGATCAAGGACAACGCTCGCTCCTTGCACTGAAACTGACAAGACCTCTCAGTCCGAAACTGACAAGTCTGAGAGACTCTCTCTGTAAGGAAGTTAAAGGAGTTAAAGGCTACATACAACCACCACGCGCAGACAGAGTGTCACAGCAAGACAGACCTGAGCTCTTTGCTACACGGCTGAGTGACGCTGATACTTTTTTCTTTTTTTTTTTTCTTTTTTTTTTTTTTTTGGGTTTCTTCTTCCTTCCCAGAGCGACTCAAAGAGACATTGACGACAGCAAGTGAAGTGGGTGCACCGTCCCCTATGACCCGCTAATCCTCTGTAGGACACAACTCCGGAGGCTTTCTACCAACCCACCCACACCACCACCCCACCCCCCACCATCACAACCCGCACCTACCATCTCAACCCCGATCTCCTCACCCTTCCCCCCAAACCTACCCTGCCTTGCAAGCCAGCCCTGAAAGGGGTGGAGTCCTCGCTATGACACCCATTTGAGGCACCCCAAGTCCTGACACCCTTGAAGGGCGCACTCTGCTGGGGGGGGAAAAGGGCCATTACAAGAGGCCATTTTCCGTGCGTTCGT
The DNA here is from genome assembly GCA_033310375.1 of Conus canariensis. Taxonomy (NCBI): domain Eukaryota; kingdom Metazoa; phylum Mollusca; class Gastropoda; order Neogastropoda; family Conidae; genus Conus; species Conus canariensis. The sequence goes on from CM065735.1 coordinate 7,252,963, forward strand.
CACCGATTGGCTGGCGTCAATCTTCGTGTTGACCCGGCGGAAAGCCACTTGACGTTCGGCTTTTTCTTCGTGGCGCCCGTCCTTTTTTTCGCGCTTCAATCGACTTCTTTTTTCCTCTGTTCTTTATCTCGTGTTTTTTTTTTTTCTTCTTTTTTTTTTTTTAATGTTTCGCTTTTTTTTTTTTTTTTTTTCTCCCAGCTCGACGTTTAGCACCGAACAATCCAGGTACGGGGGTTGGACTCAATCTTGTTGATATTGCCCGAGCTTGACAATCTTTATTCCTGACAAGTATATTTTTTCGTCTTATTATTTTTTTCTTTTTCTGTTATTAGCTGAGAGGACAGTTAGTGCGCGCTGCCTTGCTGGAAGGGCCTTGCAGACGATGAGGCGAAGTGCGTGGGAACAGCTGGTCAATAAACAGAACATCGTCTAAATATTTTGGGGATCAGCAAGCCCCTTTTTTTTTTTTTTTTTTTTCCTCTCTGAGCTGTGTTGTCTGGGGTTTTTTTTGTTGTTTTTTTCTCTGCCTACGAAACAACAGAATTGAGTTTGAATCTGTCGAGCAAGAAATTGGGGAAAAAAAAGAAAAAAAAAGCAGTTGTGCTATTGACAAGACAAAAAAAAACTGCAAAACTGCTGTAAGTTAAAGTTTCTAGGGGGAAACATTTCTTTTCCTTTTTATTTTTATTTCCATTTTGTTTAATGCTGGTTGGCGGAGATGCTTCGGACACGGCCAGTGACATAATGATCAACAAGTCCACCCCCATTGAACAAAGGTGAGATCAAGACCAGTGACTTACCTGGAAAAAAATAGCTTGCTGACTGAAGAAGTATGACCAGCTGCATCTGAAACAAGCACACCCGACGTCTACTCTTCTCTCTTCCTGACAGTTGTTGGAGGCCAGACTCCAGGGTGAGTTGGCGGTACCACGACGAACCAGACAGAAACAGCCATCCTCCTCGGCCCCCACCCCTCCATCCCTTATCCCCTCCCCCACCTCTGCCATGGTGATTATGGAAGGGAAGGCGAAGAAGCTCAAATCGTCCTCCAAGCCCCCACCGCCCCCACCACCACCTCCAGTTCTCGTCAAGGACAGCGGACCCCACCACCACACCAACAACGTGGACGGCGACCTTGAGGAGGACGAGGGGCACCTGCTGCACGCGGACAACAACAATGACGTGGACATGGAGCACTGCCAGCCCACCGACCTCAGCCAGCACTCCAGCCGTCACGGCTCCCCCCCTCCTCCCCCTCCCCCTCTCCTCACCTCCGCAGGGGAGAAGAAAGGGAAGGGGCTGCCCCCCTCCCCCCACACCCTCCCCCACCACCACCACCATCATCATCATCACGGACGTTCCACGCCGCAGCACCGGGAGTCCAGCAAGGTCACCACCATCTCCACGTCCAGCAACAGCAACAGCAGCAACAGCAGCAGCGGCGGCAGTTCGGACGTTCTGATCCCGAAAGACATTGTGGACTCTGCCTCTGTGGCTGCCGCGGCCTGGACGTTGGGAGACTCGGACCGTTTGTCGGGCGGGTGCACGAACATCTCCAGCCCGTCCTCTACCCCCTCCTCCTCTTCCTCCTCCTCCTCCACCACCACCACCACCTTGTTATCGCCTCCCCCTCCTCTGCTCATTGCGTCCTCTACATTTTCCACCCCATCCCCCTTTTCATCGTCGTCATTGTCCTCCTCGTCGTCTTCGTCGTCGATATCTCCCCGCGGGGGTGGTAGCAGCAGTAGCAGTGGAGGAGGAGGAGAGGGGCCTCTTATCCACGACTTCTCAGGTGATGCCCGCGGACAGCAGCAGCAGCAGCAGCGGTAGCGGTCAGCACGTGTCGCCCTCGACCAAGTCCTCGGGCAGACCCTCCTTCCTCATCACCGACATCCTGGCTCCTCGCGGCCCCTCCTCCTCGTCCTCCACCCCCACCCGCCCCTCCTCCTCCTCCACCACCACCTCCGCCACGTCCTCCTCCTCATCTTCCGGCTCCGAGCCACCTACCCCGGAACCGTTCCTCTTCCCCAACCATCTCCACCACCACGCCCACCACCCCCACCACCACCACCACCCTCATCATCAGCATCATCCGTCGTTCCCTTCGCCGCCAGGGGGACACTACTCCTCTCACGGGCTGAGGCTGACGACGACGGCGATGAGGACGTCCCCCGGGTCCCCCACCTCCTCCCCCACCTCCTCCTCCTCCTCCTCCTCCTTGGCTCCCATCTCCACCCCTTTCCTGCCCCCTCGAGGGTCGGGGGGCGAGGTGCTGCACCCCCAGCCCCTCCGACCCGGGGGGTTCCTGGCGGGGGGCTGTGACCTTCGACCCCTGGGGGCACTGTCCGCGGCTTCCACGGGGGGGTCCGGGGTTGGGGGACGAGGAGAGGAGGCTGAGGAGGAGGAAGAGGAGGAGGGGGAGAAGATGATGGAGGACGGAGGAGCGCTGTCGGAGGTGGAGAAAGATAGTGAAGGTGAGTGTGAGGGTGAGGAGGTGGATGGGATGGGGGGGGGGGGGGGGGGGGGCGGAGGGGGCTTGTATGGTCTGTTGTTGGTGTTCATTATAATTGATGGAAAAAGAAAATTCCAGTCGCTCCGTATACTGCAAGCGCAGTTTATCAATGAACTTTTTTTTTTTTTTTTTTTTTTGGGGGGGGGGGGTTGTTTCTTGTTTGCTTGTTTTTTTTTGTTTTTTGTTTTTTTTTTTTTTGTTTTTTTTTTTTTTTTTTTTTTTAGATGTTTCACAGGGTTTGGTTAGGCTTTGAATTAGGGTACGATTAGGGTAGGCTTTGGGTTAGGGTAAGGATTCGGTGTGGGTTAGTTAAGGTTAGAGTGAGGGTCATGCATGGCGGGACGAGAAGTCATCCGTTTTTCTGACCAAAGTTTCCATCTGTTAGGCAAAAAACACGTCGCGTGTGGTGTAGTGTGGTATGGTGGTGGTGGTGGTGGTTGGTGGTGGTGGTGGGTGGTGTGTGTGTGTGTGTGTGTGTGTGTTGTGTGTGTGTGTGTGTGTGTTTGATGTACAGAAATTTGCCTTTCTTGCTGCTATGATTTATCTGTTTATTTCCATCGCGAGTAGATGCTTCTTAATTGCTCGAAGTAGTTGAAAGTAGACAACAGGAGAGAGAGAGAGAGAGAGAGAGAGAGAGAGAGAGAGAGAGAGAGAGATCAAAGTAAAGTTACTAGACTGCTATACGAAATGGAACAATATTCAACGTTTTTGTTGGGTTTTTTTTTTTTTCTTAGTAAGAAAAGATACGAAAACCAAAGCGTTTCGACCGCTTCAGGTCTGCTACAGGCCAAACAAGACAGTCTAAGAAAACAAAATGAATAAACAAACAAACAAAACATTTTAGATATGGTGACCTACATCCGTTTTTTTTTTTTTTTTTTTTTTTTTTTTTTTTTTTAAATTTTTTAGCAAGTGTAACGAGAGTTTATAGAAGAAACACCAAGGGGTAAAATCATTAAGGCATGGGGGAGGGAGGAAGGAGGGGTAGGGGGAGCACACAAGATATTAGCTTCCAGAATTGATGATAAGTCAGTCACTTTAAGACCTAAGTAGTGACAGTGTATAATGTTGTGGAACATGAATGTCCAAGACCTTTCTTTCAAAATCGGGGCCTGTGTTATCATGGTGTTTATACGTTTATGTCTGTATTTATTTGTTGATTCGTTCATTCATTCATTTGCTTCTTAAAAAGCTTTCAAAATCGGAGCCTGTACTATCATGTTATTTATGTATTTATGTATGAATTGATTCATTTATTCGTCCATTCATTCCTTCATTCATTTACTTATCGACTTGCTTGCAAAATCGGAGCCTGTACTACCATCTTATTTATGTACGTATTTATTTATTTTGTTCACATGCATTTATTTTCACGGTCTGCTAAAGGGAAAAATGTCTGTTAATGTTATTATTCAATCGGCGTACGTTTTCAACCCTTTTTCCCTATAGCTAAATCGACCCGTTTAACTGTAATCTTAGTTTAACAACAGTACCTGAATAAATCAAGATAAGTCGATCTATTAGCTATCTGTCTGTATCTATCTGTCTATCTTTTTATCTACTTTTTTTTTTTCATTGTAGTCGTTATCATTTCATTGTTTTTGTCGTTGTTGTTGTTGTTGTTGTTTTCATTTTCTTTCCCTTTTGCTTAAATGGTGGCCTTCCCCCCCCCCCCCCCCCCCCCCCCCCCCGTTTTTTTTTTTTTTTTTTGATGGAAGAATATAGTGGTGGTGAAGACGGAAACATTCACCACGATAATATGGCTCATTTACAATGGGGTTCAATTTTTTTTTTTTTAAGTAAATCTCATTCGTCCCCTGCCCTGAAGTGACTCAGATGCCCATTGGCAGCCACCGCAGGCAGAGAGGGTTTTGAACCGTAGCAGGCAAACCACTCTAACCATTCGACCACAGCCCTCTCTAGACGAGTCCAATTTCTCAATGCATGTTCTAGCGTGGCTGTGGAAAGAGGAGACCGCCCAATCAATCAATCAGTGAAGAAATGAAGAAATAAATAGACAAATACACAAATTAAGTTAAAATGACTTTTTTTTTTTTCAAAAACCGATTGAAGAAATATACAAACAAATAAATAGATGAATAAATAAAATCAAATGGACATGTTTTGAATTAAATCAAAATAAAATGAAAATATATATATATATATATATATATATATATATATAATAATAAACTAATAAATTCCAAGGATAAGTACCGAGCACCATTCCAGCAACTTACAGAGCAGCTTGGTGTTGCAATGATATATATATATATATATATATATATATATATATATATATATATATATATATATATATATACACTGCTCTTGTTAAGCTGATCAAGCATACAAAGGGTTCTTCACTTGGCTATCTAATCATTTTACTTAAATGACGATTTACTTAGCCAACATCACCTAAGCTGTGGGCAAAGCCAATGATACAAAGGATGATGCAACCTCGGAATAGGGATCTTTGTGCTGGCATTATGCGTTGAACAAATGATGTGACAGCAGATGAGAAAAAAAGAAAGGAAAAGAAGGGAAAAAAAGATGTGAAAAAGGAAAAAGAAGAGAGGATGGAGGAAAAAAGAAAAGCGAGTGAAAGAAGAGAACGAAATAAGAAACAAAATAGAGAAGAGATAGAACAAAAGAAGAAAGGAAAGGAGAAAGAAGAACAAATAAAAAACAAAAAGAGAGAATGATAGAACAAAGCGGGGCAGTAAGAAGAGAGGAAAAGAGAGAGAGAGAGAGAGAAAGAGAAGAGAGAGAGAAGAAAAGAGCGAAGGAAGAAAAGGAAGAGGAAAGAAGGAAGGAAAGAAAATAGGGGAGAGAGAGAGAGAGAGAGAGAGAGAGAGAGAGAGAGAGAGAGAGAGAGAGCAAAGAAAAAATAGAAAAGAAAAGAAGGAAGGAAAGAAAATAGAGGAGAGAGAGAGAGAGAGAGAGAGAGAGAGGAGAGAGAGAGAGAGAGAGAGCAAAGAAAAATAGAAAAGAGAAAGAAGGAAGGAAAGAAAATAGAAGAGAGAGAGAGAGAGAGAGAGAGAGAGAGAGAGAGAGAGAGAGCAAAGAAAAAAGAAAAGGAAAGAGAAAGAAGGAAGGAAAGAAAATAGAAGAGAGAGAGAGAGAGAGAGAGAGAGAGAGAGAGAGAGAGAGAGAGAGAGCAAAAGAAAAAAAGAAAAGGAAAGAGAAAGAAGGAAGGAAAGAAAATAGAAGAGAGAGAGAGAGAGAGAGAGAGAAGAGAAGAGAGAGAAGACAAAGAAAAAAGAAAAGGAAAGAAGAAAGAAGGAAGGAAGAGAAAAGAAGAAGAGAGAGAGAGAAGAGAGAGAGAGAGGAACAAAGAAAAAAAGAAAAGGAAAAAGAAAGAAGGAAGGAAAGAAAATAGAAGAGAGAGAGAGAGAGAGAGAGAGAGAGAGAGAGAGAGAGAGAGAACATAAAGAGAAGACTAAAAAAAAAAAATCCGTAAAAGGAAAAAGATCGGACAGAAGAAATAAATAAAGAGGATCTAGGACGGAAGAAAAGAATAAGCAAAGAAAGACAGACAGCCTGAAAGAAAGAACGTAGAGAGAGAGAGAGAGAGAAGAAAAAGAAAAAGAATAAAAAAGAGGAGAGATGACAGAAAGATAATGGAGAATGACAAACAGATAAAGAATGACAAGAGTTGGAATTAAGAAAAAAGAGAAGAAGGAGAACAACAACAAACAAGATGCGAAGCATGTAAACGTACTCCCAGTTTTCCAAACCGCTTATACATCGGCCAAGTGCTTTGTGAGATAAGAAATAAAGGCAAAATAACGGTTTTAACGGTTATTTAACCGATGTACACTTTTGAAACTGGTATTTTAGTCCTCACCGGGCAAAAGCCTGTGTACATACCAAATTTCATCCAAATCGGACAATATGTCAAGAATAACGGTTTTTAACGGTCAGATTTTGAAACACTACATGGAAGTGCCATTTGTGTGTGATAACCTTTCTATATACAAAATTTCATTAAAACCCACCAATGTATAAAAAAAAATAACGGCAAGATAACGGTTTAACGGTTATATAACCGATATACACTTTTGAAACCGGTATTTTAGTCCTCACTGGGCTAAAGCCTGTGTACATATCAAATTTCATCCAAATCGGACAATATGTCAAGAATAACGGTTTTTAACGGTCAAATTTAGAAACACTATATAGAGGTGCCATTTGTGTGTGATAACCTTTCAATATACCAAATTTCATTAAAATCCACCTATATATAAGATATAACGGCAGAATAACGGTTTTTAACGGTTGTTTAATCCATTTTCAGCATTACATCACTTACATATGGACAGAGGCTCCGATTTGTCACAAGATCATCCAAACCGCTTATAAACTGGCCAAGTACTTTCCGAGATATTCCATAAAGAAGAAAAACCGTTACAGGCCGTTACAGCCGTTAGTAACGGCTATAGCGGTAAACTAAAACATCGGGCATCATCCGTGGCCCATAATGAACATACCTACAAATTTTCAGAAAGATCGGCCCAGTAGTTTTTGTCTGGAGCGAGTGGAACACATTTTGACCACGGACGGACACACACACATAGACACACTGACAGCATTTCTTCGTTCCATTGTAAAGTACTCCCTGTTCTATAAGAACTGGGAGTACAAAAAGAAAGAGAGGGAGAAATTAACATTAAAAGAGAGAATGAAAATGACAGAAAAGGAACGGAAGGAAGAGACGGATATAAGCAAGGAGGGAAGAATAGGAGGGGTGGGAGGGGGGGGGGCAGGGGGTGGAAAGAGAACTCGCAAACAGAAAAAATAACACATTGAAATGAAATAGTATTAAATGAAAGAAAACAGAAAAAAAGCAGCACAGAAGTATCAAACATTTTACACTATCTATCTCGATGACACGCCTACTAACTCGTTTCATAAAGGCTTCAATTTGAGGGAAAACGTTTTTTTTTTTTTTTTTTTTCAAATTTGCCTTTAAAGAAAAAGAAAAAGAAAACGGAAGAAACGCGAACAAGAAGGAAGATTCCATTCCTACATACAGATTACACTTTTTTTTTTTTTTAGGAAAAAAAAATAAAGGAAAGAGGAGGGAGAAAGTATTCAAACTAAATGGTTTGTCCATTGTTGTCGTCGTCGTCGTCGTCGTCGTTGTTGTTATTGTTGTATTAGTGTTTTGTTTTGTTAATTCGAGTTAACAGCACTAAGTTTTACCTCGCATTTCGAGGACATCTGTCTGCGCTTAAGGGTTACATCCACACCCGCTACTTTCCCGAAATGTCGGACTTCACGTCACTGCTAAAGGTTGCTTCACACTTCCCGCAAACATCTGTCGTCATCACTCCGCGACAACGAGAAAGGTTGGGAGACTGAGCAAGGAGAAAAAGAGGAGGAGGAAGGAGACGGGGAGGGGGGGGGGGGGGGATAGGTCGGAGAAGACTAGTTACTAACTCACTAAGGAATTGGATAGAAAGAAAGTCGCACCGTGCTGTTTTCATCCTTGCCAAACACGAAAGGCATTGAATCAGTCAAACAAACTAACAAAAGAAGAAGAAAGAAAGAAAAAAAAAGAAGAAAAAAGAAAGAAAGAAAGAGAAGAGAAAGGAAGGAACAAACAAACAAAAAAAAAAAAAGGAAAACGTGGGTATTTTTATGTGGTGCAGTTAATTAAATTGACAGCTTACATTTTGCAGCGCGAGAGTAAATTGCTATAAGCTTGTCAAAATTCTGAAAGTTAAAAAAAAAAAAAGCAAAAAAGCAATAGCGACCATGATAATGATAATAAAAATTAATAATAATAATAATAACAATAGTGATGGTGATGATGATATGACAACAAATACAACAACAGTAGCAAGTAGCAGAAGTAATAGTAGTTGTAGTAAATAGAAGGGCGCACACGTCTCTCAATGGAGAACGAATCGTGGATCCGTCCATCGATCCAGATCAGCATTGCCGATCTGCGCCAACATTTAATGAGCAACATGAAAAACTAACAGACACCAATGAAACGCCATCTGTGATGAAGTAAAATTTCTATTCAGTTCGTTAATTATTAATTTTGGTTATTTATTCAGTTATTTGTTTTTTGTTAATTCATTTATTTCATTCATTATATTATTTCATTTAATTTCTCTTTTTTTTTTCACCGACCATGTTTGTTTCGTTCGTTAAATTTGCGTGTCTTTTTTTGTAATTAACGTTGTCTTCCTGTAGGATGGTCGGTGCGGTCGCTGCTCTGTGTGTGTGTGTGTGTGTGTGTGTGTGTGTGTGTGTGTGTGTGTGTGTGTGTGTCTGTGAAAACGCGTAAGCAAATCGACTGTTATTTATCAAACTGGAACAGAGTGTGGAATTTAAAATAAGACAGCTTATGAAGAAAAAAAAAGAAAAAAAAAAAAAAAAGAAAGAAATCGCCAGTTCTTGTTAAAAAGAAAAGGATACGTTTCGTCAAGAAGTTGCCTCCCTTTTTCCTTTTCCCTTATTCATGTCGCCTTGCGTTGTTCATGATTTCCTGTCAATTCAGCCAGGTTTTTTCCCCCTCCCCCATCAAACCCCTCTCCTCTCTCCTTCTTTTTTTTTTTTTTTTCATGTCTACTCTTCATGTCTCCCAACATCCCTTGGTATTGCTTCACTATGTAGTCAAGTTTTTTTTTCCTTTTTTTTTTTTTTTTTTTGTTTGTTTGTTTGTAAAAGGTGTTGTCTCCCTTTCCTCATTTCAGTGTACGACACATCACTTACGATTTCCTTTCGGTTTGATCACGGTTTTTTTTGTTTTTTTTCTTTTAATTTAAAGTTGTTTTCCTTTCTTTGTTATTTAGTGTGTGTGTCTACCAGCATTACTGACCTTTCTCTCATGTTTTGACAGTGTCATAAAACAATTTTTTTTTTAAAGTTTAATGTTCCTCTACATGAAGGGTTTTAAAACATTTTCATCTTTATCGCGCCCCCACCCCTCCTCCTCCACCCATCTGATCTACATGATGGTCCTCACCTTCCGTGCTTCTCTGACTCCTACACCTACACACTCACTCACATATATACATATATATATATATATATATATATATATATATATATACAAACGTGCGCACGCGTGCGCACATACACACACTTGCTCTGGCTCTTTTCTTTCGTTCATGATTTCAACAAAACCTCTCTCTTTCTGTCTCTCTCTCTGTCTCTGTTCTCTTCTCTCTCTCTCTCTCTCTCTCTCTCTCTTATGGTTGGATCTTTATTTTCACACACACACACACACACACACACACACACACACACACACACACATTTTTTTTTCTTGTATTTATTTTTGTATGCGTATTGATGGCACTGTTCACACAGAACTCTTTAAACGGCGCTTTAAACTTTCTGAATGATTCTCAATTCTGAACACCGTCTCTCCATTTCATTTCTGGGCCTTTTTCTCTTTACATTTTTATTTCTATCATTCGCTACCCGTTTTTTTTTTTTTTTTCAACTTCGTTTTTTTTTCATCCCCGAATATTCCTTCATTCTTTCTTCCTTTCCTTTATTTACTTCATTTTATACTAAATTTTGAGGGTTTGTTCTTCAACTACAAAAGTCACATTTTTTTTTTACTGCTAGCCATCTCTCTCTCTCTCTCTCTCTCTCTCTCTGTCTCTCTGTCAGTCGGTCTTTCTCTCTCTCACTCACTCACTCTCTCTCCTCTCTCTCTCTCTCTCTCTCTCTCTCTCTCTGCCTGTCTGTTTGTCTCTGTCTCTCTCTGTCTGTCTATCTGTCTCTCTGTCTGTTCTGTCTGTCTGTCTGTCTCTGTCTGTCTGTCTGTCTCTGTCTCTGTCTCTCTCTCTCTCTCTCTCTCTCTCTCTGACTGTCTGTCCTCTGTCTGTCTGTCTGTCTATCTATATGTCTGTCTCTGTCTGTATCTCTCTGTATGTCTATCTGTCTGTCTCTCTGTCTATGTCTGTCTGTCGCTCTCGCTCTCTCTCTCTCTCTCTCTCTCTCTCTCTCTCTCTCTCTCTCTCTCTCTCTCTGTGGCCATGTCGCGCTGTCAAACAGCACTGTTGAATTTCAAAGCTCTCTTGCAGCCCCGAGCCGAGTCAAGTCAAACAACATGCACTTTGATCTGCCCTAGATTTCCCCTCGGACCCCCTCCTGAACAGGTTACCAAACACATGTCCAGCAGATATCTCTGTGTGTGTGTGTGTGTGTGTGTGTGTGTGTGTGTTGGGGAGCGGAGGGAGGGGGTAGGAAGGGGGGGGGGGGATGGCGAGGAGGGGAAGGGGGTGAAAGGCACATGAAGGGTAGGGCGGAGGTGGGGTGGGGTGGTGGGTGGTGGGGTAATAAAAGAGAATGAGGGAGGGTGGGAGGGCTCGTGTTGTGAACGCTTGGTTCATCGGCGGCGGTAGAAAGACACGCCATTCGTCTGAATAATCGTAGTATTTGTCGCGTGTGCTGGCATCAGTCCTATTCAATCTGGATATTGATTTTCTTTTTCTTCTTTTTTTTTTTTTGTCTCTGTTTTTTTTTTTTTTTTTTTTTAGGAGGGATGAGGGAGGCTGTGAGTGTGTGCACTTCCATCGTATTTGTTTTGTTTTGTTTTTTCCTTTTTTTCCCGTGTGTGTCGGTATTTGTCGGACGAAACTTCCAGTAAAATACATCAGAGAGAGAGAGAGAGAGAGAGAGACAGAGAGAGACAGAGACAGAGAGTCTCCTCTCTCTCTCTCTCTCTCTCTCTCTCTCTCTCTCTCACTCACTCACTCACTCACTCACATACACACGCGCGGCCGCGCGCGAGCACGAACACACACACACACACACACACACACACACCACACACACACACACACACACACACACACATGCCCGTGCCATCACCATCTTTTACGATACCTGCTCTCCATACAGAATTGTCCTTTATTGTCAAAACACGGATCGTAACATAAAATCATGGTTCTGCTTTGCCTGCTTGTGCTGAGATCTGGTATCCATGACAACTGTCTCAATCAAATAAAAACAAAACAATCGAAAACAGTTGCATAACTCCATGCACTTACCTGGATGGGCCTATACTGATTTTGTAGTAATGAAATGTTTCAAAATCATCTTGTTTTATATCATGTATTTCAGCATTGCAGGCGATTCAGTCT
>CM065735.1:7269170-7304616 GCA_033310375.1 Conus canariensis
CCCTAATTCGGCTGAAAAATGAACCATGCTCACAGAGCCGGGGCAAAACCAATACCTCCAGCCCACAGGACACAGTCTGGCCTTGGTTACTGTGGCACGACGCCACTGATGGCATTGTCAGAGACTCGGACCAAGGCTCTGACTTCAGGCCCGTCCACTGGTGACCGTGGGAACCTAACACTAAGCTCGCCAGAATCCCCTGACAGGACCTCCAGTCCACGTCTAGATTTACCTGGTAAGGTAGGGTGCAAGTATGTGAATTTGCAAGGGTGCTCAAAGTACAGGCGAACGCGTCAAAATGTATGTCAACAATTTTATGTCTGTGAAACTTGCTTTTCTTTAACCCCCCCCCCCCCTCTCTCTCTCTCTCTCTCTCTCTTCTCTGTCTCTCTCTCGTCCTCTCTCTCTTCTGTCTCCTGTTTCCCCTCTCTTCTCTCTCTCTCTCTATCTCTCTCTCTCTCTCTTCTCCCCCTTCTCCACCACACACACAACCACACGCGCGCGCGCGCGCGCGCACACACACACACACACACACACACACACACACACACACAACACCAACACACACACACCACACACCACGGCCATGCGCCGAGCGCTGTATACTTTTTTCCACTCTTTTTTTTTTATTGAACTTTTTTTTTACATTTTCCGTGCACAATCAAAAATGACAGTATAGGAGATTGTACAAACAAAGGCAAACGAAAGAAACAACCAAAAAAAAACAAAAAAACATTATTGAATGGAAAGGGCACTACAAGTAAACATCTAGACAGAAATGAACTGTAGCTTGAATACTAGATGGACAAGAATCTGTAGTTACATTGTTGTATTCTTGGTGACAGGCATGAATATTTATGTCTCATACACATTACAAGTATGGCACACACAAAAAAGTAACAGCACGATGGGTTTGCTAGCTCGTTCTTTATCTATTCAAAAAGTTTCTTTGAAATAAAACCATTCTGTCTGAAAACTGTTATATCTCATATTGTTAAAGAATATACTTTTCAGTTTCATATTTAATCTTCAAGAAGGATTTAAAGTTAACATAGAGTGGTAAAGTTTCCACTGTTTTACATTTGAAGATGAAAAATTTTGCAAGGATTATAATATAATCAAGGACATGACTTGACTTTGTATTCTTTTCATATCCAAATAGCACAAACGTTTCGTTAAGTAAAAGGTTAAAGCTATTTTCTGTGCTGGAGTTGATACATGTTTCTAACTGTCCCCAAAACGTCTTACATGTGGACATGCCCATAACATGTGATTAATACTGTCTCTCACATTTTTACAGAAAGAACAATCTTCAGAGTTAACAACATTCATGTTTGCAAGGATGACATTAGTTGCTAATATTCGGTGCAGAATTCTTATTTGGAACCATTTCAGTTTGATCTCTTGTATTTTCTTGGCCTTGATGGAAATATTTTTCCAGTTAAGCTCTCTTTTCATTTTTTTTCATTCCATCTGTTACAATGTTTGGGTTCTGATTTGTCCTTTAGCATATCATAATAAAACTTCGTTCCTTTTCGTTTCCTTAAGTAAAAGGTTAAAGCTATTTTCTGTGCTGGAGTTGATACATGCTTCTAACTGTCCCCAAAAACAAATTACATGTGGACATGCCCATTTACATGTTATTAATACTGTCTCTCACATGTTTACAGAAAGAACAATCCTCAGAGTTTTTTTGTGTTTTTTTGTTGTTGTTTTTTATAGACAAAAGTGTCATTTTCTTAAATTGGGTTCCCGTAGGATCGGAGCACACCATATTGCCGAGTTCTGCCACTAAGGCCATCCAGAAACGTGAAGAAGCCATCTGAATCATTTATTCCGGAAAGTCTGATAGTGTAAATGGTATTCCTACCATTTTGCTGAATAGTGCCTCGTCGTTTTTCCCCCGGTCTGACGACATTAAGGAATCGTAGGATCCATTTCCACAGACTCCATTCCCTTACGTGGAACCGGGATTTCCACGGTCTGTTCATGAAGTTTTTTTTTGTTGTTGTTTGTTTTTTTGTTTTTGTTTTTTTCTAGAATGAAAGGTACCTTTTACTTTTCATGTTATTTCTAACTTCAGAAGATGCACCTTGCCACATACAGTCACAATGCCGACCACAGCATTGCTGAAAACAAGGCCAAATTGCAAATGAACAACACCACTATTCCTCCCACACTCATCCCCCATCACCCCCCCCCCCCCCACCCCGGCCCCAAACTACCTTTTTTTCCCAATTCTAACCCATCACATTGAACATGTACCAAGAAACATGAATATGTGAACATATTAGTAACTAATAGGCACTACAAATATTCCCTCAAGCCGCAAAAAAAAAAAATAAATAAATACACCAGCAGTATATCTTCAAGATACCACCCATCCTTTCGTGCCTTTTGCTACGTTCTTTTTTTTCTTTTTCTTTTCTTTTTTTTCTCTCCTTTTTTTCTCCCCCCCCCCCCCCTCCCCCTTCCACTTTTTTTTTTTTTTTTTTTTTTTACGGGGTGTCCTATGTTTGTAATAGGAAGCCTTTTTTGTGTTTTCACTTTTTGGGTTTGTTTTAGTTTGGCTTGCGTTCGGGGGAAATCCTTTAACTCCCTCGCACTCACCCCTGACCCGGTCCCGTCTCTCCTGTGGGTTTCTCCCTGTCCCGCTCCCCTCTCGTTCTCGCAACTAACCTGTCTCTCTTCCTACCATTGTCTAAAACACCCTTTCTGTTCTGTAAGTTGTATTCAAACAGAATGAGTAATGGTGTCTGAGCTTTAGCTTTCTTATATATGCTAATGCACATTTTCCCGATCAAAATGATATGATTTAATATACCGAGACTTGTCAAGTCTGTTTCCACCGTGGTTACACCAAAGAGAACGTTATTTAAAATTAACTTTGTTTTCAGATCCAAACTTTGTTTGTATAGCCTTTCTACATCTTTCCAGAATGCTTTTCACCGGTGCACAAAGGTAGAAGAAATGTTCTATAAAGTCAATTTCGTCCCTGCAGAAGGAGCATTTATTATTGTCAACTTCCTTCATTTTGTGCAGCAGTATAATTCGTTGGGTAGATATTATGTTTGGATTTTCCATTGCAGTTCTCTCAAATCTGGTTTCCTTAGTTGCTTTTACCGCAAGTAGCCATATACTCTCATCTAGCACAACGTTTAATTTTCTTAACCAAAATGCCTCTGCACATGACTGAACAGGATTGTTTACTGACTCTTTCTTTTTTAAAAAGGCTGCAATATGTTTAGGTTTGGGTCCATTTGTCATTAAGTCTGGCATAACTACCTTTTTGTTTTGGGTGTTCGCAGCAGTTAACAGGCCATCATCTGCCCATCGTTTCAGATGTTTGGTAAAGCGTTAATCAGTGCGTTGTATTCGAAAAAAGTGACTGCGTGGTTCCTTCCGATTCTATCTGTAACTTCTTCTCTAGTCAGGAATCTGTTTTCGCTGTTTTTTAAATGATATCGCTCATTCGTTCCAGTCCTGCTTTTTTCCACAGGGGAAAGTACAGCACTTTCTCCTTGAAATCTGATTAAAGTGTTGTTCCATAAAAGTTGTCTGCTGATATTTACTCTGTCTACACAGCTAGGCTCATATATGTTTTGTTTTTAAGATAAGTTTGTACTACCGTTTTCCAGAAGGAGCTTTTATCTTTTAATTTTTCCCAACAACTTTCATTCAGTTTACAATTTATTTCAAAGCATCCTAAGCCACTCAAGACCTTACTTATGTGCCATCTCGGGATCCGAGCCCATTTCTTGTCTACACTCGTCAATAAACTTCTGCCCATTCCAAAATAATAGCTTTCTTTGCCCTTTGTAAGTTAACCATATTTAGCCCCCTTTGATTTGTCATCCTCCATAATTTTCCTTTTAATTTTTTCAAAAGTTTTTCTATTTCTAATTTTTTCTTTGCCAGAGAAATTTATAAAACATTCTGTTGACTGCAGTAAATGACATGTTCTGGAAAAGCCAATACTCTGCATGAAAAAAAATTCAACTGTGATAACAGAAATGTTTTAATAATGAAAATTTTTTCCATTAATTCCCAAGTTTCTATGGCCCCAAAGTTTTATATATTTTTTCATTTTTGATTTTTTTTCCAGTTGCCCTCAACATTTACAGCGCTTTTTATCACTTGTGAAAATAATGCCTAGTATCTTCAATTTGTTTTCTGTTTTGAATAACAAGATTTTCGGTTTCTTGTTTTTGACTGCCTATAATCTCATCGCTTTAGTCTTACGGAAAATTCAATTTCAGTCCCGAGAAACTGTGAATGGTCTATAATGTCTTTGGCTAGGATCATGTCTTCACTGTCCTTCAAAAAACAGTGTTGTGTCGTCAGCAAGTTGTTTTAATTTTCAAATCATTATTGTCATTATTATTATTATTATTATTTTTTTTTTTAATTAATTATTATTATTATTATTATCATCATTATTATTGTTGTTGTTGTTTCTGTTGCTATCAACTTCAGGTATTTTTAAATACCTTTAATTTGACTATTTTTTTTGATTGCAAGTAGCTCCACTGCTAGCACAAGGCTAGTGGAGAGAATGGACATCCTTGTCGAATTCCCACTCGAGTGGGAAGGTAGTCCGAGATCCCCCACCGTGGTAAATGTTACTGAAAGTTTCAGTTACTAAAATTTTTAACCCAGTTTCTAAACTGCTCCCAAAAACCAAATATTTCGAATGTTTCCATCATGAATTCTTTTGATATGGTAAACAAATGCTTTTTGGAGTCTACAGCTAACAAATATCCTGATTTATTCGTTGCATTTAAAACAATCCTCGAGTTAACAACATTCATGTTTGCAAGGATTTACATTAGTTGCTAATATTCGGTGCAGAATTCTTTTCTTGGAACCATTTCAGTTTGATTTTCTTGTATTTTTTTTGGCCTTGATGAAAATATTTTTCCAGTTAAACTCTCTTTCATTTTTTTTATTCCATCTTTTACAATGTTTGGGTTTGATTTGTCCTTTAGCATATCATAATAAAACTTCGTTCCTTTTGGGTGGGAATATATCAATTGAAGCGTTTTGTGAGTCAATGCAATGGAATCGTTACTGTTAAGGGTTAGTCCTGTCTTGTTGATATGCAACGTACAGCCCGACACATCCATTTAAAAGTTGACAAAATCGACGTTAACACCATGTCTTTTTTTAAACTGATTCATAGTCAAAAAGGTTCCATCATCATTTAACAAATCTCTAATCAAAAAATATCCTGGTCAGCCCATTTTGTAGTAAATGATTTTTTGACCTTTCCTAATATTTTTATTAAAGAAAATAGGTTCCAAAAGCAAATCACTTCTTGTTTCAATATTTACCTTTAAGCTAAATGTTTTTTTTATGCTTCGAAGACATTGATCCAAAAATTGCTGAACATTGTGTTTCTCAGCAGGTATTGATGGGCCCAATAAATCTAACTTAACTATGTTCGGTAAATTGTTGTGAGTAATCTTTTCCATTTGTGATTACTGTTTTTTCAGTCTTCGAATCCTGCTGAGTTTTAATGCTGTTACTGATCCTTAATATAAGGAATTCCAAGTCACCTTCATTAATATTTCTTACAGCTACTTTGCTGTTGATACTATCTTTTTTTCCTACCCCCAAACAAAACTGAAACCCGAGATTTGTATTGATTCATCAATTGGTCAGGTGGATTTGGTAGCAAATCCATAGATAAGTAATTTTTGAAAAGAATTAAAGACTTGAGAACCCTGCTTACTTACCCAAGGCACACACCCCAACACACACACACACACACGGCCATGCGCCCGAGCGCTGTTTACTTTTTTCGTAACCGACGCCCACTGTGCTTTGCGCGTACCTGCTGTACAGTTTCTCTAACTGGAAGAAGGTGACATCATTCTCCAACCAGAGAACAGTAAAAAGGCGGGGTCTGGCTCATCTGGCTCCGCCCAGCTCCAACCGGCTCAAGCCGGTTTCGCTGCTGCTCCACCGGATTACCCAAAACCCCACCTTTTACTGTTCTCTCTTTACAAACATACATAATGTGTAGGATTATCTGTTTTTAACACTGAATTTAGAAAACTTTTGAGACTTAATTTTTGCTTAATCCTTCGTTTTTCTTGATCGTTTTCAATAACATCATTTTTCACGCATACATTCATCAAATGCGTCTCTGTGAAATCAATTTTCTGCAAAACCTTCACATCTGGCCGCATTACCGATCACCTCTGGGTCTCACTTGAGACCCTAATGGCGCCCTAGGGCCCCAAGTCAGACCCAGAGGGTCACGTATAACACGGCAGATGTGAAGAGTTTTGAGGATATGCCTCTCATACTTGTTTGCCTGCTTTCTATTTGTCTAATTTGGGCAATCCCCTCACCCCCATTTTAGTGGTCCTTCCCATAGCCGCACCAGGGCGACCATTTTAGGTTTACGGGCGTTCATAGCCGCGCCAGTGACCATATTTTGGGTTTACGGGCGTTCATAGCCGCGCCAGTGACCCAATACGAAAGTGGGAAGGATCACTTTGAGGGCAGGGAAGAGGGCAAATTTGACTTTTCAATGCCATGACAACCAAGTATTTAAAACTACCGCAGGCATATCCTCAATGTTGTTATCTTCAAGATTTATATATACTGTACACAAACAAACGCTTTACAATTACATGGTTGTCTACTTGCCTAGAGTAAAGTTGTTTTTTATTTTGTTAAAACAACACCAAAAGCTAAATAACAAAGTGTATCTTACATTACTTTTTAGCCACTACTTTTTAATAAATATTTGTTTTAAATGCTTTTAGATTTAAATATAAAATGCAGATTTTAATACATAAAACTGGAAAAAGATTATTTGGGGGTGGGGAATTTAGCCACCTAAATTTTATACAATGCCGCGTGACGGCTAACGCCTGCACTAAACGACGCCGGTGGGGAATTTAGCCGCCTAAATTTATACAATGCCGCGTGACGGCCTGCAGTAAACGACGCCCTTACTCCGTTATGTGTAACTCGACAGAACCAGCAAACAGTGCGACGCTTCGAACTCGGCAATTATGCAGTTGAGTAAGCCATGGCCAGACATGTCTGACCTAGAGTAACTACATAAAGGCAGCAAAACCCTTCAGAAGTGAAGAGGAGTTGTCTCCCCGAAAAGAATGTAACAATTAATTGTGTTTTATCCTTTATGAAAAAAAATCGTCATTAAGTCGTTCTAGGTTCTTATTCAAGTCGGCATCAGATTCTTATTCAAGTTCTTATTTAAGTTCTTAACAAGTTTTTATTCAAGTTCTTATTTAAGTTCTTAACAAGTCAACATCAGTCTTAACAAGTCATCATCAAGTTCTTAACAAGTTCTTATTCAAGTACTTATTGAAGTACTTATTCATATTCTTAACAAGTCGTCATCAAGTCCCATTAAGTTCTTATCAAGTCTTTAAGTTCTTATCAAGTCGTCATGAAGTCATCATCAGTCGTTATCAAGTTCTTATTCAAGTCACTTATAATTATTTATTAAGTTCTTGAAATATTACTGCATATCAAATGGATCAAAATGAGATTTGTTGTTTGGCAGTTCTAGTATTCTTTTTTTGTTCAGATTTTGTATTTAGTGGCTGTGATTTTTTTGGGCTGCTTTGGTTTTTGCTGTCTTTCTTTATATGTTTTATAAACGTAATAACCACCCCACCAACAGCAATGACGCCAAAAACGCTCAACTCTTTTAATCCAAATAATCCATGAATACTTTGGTTTGCGGGACTTGAACAACCTTGTTCTTGTTGTGGCTCTGGCACAACTGGTGTTTTTTCATTATGAGTTATATGTTGTAACTCTAATTTTCTTTTTTTGTTCCACTCTGCTAATTTTTTCCCTGCTTCAAACGCGCCCAGGATTCTTTTCACGGGGGCACTTTCTCCATCAACGTTTTTTCTGCTCGGTCATTTTTAAGAGAAATAAAATCTATATGATTAAACGTAAATTAACCCCCATAATTACTGGCGACAATAATGTTCCAAATCTGTAATATAGATCACATCCTAGAGACTCTAATGACTTTGTTTAAAACTGGATCCTGCGTTTAAATCATACATAAAATCTTGTTCAGAATCAATGGGCGCAAATCTACTAACGAGTTTAGTGTACAAACTAAGAACAGTTTTGTCCGACACTTTTGACCATTCTTGACCCCAGTTGCGCTTCATTACCTGTTGTGATACTTTACAATGTCTTGTGGCGACATCTGTTGAATCTGTTCTATGCTGAATTCATTTCCGAGGTACTGTTTTGTTTTTCCACACGCCGCCAAAGAATACAGCCTTTCCTTTTGGCAGCATTAATAGCTTGGTCATCAACTTGATTATTTGTAATCATAAGTTCAGGAAGTTAAATCATCGCAGTTCATGTTTTATTATAATAAATATTATTTTATTTTTAAAAAATGAGCACCGAAAAAAACTGTTGCCAACCTCGTATAACCATTCTGCTGTTATTGGAGTCTAAGTGTAGGATACACAATGCTTGGTAAAAGCTTGTTAAGAATAAAACCAGCAGATCTTGGCAAGCTAGATTTTGAAGACTCAGCAAAGTTGATTGCTGTCATTACAGCTTCATTTGCCACTAAAGACTTTCTAGTTAAGCAAGGAATAATTCCAGAAAATATAAATATGTAAAAAAAATACATTTATAAAAATGGCTTCACTCGTAATGATGATAGGCGGCGCAGTGGTCAATGCGCTTGCTTTCAGCGGAAGTAATTACGCGTTTAGTAAACTACAAAATAACGATGAGAGAAAAAGACATAACAGAGCTATGGAGCAACTAGCCGCTGCACAAGATGCTATGAAAAGCAAAGAATGGAGCAGTTAGATTTTATTAACGACAGACTTAAACAACAGGGACATGCAGCTTACACATTTAAAGATGTTGACCAGGCAATAAAAAGAATATTTTCTAGTAACAGGCAAACAAGTTGAAACATTGCCCCCACCAAAATTCAGCGACTTTTATCAACCATCAGAAAAACAAAAGATGCAAGAAATATTGTTTATTGTCTTTGGCATGACCGTGTGTATTTTGTTGCACAAAGTATTGGCTGAATAAAAAATGTAACAAAATCTATTATTCTCCAAAAGGATATTGGAAGGGAATAACAGCAATTAAAAAGCTTAGCCAAGCAGCGGAGTCAGTGAACAAACAGCAAAAGAATGGTTATCTAAACAAGCGATTTGGCAAATTTATTTACCTGCGCCTAAACGAATACAGAGACCACACTTTGTGAATATAACTCCAAACGACACCCATCAAATGGATCTTCTATATTTACCCCATGAATACGATTAGACGAAAAAGATTTAAGTACGCACTTACAGTCATTGATATAGCTTCAAGATACAAAGATGCGGAACCATTAACACAAAAGAGTGCTTCTGCTGTTGCTGTTGCTATACAGCTGATAGTACCAATGAGGACCCTTAACTTATCCTCGCATGATTCAAGTCGATGACGGAAAAGAATTTAAAGGTCAAGTGAATCAATTATTGTTAAAACATAGAGTTACCATTAAAAGAGGCATTCCAGGAGTTCACAGATCACAGGGTTTGGTTGAAAACTTTAACAAACAGTTATCTGAAAGACTTTTCTCCTACCAGTATCACAGAGAGCTGATTGACAATTCTCGCAACACAGAATGGGTAAAAAGACTGCCCTCAGTTTTGCGCGCAATGAATAATGAAGAATTTAAAGGCTAAAACCAGTACAAGCAATCAGAAAACAAACAATAAATGTTGTTGAAGAGTCTTCATCCAGCAAACTATTACCATTTGGTTTAAAAGTGAGATACCTTTATTCACCGGGAGAAGCGGAAGGGGACACTCGCATCAGGGCAACAGATCCAGTTTGGAGTGTTGATCCATATGAGATAAAAAAAATTGTGAAAATGAATCCGCCAGTGTATTATTTACGAGAAACTGACACAACAAAACGACCAGCCCCCCGAAGATCTTTTGTGAAGGAAGAACTGCAGATAATCCCACCAGACACAGTTCCAGTCGCTTAGTTAATTTAGGCAAATACATTTGAGTTTAAAATGGAAGCTCAAAAGAAAAAAGAGTTTTCAAAATTAATACGTCAATTATCTGCTTATAATATTATTATCAAAAAAATATTTAAGAACATCGACAATCTTATGCTAAAACAGCCAGACAATCGCTTACTACCCCAATCCCTAGATTCTGATATTTTGATATGGAAAAATCAAAATCTTGAAATGATAAAAAAAATTGAAGCACATTTAGCAGTAATGAATGAGAATAATAATGATTTGGCTATACTGGATAATGATATAGTTGAGCTTCTGATAACACTTGACCAAACAGAAACTCCATGAAGACATATGATTATACTATTCTCCAGTGCCCAATTGCATATGAATACTCTGGATTAACAAATACTCTTTTCGTGTTAGTGCTGTCAAGAGACCGTTTTGTTACAACTGTTGTGTTAATCTCATGCAGATTAGATCGTAGTTTGTAATTGTCATGATGAAAAGTCTTTTTATTGAACAATGCTTCTTTGTAATTGTCATGTGATATGTTTGACTGCACAACACTGCGAGATATTCCCTTTGCTTTTTTAATAGTACTATGTTTGACATGCGAGACTGTACATTTTCGACCTTAAACCAATAAACTCCTTGATCACACCTCCAGATAATTCATCCTTCATCTTACCTAAAACCTTCTTATTAATATCTGAATGCAAAGGTGAATCTTTAGGGTAATCAGATGTGTCGTACCATCCAGCATGCCCTTTTGCTACTTCTAATTCCATGTCTTTGTAAAAATCTTCAGTAGGGATGTCGATTACAAAGGAATCTGTATCTGTGTACAGAACTCTGGACTCTGGATACAAGGGTTTAAAGTAGTCGTAAAGAAATTCTAACATTAAAAGCTTTGACAGCTCTAAAACAGTAAACCCAATAAAAACAGGTTTGTCCAATTTGACTTTCTTTTTTTTCATCATTATTCCAAAAAGCTGATCATGAAATCTTCTGAAGTCTTGGTAGTTGGGTTTTGACACCAGCTTAATTGCATCGTTTTCTCTAGTGACCAATCTGACATCTTTGCGCTTGTGCGGATTTTCCATAGTCTTTCCAAAACAGCTGTTGTTCATCAGCTTGAAAAAGTCTTTTTCTGAAGCATCTGCGGATTTAGTTCTGAGATCAGTGTTCTTCATGATGTATGGTTTCATGAACTGTTCTTGATCAAATGCAATTATACGATGAACTGCTGTTAACTTTAAACCATGTCTTAAATAAAATTGGAGAAGTCTGTAATGACAGACATAATTTTTTTTGTCTCGAAGATTAGGCACAAGTTTAGGTGGTTCTGTCATTGACACTTTTAGGGTTTCTGCCGCTAATGGATAGTCATTATGCAGGTCATGGAGTTCATGAGGATATTCTAAATCAACTTCTAGAATAAAGCCCTGTTGTTGATCAGCTTCCAGAGTATGCAAGCCATTTTAAAAACTTTTGAATGTCTTTTACACCTCCTGTGTACATTTTAAAGTTACGTAATGGAAGTGATTGACTCATAGCCCAACCATGCAGATTGTTTGCATCTAAATACATAAGATAGTTAGAAGTTTTACTTGGATCATAGTTGTCTAGGTATTTGTTGTTTGCTTTACAGTAATGGTGAGACGCCATACTAATTCCGCCACGCAATCCGTTTTCAATCATCTGAAGCATTGGTAGGTCAGACAACAGGTCAATCTGTACACCAGTAAATTTTAAGAATGCGTCCAACTCATCCCGGGTGCAGAAATATAATGCGCAGGATCTAGACTATAATGTTTCATGCAGGTCTTTCTGTAATTTTCAAAGATATCCGCCAACAAACAGGTATCCGCCATTAAATAGGAATCATGATAGTCTCCCATTGTTTTACACTCTAATTTCTGCCACGCTTCTTGAGCATGCTGGTAATTGCAGTCACTGATGTCTTTTCCTCTAAGACTAGAAAAGAACGCACCTTTAGGCGGAAGGGCTGGCTCTTCAAACCTTTCCCAACTGTTCATGTACTCATAAGGATAAACGCCCTTTCTAACGAGCGTTGGGTCAAAATATTCTTCTGTTATTGGGCAGGACTTTAAGGACATAGCCAGTGACTCTAATGAACCCATCAGGTGTTGCATAGAGTCATAAAAAGATAAATTATTTAAAGTGAAACACATGTACTTTTCTGATGACTGCGCAATGCATGACACCCTGAAATCGCTAGTTACTGCTTGCAATATAAGATGAGAGTCGTAACCTCGCAAGTTATGAAA
Source organism: Conus canariensis (assembly GCA_033310375.1). Lineage (NCBI taxonomy): Eukaryota > Metazoa > Mollusca > Gastropoda > Neogastropoda > Conidae > Conus > Conus canariensis. The sequence continues at coordinate 7,281,477 of CM065735.1, forward strand.
GAATATAGGCAGCTTCCAAGTTTTAGGTTCAAACTTTAGTTGAAGATTGCATTTACTATGTGCTGCTCCTCTAAACTTTCCGCTAATGTGATCATGATCTCTTACTGTTGGGTTTTCTTTACTTGTTAGCTCTAAACCACAAATCCAACAGTGAGTGGCTGAGTCATACTGTTGTTGGTTTTCGGGGGTCATCTTGAGATCGGATAGGGTCAGATTATTAGAACAGACATTTCGCACTTCCTGCATGCGTTTTAAGAAGTATTTTGCAGCATGATCCCCTCTGTATAATTCTGGCTTTGAATGGACGCCATCTGACCTAACAATAATGAAGGCAAATGAACAAATCTGGTGATTACTCATTAAGACTGTTTTTGGTAAATTTTTTGGAGCTGGCCCTTCATAAGGAACAATAAGCGACTCGAAGTCTGCGTAAACAACATATGGACTCGTTTGCAGTCTTTTTTGTAATTCTTAAAACAAACTTTACTGCCTTCTCGCGGTGTAATTAGTTCTGTATTACAGTCAACTGGGCTGATACAATGTTTTACATGTTCACTCGCTGCTTGAACGGACGGAATTCTTGTTAAACATTTTCTACAGAATTCTTGTTTGCCACGATTTTTTGTAGTATGCACCAACAGTCTACTCATTGTGCGTATTAGCGTGTAATGCAATCCTGAATGGCTGTGCATCAGGAGTAAGTCTACATGGTGTTTGGTTGGTTCGCCTATTGTTGGACTGTTCTTTGATACTCTAATTGGCAGAAGGTTGGTTTCTTCAGACCATGCGTATACGTTAACAGTTATTGGCTTATTCTGTTCTTCAAACTGATCAATTTTGTCTACACCTATAGGAAAGGTGAGTCCATCAAAGTTAAGATCATTGACCCAAGGTTGATAGTTAGATACTCTCTCTGCATTTTTAGCAACGCGATGCAGCTTCGCAAGAACGCACCACATAAAACATTTGTCGTCTGAATTCTTTATGTTCAGAACTGCTCTCTTTGCAACTAATGTTGGAGGCAGTGGAATGTAAGACTTGCCTACAATTGGCTCATACTTAGCCTGTCTTAATCTGATGTCTAGGACTTCACCCTCTGACCAACCAGAGCCTCTCATTTTAGCTGCTTCAGAGGCTTCATTAAACTGTGTAAGAAGTTGATCTGCCCAACCGGGTGTTAAGTCATTATAAGAAAGAATAGTCTGCTGTTTAGTTGAGACCCAGACTTCTAGATTTTCTTCGTTTATTGTTATATAGTCGATTAAAACAACTAACCTTACTTTAACTGGAGGGTTTATTGTTAGTTTACTTGGAACTTGAGAAATAGCATGTACAACGCTTGCCTGTACGTTTGTTGGATCAATAACTTCTAAAACGACCTCATTTAAAGCTTTTGACAAACGCTCTTCCTCTTCCATTGCATCTAACCAAGAGTCAAAACTGTCATATATCTTATCCATGTTGAGTTTCTTTTCTAACTCAAAATATTTATTTAAATTAATTAATCAATATCAGAGGTCTTTTTGTGCTTAGACTCATAAACTAAAGTATAAACGCCCTTTGGTGTTGTTAATGTGATCTGTTTAGAACAGAGTTTAATGTCTCGTTTACTTTTTTTAAACATTCCTTTTTTATCTGGTCGGTGTCTGGCTGTTGAGAAAAAGTTGCCCTTGCCTTTTTTGAAGATCAAACTTTTGTCTTTTGTAGTCCTCAAAATCAGCCTGTAGGCGACTAAATTCTTCATCCGTGATGTTTGAGTCAACTAGTGCTTTATCAATTATCAGTTTGAAGGAACTAAGTTTAGCTGTTATTAGTTGAACCATAGCTGTGTGCTTTTGGAGTTTAGCTTTTATTTTTTTGCTGACAGCACTTACAGCCAATGAACACAGGCCAAGAGTTAAAGACAAACCACCTAGAGGTAAAGCTGCCGGTGCACCTACGCCTGTTGCTAAGAGACCTACACTTGTTCCTGCTGATAGAGCACTAGTGATCGATGCTCCAGTATTAACATATGTAACAGCATTAAAGGCAGCAGAATACCTTCGTTTGGTTTTACTGTATTTTGAAAGGTCCTGCTCTAGTTTTTGTTGCATTTGTGTTATGTTTGTTAATCTGAAAGTTTTTATGTCTACAGCAACAGAGTTGCCTACTATCTCTTCTTTGGGCACTTTTGGATAAACCTGAACAGACATGCTTTTTTTAAAAATAAAAATAATTTAGTATTGGATATCTTTTAATCTGTTTTCTTGAATATTCAGCTGCGCATCATATATTAAAAACAAATGTACATTAAGTGGTTTATCACTCTCTTTTTCTTTATCAATTTGAATGTTTATTACGTCTTTAACTGTTCTCCCACTCCCATGCAACTGATTATCCTCTGTCGACCTTAGGTCAATCCATAAACCGTATTTCGTTGTTAAATAATCATCAAGTCTAACATTATGAAGATGTAGATCTTTGGACACAAGATCTGCTGTTGGACTTCTATGCCTCCCGCCTCCAAAATATTTTCTTATTTCGTCAAAATGCTGATAAGGTTTAAGCCCACTACTGTAGATTTGGTTAGGACTGCCCTCAATTGAACATTGTACTTTCGTTATTTTAGGATTAATAAACTTTTCAGTTTGTCTTTCGTATGGTTTTTCATCTTCACACAGCAATAAAATACCTTTAAGCGATCTTGCTGAGGCGCTAAAACTAAAATTCCATATTGTGTCTGCCTTGTTTTTAGTATATTTAGAATGATGAATCACTCTTTCGTAATATATTGCTAATTTTGACTGATACTGTTGTTCGATCAACCTTGCTAAGTTAGGATCGTTAATAGTATCAAACTCCAACAAGATGTCAGAAATGCTGTACTTTGCATCTTTGTCTGTAGAAGATTTAATAACGCGATTGTATTCATTAAAAGTTAGTTCATATGTCAATCTGTCTTTTAATGCTCCTTGAAAGTATGGTGCATGCGCGCTTAATAACTCAAAATCCAAGGGTATGGAAAAGCGATTTCCATACGCAAAATTTACAGCTTCGGGCTTGTTGCCAGATGCAGCATCATCAGCATCTATTCTGTGTTTTAGTGCTTCATCACTTTCGATTCCTTGAAACGCGAGGTCAGCCCTTTCATTCGCGGTTAGCCATAGATCACAATAGATTAGAAATATGTCTGCATTGTGTAAAGAAAATATTTCTTGCCCCTCAAGTTTTATAGAAATTTTCTTAACGATTGCCCGTCCCAGATTCTGTACAACTGTCCTGTTTGCGTCTGTTGCTGATTCGAGTTCTATTTTGAAAGTAAGTCGGGTAGAGCCTGGTACAATCACTTCATCTGCTCCTAGGTCTGGAAATTTAACAGTAAGAATTTGATCTGAATCAATAGTAGATGGATTATTTGGAACAATAATATTTTGCTTATTTCCCTTCACGCCAAAGGGCTCTTTCAGTCTTCTATGTGGGTCAAGAAATGAACCATATGCTTGTGACATTTTTTTTATAAAACAAAATAAAAAGTTAATTATTTTTAAAACATGGCAGGCATTGAAGATTATGATGTTTTTGATCCTGGAGACGACATGAGTGAAATGACTCCTTTGACACATCCATTACAATCATTGCGGCGTGAATTAACAGAAAGTAAGGTCAAATCATTTTATCAAAGTTTAGGCCAAGAACCTCCCGAATTTATAGACCCTAATGATTTTGAAACAAAAGATGACCATTTGTTTGTGAGAAACGACGAAGGACAACTTGTTCAGCTTACAACTAAACCAGACTCATCAAAGTTTTTAAAAAAGAGTACAATTAGACAAAGGCTCAGTGTGAGCGAACAAAATCGCCTTGGCATTACTAAACCAAAATTAGATAGGGAAGCAGTTGCTAAACTTCAAAACACACTACAAGAACTCCCAACAGATAACCAAATACAAAACATGGAACTTAAAGATTTAAGCCCAACAGCAAACAAAATAATAGAAGCAGAAACCAGTTTTTCAGAAGAAACAGTATTAAAAACTATGCACGATCCGCCGCTACCTATGAGAGAAATAACGGCCCTTGATCATGCTTTGAGAAGCATCAGAGGCGAATTAACAAACAATTTAGCAAAACTGGGTGAACTAGATGAGCATATAAAAAGAGAAAAAGAAAAAACTAGTTGAGGCTGATGACCACAACTTAGGACATAATGTTAAAGAAAGAATAACCCGAAGACTAAAAGATCTTGAACAAGAGAGATCAGCAAGACTAGAAGTGTTGTCTACTAACCGAGAACAATTACGAACTCAAGTGAGCAGAATAAGAGAAACTATCCAAAGAATTTTATATGAAGACACGACGCTAGCAGAACGAATAAGAACACTGTTTAGAGAGCAAGGTGTCACATTAGCAAGTGTTATAACAGCCTTAGGATTTGCAATAAGTACACTGGTGATGGCTATTACAGGCGGCGGTGGTGGGGGAGCAGTGCCACCAGGACCACCATCAGATAAATCATGGGTAAAAAAAACAACTTGATCATCTTGCAAGTTTATTAAAAAAATTAGCCAGTAAAGCAATAGACTCTTTGCCTGGTATAATAGGTGGGATCGTTAGCTGGCTTTTGTCTGCCGCAAGTAAAGTAGTTGGCTTTATGGCTGAGCACTTATGGACATTAGTTGTCTTAATAGTTGGGTTACTTTTCAATAAAATAAAGACCAAGTAATCCTACAACAGTTAATCCAAAAACAAGTGCTGTCTTTTCATATTCATGGTCATTATTTTTTGAGGCCACGGGGATTGGATGGGGTTTTGAGGGGGTTTGGGGGGCTCGAGGATTGGTGGGGCTTCTTTTTTTATTGCTATTGCTGGCTTAGAATTTATGTCGTTTTTTCCGACCTTCTCTTCATTGCCAGCCACAAGGATTTCATTATTATAGTTTATTATTGTTCCTATCTGAAGTCTGAGGTCAGAAGGCAGCATGTATAAACCAGTGCCAACAGCAAAGTCTACTTTCGATCTTGCGTATTGCAAAACATTTTGGTACCTTTTAATACTTGAAGGCAAATCAATTGCAGAATTAATAGAATCCTCTAACTTTGCTAATTACTGTTTTTGGGCGTCAAAGCCAGTAGAAGGATCAATTATGTTTGATCTCGTTTGTGCTTGCGAACCTAGCAAACACCAAACATAAGTACGAATAGAGTCGTTTATTCGTTCTATTCCCGCTTTTGTTAGGCCCTTAGAAGCGTCCAAAATAAATGTTGTCCATGCTGTTTTATGCTCTTGCTCTATGGACCCGAGGTGAACAGTTGTGCCTGAAGAGAAAGATGTGTAAGGAGGATTGTAATCATAGTTATACTTTCTGTGCACGCCCCAAAAATAAGGGGTGCCTAAACCATGATTAAGATCCAACTTTTGTCTAAAGTCTGTCTTTGGGTCAATATCAAATTCGTTACAGATCCTTTCAAAAGCCTTGTAATCTATTCTGTTGCTGAATGGATTAAACGTTTTGTCATTTGGTAATGGCGCTTGCAGTTCAGATAAAATACGTCTGAAGGTGTAATAAAAATGAAATCTATACACTGACCTCACCAAAGGATCAGGATGATTTAAATGATCAGCATACGACACTCCACACCCAGTTGATGCGCAAAACACAGCAAAGTTTAACTGGTTCTGATAAAACTGCATCGGATGACTAAACCACACTTTCGCGATGTAGTCTTTTTTAATAGGAGGGTTAAGATAACGATCCAATGGAGTACTAACCTTTACTTGAAAGGCGTCAGACTGAGTCACAGAAATGTCAAGGGTGTCAGTTGTTATATTTTTAAGATTGTAGTGCGGCCCGACAGAATATTTTGCATTAGTATATTTGAATGCACTCATTTTTAAATTTGTTTTAAAAATGTTTGTAACAATAACAACTCAAGACAGTCCTTCGTTTTTAGAATATGCTATTGATAATAACTGCGGAACCCAAAGGGTCGCACTCCATGAAATTTTTTACAAAGTCGTATGGTTTAATATAACTGAATCCAAGAAGAATAATACGATTCTAAAAGTTGACAATAGAGGAAACTTAGTTAGCCAGTTAACCATACCTGATGGTTATTACGGGTTTTGCTCGCTAAAAGAAGCAATGAGTAACTTCGACATTACTCTCAAACTTAACAATGCAAATCTAAAAACAATGTTGACATTCAAACCTGAAGGAGAAGAAGTAGGTTACTTTTTTGATGGAGAGGTAGCTAAAATGTTAAGCTTTGCAGCTAACAATTATAGATTTGTGGTTACACCAGACGAAACTACTTATGAGGGAGAATATCCGCTCGATCTTGCATTACATTCATTACTCTATGTTCATTTGGACGAGCTGAGCACTGATGAAAACTTATATGATGGAAGGCCCTCAACTGTTTTAAGAGCTCTTCCATCAGGGAAAGCTGCATATTGCGATTATGAAATTATACAATTCCCTAATTTACAGTTTAAAAAATTAGCTTGTGGGAGGGTCAGATCATTTAATATAAAGATCACAGATAAAACAGGGAAAGTCGTGAAATGTGATAACCTGCACATTGTTTTAGAAATAAAATAATAAGGTGTACTAAAAATAATGTCTCGTGGGCCAGAAGAATCGGGAGTTACATTAGCGCCTGAGAGGTGTGTAACTTTAGAATTAAAAGACCTTGCAGACGTTGAGGACTTTGAACAGAACGGTGAGATAGGCACTTTGTATGGTTTTGAGTACACTAAAGATGGTTATTATAAACGCAAAGAGGTTAGCGACAGCAAAAGGTTTCCTAAACTAGAACAACTACGCAATGTAGAAGCAAATAATGCGGGTCAGTATGAATATAAAATAGTTCGAAAAACTGACAACAAATGGCACTTAGAACCATATTTAGAATGGGACATAAAATTTGAATTCTTAAGCCCATTTACATTTTTTGACCGTCAAAAAAGTTTCAGAAAAGCATTGAACTCTGGCCCTTTACATGTAAGTCTTATGCCAGAGGACAACAGTCGGAAAGAGATCGAAATAAAGCCGTTTGGGGACAAACAGTACATCCTCCACAGAAGAGAATCGGTTTTAAAGAAAGCTTCTACAAAATTACAGTTCATTCCACGCACAAAATTAGGAGACACGTTCACAATGATATTTAAAATTTCTGTCTTTAAAGATGAGGCGAGAAATGGAGCTCTGGGCGTCAGTGACAATCTTATGAAAGGAATTCTTATTAGCTGGCAAAACTTAGACGTTGACAAACTTAAAGTTACTGTCGTCGTTCTTTACAATGGCGAGGATATTAAGGTCATGACAACAAGCAACAAAATTGATATTAGTCTAAATAGAAACGATCTTACAGAACTGAACTGGATTAATCTTACACATTTGGGCCTTATAGGGTTTTATTATACTGAACAAGTTTTGACAGAGAGTATGATAAAAACAATAACTGGATTAGATTAAATTATGTTTTAAAACTATGGAGCAGACAACTTTGGTGTCAATGCCGATGTTAAACTTTATGACAAAAACCCCTCATTGTTCATTGATTTGTGGACAGACTGGTTGTGGAAAAACAATATTTGTCCTCGACCTATTACAAACAGTTTATAGTTATAATTTTGATCATATTGTAATTTTCTGTCCAACATTAAAGTGGAACAAAGCATATCACGACAGAAGGTTTATATGGACAGATGATGAAATCTATTTAGTTGATCCTAGCAATAAACTGAGTGAGTGTTTAGAACACTTTTATAGACAGTTTGAGGGAACGCAGACACTATTTATTATAGATGACTGTTCGGCAGAAAGAGACATAGTTAGAAAAAGAAATACTTTATCAAAACTAGCTTTCAGTGGAAGACATGCTGGGATAAGTGTGTGGATTTTATGTCAAAAATATAACTCAGTTTTAAAAGACTTTAGAGAACAATTAAAGACAGTGGTTTTATTTCATATGAAAGATAGAGACGCATTTGATGAATGTATGAAAGAAAACGATGTTATTGAAAACGATCAAGAAAAACGAAGGATTAAGCAAAAACTAAAGTCTCAAAAGTTTTCTAAATTAGTATTAAAAACAGATAATCCTACACATTATGTATGTTTGTAAAGAGAGAACAGTAAAAGGCGGGGTCTGGGTAATCCGGTGGAGCAGCAGCGAAACCGGCTTGAGCCGGTTGGAGCTGGGCGGAGCCGGATGAGCCAGACCCCGCCTTTTACTGTTCTCTGAGAGAGAGAGAGAGAGAGAGAGAGAGAGAGAGAGAGAGAGAGAGAGAGAGAGAGAGAGAGAGAGAGCATACATGCGTGTGTGCGTGCGCGCTTGCGTGTGTGCGTGCTTGCATGCATGCGTGCATAAGTGCATGTGTGTGGGTGTTCGTGCGCGCGTGGAGAGTGCATGCGCTCGCGCCTTTGTGTGTGTGTGTGTGTGTGTGTGTGTGTGTGTGTGTGTGTGTGTGTGTGTGTGTGTCTGTGTGTCTGTGTGTCTGTGTGTCTGTGTGTCTGTGTGTGTAGTGTTTGCCTCTCTTTACTCTTGTCCATCATTCTCTGCCTTTGTGCACTGTTCTCCTGAGTCTGGCATAGAAACTCTTCTAAATTAAACCTGGACACAGCTTAACACACACCAGCCTTTGTTGTTGTTGTTGTTGTTGTAATCTGGCGGCCAGGTCGTGAGACACACCAGCCTTTGTTGTTGTTGTTGTTGCTGTTGTTGTTGTTGTTGTTGTAATCTGGCGGCCAGGTCGTGAGACACACCAGCCTTTCTTGTTGTTGTTGTTGTTGTTGTTGTTGTTGTTGCTGTAATCTGGCGGCTAGGTCGTGAAAATGGAACACAATGTCCAGAGCAGACAATCGGCTCCCATTTTGTGATGTCCGTACGTACATATGACCTGCTACGGGTTTTTTTTTTCTTCTGTTTTTCTGTGGCGGGCAGATTTTCTTCGTAATTTTTGTAACGGTTCTTTTTGTACTCCCAGTTCTTATAGAGTAAGGAATACTTTACAATGGGAACGAAGAAATGCTCTGTGTGTGTGTGTGTGTGTGTGTGTGTGTGTGTGTGTGTGTGTGTGTGTGTGTGTGTGTGTGACTGTCTGTCTGTCTGTCTGTGTGTCCGTCCGTGGTCAAAATGTGTTCCACTCGCTCCAGACAAAACTGCTGGACCGATCTTTCTGAAAATTTGTAATATTATTGTCATTATGGGTCGCGGATGCTGCCGTTACTGACGGCTATAAATGATAATGTTGTGATGTACAGTTTAAGCAATAACTATTTATAAATTTAAGTGTAACCGAAGTAAGTAAGCTCCTCGGTAGTATAGTGGTTAGTATCCACGCCTGTCACGCGGGAGACCGGGGTTCGTTTCTCCGCCGGGGAGAGCAGCATTTTTTTTGTTTCTTACATACAAGATTTCTACCACCCAAAGGGGAGAAAGTGCTATAGTGACTGATTTATATATATATATATATATTTTTTTTTTTTCTGTACTACCGTACTGGGAGTACGTTTATATGCTTTGCATCTTGTTGTATATTTGTTTGTTTGTTTCAACCTTGGATTAATGCATTAGAGAGATGCCTGACTGTCTCCCCATTACCTGGTCTTGTCCACTGAGGGGATGTCAGTCGTTTTCCTGGCATGTCATTCATTGTTGTTTGTCGTTAAAGAACCTCATGGTCAAACAGTCACAGAGTTGGTCTCCGGAGTTGAGGGTCGTTACTTCGAAGCACTCGTGGTACCGGATTTTTTTCTTTCTGCTTAAAAACCATCTTTGTCTACTGAGCGGTAAAATGGGTACCTGATTCAGTTCAGGGAAGGTGAAATGCGGCAGAAGGAGAGGGATGGGCTCCGCCGCCCATCATGCCGTGCTCCAGACACGGTGGACGTCTGACAGGTCCCTGAAGGGAACTTGGATCACATTTGTCTCTGTTATTTTTTTTTTCAAGATGTCATTTTCCCCTTCTTTCTTTCTTTCCTTCATTTTTATTTATTTATTTGTTTATTTTCTTTTTATTTGTTTGTTTGTTTTGACAACCATGCAGAGGCTCTGTGTGGTCGGAGGGACAACAGCTTTAACAACAACAATAATAACAACAATAATAATACTGATGATAATGATACTGATGATGATGATGATGATGATGATAATAATAATAATAATAATAACAATAACAATAATAATAATAATGTTATATAGTAATGATAATAATGGTAATGTTACGGATGGTGTGGAGCTGTGTGTATGACTGTCTGACTCTCACTTTCAAAAGTTGGGATGCGTGTAACGATTATTCCCTACACACACCCATACCACACAAAAATGGACAGCCAGGCAACACACAAGTTAAGTTTCTTTCTTCTATATGCTGCCTGAACCATCAAGACATAAACACCTATCAATATAAATCGACATAAAATCAATACGCGCCACCACCAGCGAAGACATTCAACAAACAGTGGCAGCTTCAACCGTCACTCTCAAAACTGACACATTGAATATTTCTTTTCTGGCACAGTTCTCACTGGCACCGTCAGTAGTGTCCCAACAGACACAGTCTACACAGCTGGCTGCAACGAGCCCAAGTCACGGTTATCACACAGCAAGCAGAGCCGCTCACGAATACAGTTCGAAGTCCCACAGGGTACACCCTCACAGAAGATCACGTCGGACTACCGACCTGGCGGTCAGCCTCTCCACGTCGTCTTGACGGAGAAACCTGAAGTCACAGTCTTCACACAGCAAGCAGAGCCACTCACGAATACAGTTCGAAGTCCCACAGGGTACACGCACACAGAAGATCACGTGGTACGTTTTCTTTCTTTCTTCTCTATTGTTCGTTCAGAGATTTTTTGTGTTTTGTTTTCCAGTCTGTCTTTCTACCTTCTCCCGTTCCCTCAAGTCTTCTTCTGTCTGGCATTAAACGTGGTTGATTCACTTTGGATACTACCGCGCCGAAATGGAATGAGATTTTCAAAGTAAGGTAAATGCAGGCGGAAATTCAAGTAAACTTAAAAGAGCATTACTATGCAGCCAAACGAGAGAGAGAGAGAGAGAGAGAGAGAGAGAGAGAGAGAGAGAGAGAGAGAGAGAGAGAGAGAGGCTGATTGATTGATCGACTGATCTTTAATACGCAAGTATGAAGATTTTAGATTTTAGGCCAAAGCTTAGTCTTACAATCTGTCCTTGTCATGCATACATTATTTCAAGACACGTCATTCATACTGACAGATCAGCATAGCAACACTATATAATCTATAATTCTATAACGACAAGCAGATAAAACGTAATGATGATATGGTGGGTACTCAAACACAAGGAAACAAACAAACAAAAGCACACAGAGAGAGAGAGAGAGAGAGAGAGAGAGAGAGAGAGAGAGAGAGAGAGAGAGAGCTCTGAACTCTGAAATCTTTAATTGTAAGGCCACCGACCTGTATACAATGGGAACACGTTTGCTGAGAATGAAATGAAAATGGGTACGGGTCATCAGCAAAAGGAAGTCATTTCTTTCCGGAAACACAAAAGCCAACAATTACAAGGGGAAATAATTCAAGGAAACAAACCAAGATAAACAAAAATATTCTCCCTTGCGTTTGAAACCAATCACAACACATTTCATATATCTCGTTTCCGTTCATAAGTTAATGTCTAGTTTTCAGTGCATAGAATATATACATTGCCAAAATTTCTGAGAGAGAGACATGGATGCGGATACGGATACTGATAATTTATTCAAAAAAGGCTGTAGCCCCTCACGAAGGGGGCGGTATATACATACAATGCAAGAAATCGTACATCCAATACAAATAGAAGAACAATATTAGTCATGATAACGCAAAATTGTACATTCACAAAGGAGACCGATATCAGTCAGTTAGAGCTAATTGAGCGGATTCGGATTTGGAATTAATCTGGAGAGAGAGAGAGAGAGAGAGAGAGAGAGAGAGAGAGAGAGAGAGAGAGAGAGAGAGAGAGCACGCTTGCATGTGCAAGTGCGCGCGCGCGCATGTGTGTGTGTGTGTGTGTGTGTGTGTGTGTGCGTGCGTGCGCGTATGTGTGTGTGCGTGTGCGTGTGCGCGCGGTGTGTGTGTGTGTGTGTGTGTGTGTGTGTGTGTGTGTGTGTGTGTGTGTGGTGCGCGCGCGCGCGTGCGCGCGCGCGCGTGTGTGTGTGTGTGTGTGTGTGTGTGTGTTGTGTGCTCGCGCACGCGCACGCGCACGTGCATTTGCCGGTCTTTCGCTGTGGCAGTATTTACCGTCATGCATGAGCTGCCATTAAAAAGCTGTCGTTAGTGAGACATGCGGGGAGGGATGCGCCTTGAAACAATATCTTCCATCAGTTAAAGTGCTTCGCCACCGCAAACGATATCACGCGCCCCTCCCCCCCCCTCCCCCCCTCCCCCCTCTACTCTTTTTTCTTCCTTTTCTTCCTCCTTCTGTCAAAAAATCCCGTTTTTTCCCCCTCCGCCGCCGCCCATTCCACCCTCCCCCCCCCCCCCCCCCCCCCTTCTCTTCGCCGTGCAAAAGCCGTGGCATATGTCGACGCCGCCGCAATGCGCATGCGCCGGACAGAATCCACTTCATTAGGTTTTAATGCGATCGCAAGTGGACAGTTATTGCTACGTTGGCGACAATTCTCCCTCTCCCTCCTTCCTTCCTCCCCCCCCCCCCCCCCCCCCCCGCCCTCCTCCACCCTTCTTTTTACTGTTTTTGCTGCCCGCTCGAGTACTATCTCCCCCTCCCCTTCCCCCAACCTCTTGCTTTTGGAGGGGGGGGGGAGGGGGGGGACGAAGCAGACGACAATACATCTCACACCATATGGTGAGATGGCGACCATGAAATTAATTCATGAGGGGGCGGAAGTGTGCGCCAGTTATGGGCCGTGAAGATTAAAGCAACTAGAGAGGGGTAGGGTGGAGGGGGGACAATGAACAGGGAAGGGGGGGGGGCGGGCTGGGGGGTGGGGGTGGGGGTCTCGCCATCGCGGAATTTGATGCGTAGCTTGTCATCGCCGCTGGCTTGGTGGAGGCTGACATATGCCAGCTCTAACCGCTTGATGTCTATTTATCCAATTGTTTATTTATCTATTTGTTTCTTGGTTGAGGAAATGAGTGCGGTGGTCGTGGCCCGATGCTATTGCGGAATGAATTGTTCTGGCGTAGCTTAGTATGAGTGTTTTGCTGGGTGCGGACATCTGCCCCCACGTGCACCCCCCACCCCCCACCCCACCCCCCACTTCTCCCCTCCCCCTTTTTTCTTTTCTTTTTTTATTCTTTCTTTCTTTCTTTCTTTCTTTCTTTCTTTCTGTCATCATCATCATCATCGTCATCATCATCATCTTCTTCTTCTTCTTCGTCTTCTTTTTCTTCTTCTTCTTCTTCTCCTTCTTCTTCTTCTTCTTCTTCTTCTCAAGAAGCCTGTTTTTTTGCTTTGTTTTGTTTAATCTGTTTACTCCTTTACTTACCTCTTTCGTACTTCAAGACGATAATCTTTATTCCCAAGGGCAACAGATAAGCAAGCACATGCTTCTTTTTCGTCCGGCCCTTGCCCCGTTAAGGGACTAAGAGAGAGAGAGAGAGAGAGAGAGAGAGAGAGAGAGAGAGAGAGAGAGAGAGAGAGAGAGCGAGAGGCCCTCAGTCAGTCACCATCTCTTCCAGTTCTCCCAGATGATGATGAAACAATGCACGCCACAGACTGTAAAAGGAAGTTGCTCCGCTGTGCCTCTCTCTCTCTCTCTCTCTCTCTCTCTCTCTCTCTCTCTCTCTCTCTCTCTCTCTCTCTCTCCAGCTTGTCCAGGCAGATTCCCCCAATCCAGCGAGATGGAGAGTAGTCATGCACTTAATTAATCTAATACTGCTTCTACCGAACCCCGTCTCCGTGGTCTGGAACTCTACAGAAAAGAGAGTCATCAGGAGAATGGAACTCTGGCCCCATGCGCTCATTTTACGACAGAAGCGAAGCGAGAATTTTCCTTCCCCAAGTGCCAAGCACCCCCTGTTGCCCACTGAATCAGTGTGATGATAGCTGTAGTCTCGGTCCTGTTGCTGTTCATACGTCCGTTGCAGTATGGTAGGCTACACAAGCAGAATATCCGAATAGGTAAGATGTTTATTTCTTAAAAAATAAAAAAGGGGTGGGAGGGGGGTCGGGGGAGGGGGAAGGATGGAATTGTCAGTGGTAATAGTTTGTGATATTAATGAAACAAACAAACGAAAAAAGAAAAACAAACAAACAAACAAAAAAAATGGTAAAAAAAAAAAAAATGTACAGTATAATTCGCATAGTCTCATAATCCAAACCCAGCATTCTGACCCTAGTATTGAAAAAGAAAGTCCATGTCACAAACACATGAACATGTATGCCCACAGAGAGAGAGAGGAGAGAGAGAGAGAGAGGAGAGAAGAGAGAGAGAGAGAGAGAGAGAGAGAGAGAGAGAGAGAGAGAGGATCTATTCTTTTTGGCCCGTCAACAACATAAAGAGCAGAGTGTAATGATGTACAAAATAAAAACTACTCATGATAACGATTACTTTACATGCAAAATCACGAAATGGCTGACAGAGAGGAGAGAGAGAGAGAGAGAGAGAGAGAGAGAGAGAGAGAGAGAGAGTATGTGTATGCGTGGTGTGTGTGTGTGTGTGTGTGTGTGTGTGTGTGTGTGTGTGTGTGTGTGTGTGCGCGCGCGCGCGCGTGTGTGTTGTGAGAGAGAGAGAGAGAGAGAGAGAGAGGGGGGGGAGACAGAGACAGAGACAGAGACAGACAGAGAGACAGAGAGCGTCTAACAGGTTGACGAATTGGTTTGATCGCTGTCAGATGTGAGCTAATTAAGCCGAAGCCCCGGCCGCCCCCGCTATTCATAATGGCAATTTGTTGGAGTGATGCCTTCTGTTTTTTGGCTCCGCACATCCAGGCGTGGTGCCACGACCCGTCCTCCATACAGCGCGCAGTGGCCGGTGCTGACGATGCCAGTGGAGTCCTCCCACCCCGACCCCCCTCCTTAGATTTGACCCCTGAGGCTTTTTTTTTTTGCGGGAGATAGAGGAAGTGTGTGGTTTGAATAAATTTATTTCGAATTTGCAGTCACGTACAGGTTTTACAGTAAATGTCAAAATTTGAACAGCAACAAGCAAGTGCTTATAGTGTGTTTAAACGTTTCTACTTACATATGTGTTTAAATGTTTCTAATTACATATGTGTTTAAATGTTTCTGATTACATATGTGACAAAGGCAACGGCAGCTGTTCTAAAGAGAAGACGCAAAACTTACATACACCCCCCCCCCCCCCCCCACACACACACAGCCTGATCAGCTGTGCCCCACAAAACCAAAGTGATAGTAAAGAAAAAAAAGTAAACACTAAAAACAATAAAACCCATACGTATAAACCACTCACAGTGTGAGTGAGGAATGGATTGTTTCTTTATCTTTGAATTATTCTTTAACACCAAGTACAGTTGTGCATTGAACAACCTGGGGAGAGGGTGATGTGCTCATTTTTTTTTTTTTTTTTTGGCAAGGTGGAATGAACATGTTTAAATTCAAATGGCTGTTTGTGACTTGTCATTTATTTTCAAACCAAAGAAGGCAAGAAACAGGCAATTCGTGAATATTCTATGGAAACAACAACAGCATTAGCAACAACAACAGCAACAACAACAACAACAACAACCACAACAACAACAACAACAACAACAACAGCAACAACGAACAGGAAAACAAAAGCAAAAAAAAAAAAAAAAAGAAAAAAAATCCCACCACCAACTCCCCTCCCCTCCCTCTCCAACAAACAAACAAACAAACAAAAGTCCGCATATTTATATAGAGCGTCATCTCGCTTTTCCTAAGTAAACTGCGGCTGCCACGAGATTCTCTCTCTCTCTCTCTCTCTCTCTCTCTCTCTCTCTCTCTCTCTCTCTCTCTCTCTCTCTCTCTCTCTCTCTCTCTCTCCTCATGATGGTCATGATCGCAGAATCTCTCTTTCCCTCCTTCCCTCCCTCTATCAATTGTGTGTCGCCATCATGATGGTCATTATCTCAGAATCTCTCTCTCTCCCTTCCTCCCCCCCCCCCCCCCCCTCTGTCTCTCAGTCTCTCTCCCTCAGACAGACAGACAGACAGACAGACAGGCAGGCAGACAGACAAACAGAGAGACAGGCAGACAGGCAGGCAGCCAGCAGACAGACAGACAGACACACGCTCACACACACACACACACACACACACACACACACACACACACACACACACACACAGAGACAGACAGACAGACAGACAGACAGACAAGCAGCCAGCAGACAGAACACACACACAGACAGACAGACACACTTACAGACAAACAGACAGACAGACAGATAAACAAACAGACAGACAGCAAAAAAAAAAAAAAAAAAAGACAAAAAAAAAGAAGAAAAGTCTGGAGCCCTACCAGTGACCCGTTTTGCCTGCAGGGCTACTGCACTGGGTGCGACACCGGCTGGACTCCTCTGAAGTCGCCGACAGTGGCTGGCCGCCATATGGAGGCAGAGAACCAAGACTTGGGTTGGTGTTGTTTTCCGACGGTTGATGAGAGGTGGCTGGCGGGGGGGGGGGGGGGGGGGGGGGGGGGGGGGGGGGGGGAGGGGGGGGGGGAGAGAGCGCGCGGGGTGGACATACGAAGGAAGATAATGGTGTGTTGAGGGAGGGTATGTGGCAATGGTGGGTGGGGTGGGTGGCAGCAGGACGGGGTAGATTATGACGCAGGTCTGGTCAGTCAGCTCTGTGTGGGGTGAACGGAGTGGGGACGGGGGAGGGGGGGAAGGGGGGCAGTGGAGGGGAATGGGGAGTAGGTGTGTGTGTGGGGGGGGGGGGGGGGAGGGGAGGGGGGGAGGGGGTGGCGTGGGTGGAAGGGTAGGGTGATGAGGAAAGGGTTGGAGGGGAGGGTGGGGGGAGGGTGGTGTGTGTGTGTGTGTGTGTGTGTGTGTGTGTGTGTGTGTGTGTGTGTGTGTGTGTGTGTGTAAGAAGAAATGCAGGGGGGTGAATGAGTGGTTTGACATTAAATTCAAATGACAGAGAGAGAGAGAGAGAGAGAGAGAGAGAGAGGAGAGAGAGAAAAGAGAGAGAGAGAGAGAGAGAGAGAGGGGGGGGGAGACGTCCGTGTTTTGTTTTTCTTTCGCTCTTTTGCACGATTTGTGTACTGTCCCCAGAATCAAAACATGAGAGAATTCTCTTCCTTTTCAAAGATTACATCTCTTCAAATTTTTTTTTTTTTTTTTTTTTTTAGGGTTCATGTGTTTTTCATTATTCAAATTTAAAAAAAAACTATTTACAATCACTCCGCCGAAAAACATGCACAAATGAATCACAGGAGAAAAAAACACGACGCCTTTCGACCTTTCGCCTCTTGCTCTCAGGAAGAAAACAGCGTCAGAAAAAACGAAAATGAAGAACGAGCAATTACTTATTTTTGTCGAATTCGGATAAGTGATTGCTCGTTCTTCATTTTTCGTTGTCCTGAGTGTTGTTTCTCTTGCTTGATGAAGAAGACCTAAGAGGTCGAAACGCGTCGTGTTCTGTCTTGTGATTCGTTTGTCCATGTTGTTAGGCGGAGTCATAAGTATCTGTGATAGTTCTGGAATTCCATCAAGTGATTCACGATGGATTCGGATCGAGTCTTACTGGAATTAAAGGGACTCTTCAGCCTTGGTGGAGTCTGCGCGCGGTACCCAGGCTGCTACTGTACAATTATCCTGCATCTTTTCTCTGGTACTCTTTCTGGCACCGTTTCTCAGAATTCTGGCACATTTCACAGAAGGTGAGCACACAAAGTCGCAGACTGACCAAATGTGTATAAATAATGTGATGAATGTGCATGATTGTGTACAAATAATGTGATGAATGTGCACGATTGTGTATAAATAATGTGATGAATGTGCACGATTGTGTATAAATAATGTGATGAATGTGCACGATTGTGTATAAATAATGTGATGAATGTGCACGATTGTGTATAAATAATGTGATGAATGTGCACGATTGAAATTTCATGTCTTCGCCCACTGCAACTGCATGTATGATAATCAGCATCGAGTTTATGCTTTTTTTTTTTTTTCCTTTTTTTTCTTTTTCTTTCTTTTTTTTTTTTTCCTTTTTGCCTCCAACATCCTATTTGGCGACTTCTTTTTTCGGGGGCGAGGGGTTTTTTTTAATCTATTTTTTAAAGTGGGGCCTCGCCTCCATCCGCCTATCTTTCCCCCTATCTTTTTATTTATTTATTTTTTTTTTCATTTCTGTCGGCACTTGCCCATCATGCAGATCTGTGCGTTCCCCACCCTGCCAATTCTACAAATTAACTTCAATTCAACATGTACTATACCATTCACCATACATCTTCGTTAGAAGCTCGTTTATAAGATTTTTTGGGGTCAATTTCTATAACATTTCTGAAAAAGAAATGCACAGACCTTAATTAAAGAGAAAGTACAGGCTTCTTAGAAACTTGTCAGCTCTGGAGTGGATTTGAGATCCAGTGAGCAAAATAACGTCATAGGGAAGGTGTGTGTTGTGTGTGTGTGTGTGTGTGTGTGTGTGTGTGTGTGTGTGTGTGTGTGTGTGTTGTGTGTGTGTGTGTGTGAGTGTGCACGCGCGCACGCACGCGGTGTGCGCGCAGGGAATGGGGGGTGGGGTAAGGTGGGCTGGGTGGTTTTGGTACTATTCATTCAGTCACTGTACTGTAACGAGTTAAGCTCGCAACCTGCACTGATCTTCAGAATGTCTGGGAGACAACGACCATTTAGTCAAAGAACACTGGTTTAATGTACCTGTGATACTTGCAAAGTGAGGCGACTGCAGGCGGAAATCTAAACAAAATTTAAAAAAAACTATTTACAATCACTCCGCCGAAAAACATGCACAAACGAATCACAAGAAAAAAACACGACGCGTTTCGACCTCCTAAGTCTTCTTCAGGCAAGATAAACAGCGCTCAGAACAAAAACGAAAATGAAGAACGAGCAATTACTTATCTTTGTCGAATTCGGATAAGTGATTGCTCGTTCTTCATTTTTCGTTGTCCTGAGTGTTGTTTCTCTTGCTTGATGAAGAAGACCTAAGAGGTCGAAACGCGTCGTGTTCTGTCTTGTGATTCGTTTGTCCACGTTGTTCAGCGGAGTCATAAGTATCTGTGATAGTTCTGGGATTCCATCAAGAGATTCACGATAGATTCGGATCGAGTCTTATTGGAATTAAAGGAACTCTTCAGCATTGATGGAGTCTGTGTTCTCCCCACCGCCACTCCCCCCCCCCCCCCATCCCCCTGAGCGCTTAAGCAGCTTTCCCTGTTTTTGTATATTTGTCACACGATACATCTTGTATGTAACACAACGATACATCTTGTATGTAACACAATGATACATCTTGTATGTAACACAATGATACATCTTGTATGTAACACAACGATACATCTTGTATGTAACACAATGATACATCTTGTATGTGATACATCTTGTATGTAACACAACGATATATCTTGTATGTAACACAACGATACATCTTGTATGTAACACAACGAAAATCTTGTATGTAAAACAACGATACATCTTATATGTAACACAATGATACATCTTGTATGTAACACAACGATACATCTTGTATGTAACACAACGATTCATCTTGTATGTAACACAACGATACATCTTGTATGTAACACAATGATGCATCTTGTATGTAACACAATGAGAACGTGTTTTGCTGTGAAATATGGTAACTATTCACAGAAAACGCCTTTCCTGCAAATCGGTATAATGATGAACAACTTATACCCACCTGGTGATAATTTATCTGTCGTCTGCATCGCTTCACGGGCGCGGTACCCAGGCTGCTACTGTACAATTATCCTGCATCTTTTCTCTGATGGTCTTTCTGGCACCGTTTCTCAGAATTCTGGCAATTCTGGCACCGTTTCTCAGAATTCTGGCACCGTTTGTCAGAATTCTGGCACATTTCACAGAAGGTGAGGACACAAAGTCGCAGACTGACCAAAATGTGTATAAATAATGTGATGAATGGGCACGATTGAAATTTCATGTCTTCGTTCACTGCAACAGCGTGTATGATAATCAGCAGCGAATTTATGTTTTTTTGTTGTTGTTGTTGTTTTTTTTTTTTTTTGCTCCGACATCCCATTTTGCTGCGTCTTTTTTGTGGCGAGTATTTTTTTTTTCTTAAGTGGGGTCTGGCCTCCATCCACCTATTTTTTTTTCTCCATCTTTATTTATTTATTTTTTTTTTTGCTTGTTTTATTTTCGTCGGCACTTGCCCATCAAGCAGATCTGTGCGATCTGTTTCCTGATGGACATTGGAAAGCAAAGTTTCATGTTTTAGCGTATGATACACAGCGTCTAGGTTTATTTATGTTCTAATGTATGGTGTACTGACACTTTCGTCCCGTTTGTATGTGAAAATTGTGTAAAATTGCGAATTTTAGTTATTGACACACACACACACACACACACACACACACACACACACACACACACACACACCACACACAACACACACACACACTGACACACATACTCACACACACACACACACAAACACACACACACACACACACACACACACACACACATACACACACACATAAACACACACATACATACACACACACACTCACACACACGCACACACACACACACGCACACACACACACACACACACACACACACACACACACACACACACACACACACACACACACACACTTACACACACGACTCGTACTGAAGTCGAGAAACAATGAGCATATGCAGAACCGGTACTAGCAATCTAAATGAGATACAGACTGGCTGAATGAATGAAAGGTACACCCAGGGGTCTATGTTCTGGTCAGAGGTCTATGTTTCAACCTTCCCGGGGGGTTAAAATAGCCTAGGTTATTATTATACCCGGGGTATTGACCAGCCAGGGGTGGGGGGTAGAGTTCAGCTTATTACACCGGTGGGCCGGGCTGTAGACGCGGGGTCGGAATGAACAGGGTGGAGGCAATGCCACTGAGGTGGCACAGAAGATTGAATATTGAAAAAAAAAAAAAAAAAAAGAAAAAAAAAAAGAAAACACCCACCAACATCTAACCAATCAACCAAAAAACAAAACGAAAAAAAAAAAGCAAAACAACAACAACAACAACAAAAACAAAAGCAAAAACAAAAAACCGCCACTTCCGAGTTACAAACGTGTCCAGGTGGCCTGGGCGCCCTCTCGGGTTAGTGCCGTACACCTACTTTATGCTGGCTGCTATTCAGTGAGGGCGGCCTTCTGCCTGCATTCACTCTGTGACCCCGAGGACAAACCACCATGCCATGTGTGTGCTTCAAACTCAACAGTGTACAGACAATCAGGTCCGAAGCGTGATAAACACAGAGCTAACCTGTGTGTGAAGTAGGAATGGTTAGAAAGAAGGGGTGTTTCAGTTTCAGTTTCATCAAGGAGGCGTCACTGCGTGCGGACTAGTCCATCTACGCTACACCACATCCGCTAAGTTTTGAGACTACACTGCGCATGATTTAAAGCTGATGGATAAATGAATTAATGACTAAGATGAGAGAATTGAAGAAGAGTGTCTCGTGGCTACGACTTAGCAGATGTCTGACCAACGCGCTGGTCAGACCTTGAGTACCTACCTACCTAACATTGGTTGTGCCATAATTATTGTTATTATTATTGTATGTGTGTGTAGTGAATGTGCACATGTGTGTGTATGGATGTGTGGGCACGGGTCCATGTGTGTATGTGTGCGAGCGGATGTGTGTGTGTGTGTGTGTGTGTGTGTGTGTGTGTGTGTGTGTGTGGGGTGTGTGTGTGTGTGTGCATGATGTGCGTGTATGCGTATGTATGAGTGTGTATGTATGTGTGTGTGTATGTGTGTGTGTGTGTGTGTGTGTGTGTGTGTGTGTGTGTGTGTGTGTGTGTGTGTGTGTGTGTGTGTGTGCAGGAGTGATTTGGGACGCCAGGAGAGGCGATGGATCTGAATCAAGCGTCATGGGGGGACAGGGGGAGGAAGGGAGTGAATCCATGGGGTGGAAGTGGGGGTGGGGGTGGGGGATGTTCGGTCCGTGGACAAAGTCATGTTAGTTGACAGGTTTGTTATTCTTCGTCGTTCTTGTTCTTTCCTTCTTTCGTTCTTTCGTTCTTTCTTCTTCTTCTTCTTGTCATCATCATTATCGTCGTCGTCGTCGTCGTCGTCATCGTTGTTGTCGTCGTCGTCATCATCATCGCCATCATTATCATTATTATTAGTGTGATCATTATTTAATTATTATGATTGTTACAAATAATCATAATTATTTCTATGATGATGATGATCCTCCTTCTCCTCTTCCTCATTACTATTATCATTGTTGTTGCAATTGTTATTGTTATTATTATCATTATTATCATCATCATCATTATTATCATTATTATATTATTATTATCATTATCATCATTATCATCATCATCATTATCATTGTTATTATTATTATTGTTGTTGTTGTTATTATCATTATTTTCATCGTCGTTATTGTTACTGTTAGTAATACGTTGTTGTTATTACTATTTTGATTATTTCAATCATTTACTGTTATTTGCAGTCTTATGTTTGTCACCACCACCACCACCATCACCACCACCACCACCACCACTACCATCCTCCTCCTCCTCCTCCTCGTCCTCCTCATCAACTTCATCATCATCATCATCATATGATTCTTATTACCATCATCATTAATTAGACTATTATCATCTGTACGTTGTTGATTGTGTTAATGATGACGATGATGATGGTCATGATGATCATCAGGCCACCTGCTACAGAAGACTCTGCATGACCCCCCCCCCCCCCCAAACAACAACAACAACAACAACACAGCAGCACACACACTCACACACACTCACACACACACACACACACACACACACACACACACACACACACACACACACACACACCACACCACACCACACCACACCACACCACACCACACAACACACACACACACACACACACACACACACACACACACACACCACACCACACTATTCTTGAACTCACATCCCGCAAAGCGTCCACGACAGCTTCGGATGCACCCTTTGAAGAACCAGCCCGGGTTGACCTGGCCGTCTCGAACACCTCATCCA
>CM065735.1:7304716-7332216 GCA_033310375.1 Conus canariensis
CTCTCCTCCCCCCCCTCTCTCTCTCTCTCTGTCCCGCTACTCTGTAATTCGCTCTCTCTGTAAACACACACACACACACACACACACACACACACACACACACACACACACACACACACAGAGTCTCTTCACGTCTACTCTCTCTCTCTCTTCTCTCCTCTCTCTCTCTCTCTCTCTCCTACTCCACCCTCCTCTCTTTTCTTCCCTCTAAAAACGAATTTGGACAAGGAGAAAGAAAAGAGTTTTTTTCACTACCAAGGGAAGGAAAAAGTCTTCATTTTAATAACAGGGTAACTGTTGGAAAGGCACAAAACAGTATCGGTTAGAGGGGTGAATGGGCACATGGCGTTAAGTACTCAAAGAACCCGGGAAAACAAGCCTCCCTTTTCTTTTCACCACGCGTTCATGCTTGTTCACAAACAGAGCAGGCTTTGAGGGAATCCTTGGGGGCGACCCACCGCCTTCAAATCCAATATCAGGCTACAGGACTCTCGAGCCCACAATGCAATGTTCAGAGCTCAGCGGTCAAATGTTAGTGTGCGTGAAATCCCATCAAAGACGGGGTGGCAGAAACCACATGCTAGCACTAAGTGACCCTCCGAGTCGATTATAAAAGAGCTTCACTGCTCATTCGAATTTAGTGTGTAGTGTAATACAGTGTTAGGCGTTGTCAATCCCCTCCTCCGCTTTCGGAGGATAATACCGTTCAGGAAAACGTGTGTAACGTGGGATTGACAGGCTTATGTTTGCTGCTTTTTTCCCTTCACTTTTTATTTTGTTTCTTTTATTGTGTGATACAATGTGCATGAATGCGAAATTTAATTCTCAGAGTCTAGGACAGCTTCGTTTTAAAATTGTTTAGAATTCCGTCACTTTTGTGATTACACACATGCGTCGTTGTATTTCTGAACGGATATCAACAAAAACATCCTGAAGAAAGAAGAAGAAGAAGAGGGGGAAGAAGAAGATGGAAGAAGAAATAAGAAGAAGAAATGAAAGAAAAAACAGGAGGAGGAGGAGGAGGAGAAGAAATAATAAAAGCAAGAGGAAGAAGAAGAAGAAGAAGAAGAAGAAGAAGAAGAAGAAATAAAAAAAAAAGCAGAAGAAGAAGAAGAGGGAAATAAACAATACTTTTTATAGTTAACGAAACGAAAGCGAGGGAAGAGAATGAAATCTTAATTCAGCATGGTCCTACTTAAGCAAATCCAAGCACAGGAATAAATCAATGAAGTCTTCAACGAACAGATTAACAGGTTAAAAAAAAGCAACATGAAAAGAATACTATTGCAAAGGCAAGGTTAGATAATATCCAGGTCTTCAATCCTCACGCCCTCTAATTGGATAATGCTGACGAGGATCATCATTCCAAGCGAGTAAGGTGAGAGAAGAGGAACCCTCTTACACGATACCCATACTACCAGGACGACAACAGGTTCAGATGGGGCAGCGTATGGGAATGTCAGGCGCCCGTTGTGTTCAAATCTCTCAACTTCTGCCAGCTTTCCCAGTCCAAGTGTAAAGGGCATGATTCTGCCCGACTTTAGAGAGCAGAACTTAATCCCTCGAACGTGGGATGGGACCTGTTTGAAAGTCGAAGACGCTCACAATAGGGGAACCATCAGTGAGAGAGCTGACCTAAATACAGCTTCACCTATCGGAGGGGGATCGCAGTGAGGGGTAACTTAGCTGGTGGTTTGGAATACCAGTTAAGAGGTCTAGAGACTGGTCACTCGGCAGACATTTTGGCTACAGCTGTTCTGGGCAGACTGGTTTAGAAGGCTAGTTACAGCCCTGGGAGTCTGTGTCGCTGTCGTTGGTGTTGTCTTTGCTGAAGACGGCTTGAGCCTTCAGAAAGGCAGATCTCCACAGGTGGAGGTCGTTGGTGACGGAGTTGACACAGGTCGGATCTCCACAGGTGGAGGTCGTTGGTGACGGAGCTGACACAGGCCGGATTTTGCCCTAGGTGTGGGATCTAAAGGATCTGTCTTGATGTCCCTCTGCACTCCTCCAGATCCAGCCACTTCATAACGGTCGGCCCCGTTGCTTGTCGGGCCGTGTGGGATAGAACGTCAGTTCGAGGTCTGGAGACAATTATGGCAGCCCGGCGAAGCCGGATCTGACCCCATTAGACGCCTCTAATGGTTCCATTGTGACTCAGGCGTGGCGATAGCCACAAAGGGAGTTTCTGGAAAGATCTTGTTCAAAGAGGCTGGGAGGCCTATATACTCCCAGCGTCCTGGCTCTAAGGCTATTATTTTCACTGAGCAGAGTGTGGTGAAGGCTGTGACGCTGATTCCGTCATTCATATATTTGTGAATGTGAAGGTATGTTGATGTTTTTTTTTTGCCTATGGTTTGGCTATGTTTTACCTAGAGTGACGGCAGATAGAGTACTAAGCGAAACAATAGTAGTAGATGGAAGTTAAAAGTTCTATGTTATTAAATTCTATTGTTCGAACTCTATTTTCTTATTAACTGGAAAGGTGAAATACCAAATTTCCACCGTCATTTATACAAGTAACTCTGCCACTAAGGAGGGGCTGGCGTTTAATGAGAATGAAACAGAATATAGCAATTCAGTTATCATCACAAATTGTATTTTAAGTAATCAATAAATCGATGCCAGAAAACATAGATTACGGACGTTGCTGCCTTTTATTGTGGTTAGTGGTTAAGTTTAACGCGCACACTGCAGGTTCTTTGCATTCGAACGCTAGACAAACTGGTTTGTGAACGTCGCCCTTGTTGGCTGGCGAGACGGAAAGGGTTACGTCACAGTGATGAAACCGCGCGGCGGCCTGTGCAAATGCTTTAAGATACTTTCAGTGATGGTAGTTTTTGATGATTCATCTGAGTGTCTGGGTTGCTGCCTAACTACAAACGAATGTTTTAACTGTTTTTTTTTTTTTTTTTGCGATTGTTTTATCATTTGAGTGACTGAATGGTCGCGTGGTTATTTGGCTGAGTAATTAGGCAGATAATTATTTGCATGCTGTTCGGTTATTTGTGCGTTCATGTGGCTATTTTGTGTGCAAGTAGCCGCTGGTCGGTCTGTTTGCTTATTTGTTTGTCGCATCGGTTAGATTGTGAGCGTTTATTTGTTCGATATATTTACACCCGTGGGTCCATTGCAGGGCTGAAAGCAACAGCTTATGCTTAGTGGGACGGTGTCAACGGGCGAAACGTGAGGAGCCGTAGCGTGTAGCACGCACTGTCCTGAGGTGGGTGTGTCTACTGACAAAGAAAACTGGGTTTAGTTGGCTGGTTAATGTGCGATATGTGTCCTCTTGGAATTTGATCAAACATGTGGACACTACGCAGATATTGGTGTTTCCAGTTTTCTTACCATTTTTCATACCATTGTGTAACTGCTCTACGGCCCAGGAGATAACTTGCCGTAGAAAATTGGGTGTTCTTTAATTTCATTCATTGTTCTTAACTCCTGCCGTTCGCAACGGGGAGTCCTTTTGTGTGTGGGTATGTATGTTCATTGATGACACTGTTATCTGATATACCTTTATGATCCATGCTTTTGTTACGACTCCTGCCGTTCGCAACGGGGAGTCCGCGTTGTTAATATTATGATTATTACATAACTACGTCGTTGATTGTAAAGATGTGTTTTTACCACCTACCGTTCGCAACAGGGAAGCCTTTTGTGCATTTTTGTTGTAAACCCTTGCACCTTAATTTTGATCAGGTCTGTGTGGTGCAGGAACTATGTTGTTTTAACGTACGACTTTACAATTTCATTATGAACATTTGGTACTTGTCTTGGCTTAATTTGAATGATTTGTGCCTTATTAATGTTTGATCTCTTCCTTATTTTGAACATTAATTTTGCTGTACGAAACTATTCCTCATGTTGAATGATCACGTTTTTCAGTATTTGTATTCTTAATAATACCTCATGTTTATGATCATCATTATTTATGTCCTAATAGGTCGGTGAGGTTGGTTCGGTCCAAACTGGTCCGTTGGTCCAACTATGATTTGAAATAAAAGAGGAAACCAATTGAGCTGGTGTTGATGTGGAAGATGATGTGTCCACTCGCTCTCTTCCCTGTCTCCTACTCCTCTTCTCTACTTATCTACTTCTCTTACACAAGACTCACCTGTATGTCACCCGAGCGCTCATTACAGCAGGTACACAAATTAATCATGAAGACCAGAGATTACGTTAACACGCAGATCAACATACACATGAGCCGTGCTTCCATGTGTACGTTCAACCAAACTCAAAATATACTACTCAAAACAATTTAAGAGCCAGTTGAAAACATTCACACACACACAATTCAACCGAAAAACAAAATAACTTCTTCAAACAATTTAATTGAAAATTCGTCTATGGAACGATACAATGACATCAGAAATAAACGAATAACAGCTGCTGAAAAAAACTTCATGGGCTTAATTGATGAACACCTTCATTTCAGAAATCAGAACAGTCAAATCAAGTGACAATCAATGTCAATACTCAGTATGGCCGCCATTAGCGCAGATACAAGCTAGACATCTCTGTCTCATAGAGTCCACAAGCCTCCTGAGAGTCAGCTGGGGAATGTTGTTCCACTTCTGCTGTAAGAAGTCGAAGAGCTGGCCCAGGTTCACTGCTGAGGGTGTCTCGTGAAGCAGGCGCCCCAGGACGTCCCAGGCG
This sequence comes from Conus canariensis, assembly GCA_033310375.1. NCBI lineage: Eukaryota > Metazoa > Mollusca > Gastropoda > Neogastropoda > Conidae > Conus > Conus canariensis. The sequence continues at coordinate 7,309,376 of CM065735.1, forward strand.
TGCTCGATTGGGTTAAGGTCGGGCGAGGACGCTGGCCAGTCGAGGCGGTTGACCTGCTGCTCCTCCAAGAAGACGTTTACCACCCTGGCATGATGGGACGGGCGTTGTCGTCCTGGAGGATGGCGTCAGGGCCCAGGGCTTACAGGGCAGGCAGGACCAGAGGCTGAAGAATGTTGTCCCTGTACCCCACACCAGTTAGTTGCCTTCAACTCTGTACAGGGGGTTCTGAAGTTCCTTCCTATGCCACCCCACACCATGATAGACCCCCCACCATACCGGTCCCGTTCGATTACGTTGGCTTCTTGGTAGCGTTCCCCAGTCTGCCTCCAGACACGTATGCGACCATCGTGGAAGAGCTGAGCAAAACACGACTCATCAGAAAACATCACCCAGGCCCAATGCTGCCTCGTCCAGGCCACATGAGCTCGGCACCAGGTCAGTCGCGCCCTACGGTGAGCCGCCATCAGCACAGGTCGAACAGCAGGCCGTCTTGCTCGGAGGTTAACTCCTCTCAGGTGGTTCCGAACAGTTTGGTCGGAAATGTTGACGTTTGCTGCAGCACGCAGTTGTCGCCTGAGGTTGTTTGCAGTGGCAGTTTTTGTCTCAGCGCCGTCAGAACCAGCAGTCTGTCCTGCTGTCTGGTGGTGGACCTAGGCCGGCCAGACCGTCTTCGTTCAGCAGTACTACCAGTGGCATTGAAGTGGTCATAAAGTCTTTGGATGACAGCATGACGCACTTGAAGACGACGACCAACTTCTCTGATGCCTACACCTTCTTGAAGCCAAGCAACAGCTCTTCCCCGGTCAGTGTCATTTAATCTCCGTCTTGGTGGCATGATTAAAAACACCCCCAAAAGCGGCTTTTTTATACCCACTGGTCAGCAAAACAGGTTGCCATGTGTTCAGTAAAGGCACGACTTGCACGTGCAATGCGGTTTGCAGTCAGCCAACTCTGCTGCCTCAGCTATGCGTTCGCAAACCGCGACCGTGTTTTAGTGATTTCGGTGTTTCTTTTGTGAACTCGTTCAACCCACTAGACTCAGATTCAACTGAACACATGCCAAAACCAGTTTCAGTGCAAAAAATTGGACAAAAGCTTTGAATTCTATACACTGCGATGCGTTATCTAAACCATATGAAAAGTGCAGGTGGCTCTTCAATTGTTTGAGCAGTATACTTATTATTAGAACACCGTTAACATGAAGAAAGTACGTATACAGCTATAGAAATGTATCAAAAGCAAATAATGTGGACAGCGCCAGCATGATAGTTTCACGCTCGCACAAATCTCTCTGTCTGTCTGTCTGTCTGTCTCTCCTCTGTGTGTGTGTGTGTGTGTGTGTGTGTGTGTGTGTGTGTGTGTGTGTGTGTGTGTGCGCGTGCGTGCTAGCGCGCTCGCGCGTGTGCGTGCATGCGTGTGTGTGTGTGTGTAGAAGGCTGAGTGTGTTCTCAGTGTCCCAATTGTTTTTTTCTCTTTCCATTCAAACCTTTCCTGTATACGCATTCTACAAAACGGGCAGAATAATCAGAATGTTGTTTGTGCCTGTCGACTAGATGAAGAGCATAACAAACACCGTCGGCCTACTACTTAAGAAAGAACCAAAATACAAGAAGGAAAGCACATAATGTGCTCCATCCGTCGTCTCAGGAGATCAGACGCCTCACTGTTATCTTTTCCCCGGCCATCGATTTGTTTCTCACTGTCCGTCCCCGAGCTTATCACCCCTTCCTCTCCCGTGAATTATGCATGGGTGTTCTGCCCATCGGCCACACCATCTCCTGGGGGGTGGGGAGGAGGAGGAAAGAGAGGTGGAGGACGGTGAATCGAACAGAGCAATGCCGTGAGGAGGCCGATCTTTTGATTGATAGGCTATTTTTCTAATTAGTCACCGGCCGGACCCCGCAAGCGCGCCCATGAAACTTTCATGTCGGCAGCCCGGGAAATTTAATTAACTTAATCACCACAGGTAAAATCAAGCGTCACGGAAAGAACTGTAGGCTGGGGCTGTCGTGCCAGCAGTCTTCGCTGAAGCCCAGTTCTCTCCCCTGCCCCCTTGCTGGGAACGGGTCCCGTGCCGACAGACTCGCGTGCAGAGGAGGGCGGTTAGTTCGAATTAATTTCAACGTCTCGCTGCAGTGTCGCTCACTCATCGACAATGGAAGTGCCCGGATGGGAAATAATTCAACCTGTTAGTGAGCATAAACGACTTTCCGAGGAGCGTTCCGATCCTAGTTTTGCACGCAACCCTCTTTGAAATGGCGGGCGAGGTGTAGAGGCGAGGAGAAGTGCCATTGCCTTGTTTTTCTGCCCGTGCCAGCACGCGAGCTGCCCCTCCCCCACCCCTCCCCCGCCCGTCCACCCCCCCCCCCCCCCCCCCCGAATGAGCACATTTGTATGCAGTTTCTATTTCCTTTCTATTGTCCTACGGGGACTTGGGGGGCACTGTATGGGTGCTAGTGCGAGGCTTGCCTGCCAAACACCTTACCTGAGGGAAAGGTGATTGGGGCGAGAAATAGTGTTGTTCACTCCATTTTCCTTTCCTCGTGTGCTGCCTTCTTTTCATGCTCACATTCTTTCTATGGAAATGAAATGAGGTCTTGGAAATCAGAAAATGCTCTGGCGGAATAAGCAGAGTTCAACTTCATTGATTACCTGGGTTCTCGGTGGTTTTTTTTTTTTTTTTTTTTTTTTTTTGAAGTTCGTGGGCTGTAGGAAGAATCAAGGTTTGGAAGTGGACGTTTTTCGTGGTACCGCTAGAGGAGGGTGTAGTGTCAATTGATGGTGAAGTATCAGCCGTCGTGGCGCAGCGGTTAGCGTCGCGGATTCCCGGCTTGGGTGTCGTGGGTTCGATTCCCGTCAGGGTTTTTTTTTATCTGTAGGATTTTTCTGGCCCGATAGGCTTCTTCTACCCTGAGCTGAGTTTTGTTCTGTAGCTCAGTTGGGAAGACTGGAACCACCTGTCTGAGTTACAACAACCTAACAGAGTTAACTCTGAGGGAATTGTTCAAATTTCCTTACCAACATTGCACGTGTCGATATCTCTCGGGCCTGGTTCACATTGGGATACACTATAAAATAAGCGTAGCGTACAGTACTGTCGTGCACTCTCAGACTGAAATTATCTCCCTGCAATCATCTTTAAAATCCTCTTCCTCATCGATGAGTATAGAAAAGGTTTCCAAGTCGGTAACCCTTCATCCCCAGCTCTTAGGATGACATCGGTCAGCATCCATTTCCTCTCCAAACCTATGCCCTTTGTTAGGTCAGTATCGAGGTCGCCGGTATTGGCGGGACATGGCAGCGGTTTCTGGAAAGGGAACTCACACTCTTGCTGGCACCGCGACTATACAGTTGTTGTTGTTGTTGCTGTTGTTGTTATTGTTATTGTCAGTAAGTGGCTTAGTTGCTGGTGTTTGGTGTCTATTGGATGAGAACCAGACACAACTGAAAAAAAATACCCATGTGGGCCGACAGCAGTGCAGTGTCTCCTCCGGTGAGTGACCTCATGACGACTTGTGGATTGTAGATGCTGGGGCTGCTGCGGGACGGGTCAGGATGTGGCTGTAGATGAGGAGCCAGAAGAAGTGGTCCGAAGGTTCGTGTCATGACAGTAGCAAGGAAGATGGGACAGAAAAGAACAAGATGCAAAGCATATAAACGTACTCCCAGTTTATCTTGAATACGCGTGAGATATTCCATAAAGAGGAAAAACCGTTTTGGTTAGTAACGGCTATTCTGGTAAACATCGGCCATCATCCGTGACTCATAATGAACATACCTACAAATTTTCAGAAAGATCGGCCAAGTACCTTCTGAGAAAATCCATGAAGAAGAAAACTGCTATGGGCCATTATAGCCGTTAGTAAGGGCTATAACGGTAAAAGAAAACATCGGGCATCATCCGTGACGCATAATGAACATACCTACACATTTTCAGAAAGATCGGCCAAGTACTTTCTGAGATATTCCATAAAAAAACCATTATGGGCCGTTATAGCCGTTAGTAAGGGCTATAACGGTAAAAGAAAACATCGGCATGATCTGTGACCCATAATGAACATACCTTCAAATTTTCAGAAAGATCGGCCATGCACTTTCTAGATATTCTATAAAGAAGAAAACCGTTACGGGCCATTATAGCCATTAGTAAGGGCTATAACGGTAAAATAACACATCGGGCATCATCCATGATCCATAATGAACATGCCTACAAATTTTCAGAAAGATCGGCCAAGTACTGTCAAGTGAGAAATGGTAAAGTACTGTCTGTTTGTCGACCACAAGGTCGTTGGGATTGGGGTCAGTGGTTTTCCATGTGATTTGGCCAAAGTTGTCGGTTGGGTCTGGAAGAGTTTTCAATGTTGGAAATCAGCAAGTAATTATAATGACTCCATCGAACAATGTGGACAAACGAATCACATGTCAGTGGGTTTTTTTTTGTCTTGTGATTCGTTTATCCACATTGTTCGGTGGAGTGATTATCATTACTGTTTTGAAATTTGTTCAGACCTCCGCCTACAGTCGCCTGACTTTGCAACTAAAAATTTGAAGTTTTTCTTATCTTTCGTCAAAATGTTTCTTCTTCTTCTTCTTCTTCTTCTTCTTCTTCTTCTTCCACCTCCTCCTCTTCCTCCTCCTTTGTGGCGACATCGTTCACAAGAGAACGCTCTCTCACGCTGGCTGCAAGGCCAAGCGGTTGATGCTCATGTCTTCAGTAGTGGTGGGTTAAGGGCTGATGGCGTCCTCTGTACACACTGGACCAGGACAGATACTACCGAACACTCAGGAGTGACACGGCAACAGTGCAGGATCTTCTGGAGGGGGTGTCCTACTGGCGTCCTGGTAGTGGCTGTTTCCTTTCGGACTATTATTATGCTGGAGATTGAAAAAAGACGACGACATACGGGTGGCTATGTACAGGCTGATGGGGCGGAGGGTGGGGGTGGGGGTGGGGGAGTCTGAATGAACGATGGCAGGGTAATGCTACTAGCAGGATAAAAAAAAGAACAGAGAGAGAGAGAGAGAGAGAGAGAGAGAGAGAGGTTGGGATGAGGAGAAGTGTTATTTCCCCTCCCACCCCCACCCCCCTGCTGGTTTCTGCACGCGAGGCGGTTCGAATGGCCCCATTTGTATGCAGGCTCTATGTGCCCCTGACTGTACCTCCGAGACTGAGGAGACTGCCGTGGGTACTGCTGTCAGGCACGTACTTGTTGGGAGAGAGGATCTGGGATGGGGATGAGGGTTGGGGGTGGGGGTGGGGGGTGGAGATGGGTCGGGGGTGGGGGGTGGGAGGGGTGGGGGGTGAGTGTAACTTGGTTAGTTTTTTTCTCTTTATGCGTTTCCTTGCTGGGTGTGTAGAATCGAGAGATCGAGAGAGAGAGAGAGAGAGAGAGAGAGAGAGAGAGAGAGAGAGAGAGAGAGTGTGTGTGTGTGATTAAAGTGAGAATGATAAGGTTCTGGGCTAACTTAGTTGTTCCTGATTCTAAGAAGTATTCAAACAAAGTATATAATATCTTACATGAACTATATACAAAAGGAATTTTCGTTTCACCATGGCTTAGTTATGTTAAAAGCATTTTATTTGAAACTGGTTTTAATTGTGTTTGGGAATCTCATTCATTCACAAACAGAAGTAACTTATGTAAGTGTGTTAAAAAGGAGTTGCAAAATAATTATGCTCGTGATTGGCGCAGTTCTCTTGAAAACAGCAACAAGTGTGTATTCTATAAAAGTGTAAAGACTGTCTTTGGAAAAGAACATTATATTTCTACCTTACCAGATATTTATGTTATATCTTTATTTAAATTTAGATGTAGTAACCATAAATTGCAAATTGAAATTGGAAGACACCATAATGTTCCAAGAGAATTGCGTATTTGTCGTAACTGTGAAATGGGTGAAATTGGAGATGAATTTCATTGCATCATGGAATGTCCAAAATATAATGAACTTCGTGAAAAATTCATCCCTAAAAAATATCTAAAACCAAAGTCTGTTTTCAACTTTTGTAATTTATTTCAAAAAGGAAGACGCATTTGTTTGAATATTAGTAAGTTTCTAAAAAATGGGAAGATTGTTTAATGAGATCATTACAGTTCACCAGAATTCAGCATTTCGCAACTATGTTCACACATTGTTCTGAGTGAGTTTCGTATTTCTCTTTGTTACATTTGTATCCTCCATGCCCCAACAGGGGTCAAAGGATTAAATTTGAATTGAATTGAATTGAATTGAATTGTGTAAATGAATTTTGATCCTATTGTTATTGCTTTTATTATTATTATGATTATTGTTACTATCATCATCATCATCATTATTGTCATCATCATCATCATTACTATTATTGTTATTTTCATCATTACCATTATTATTATTGTTATTATTATTATCATCATTATCGTCATCACTATTGTTCATAGCCCAAAGTTTTGTGTGACTGTGTGTTTTCCATTTCTCATTGTGTATCTTGTTATGGAAGGATTAGAGGATTAAAGAATTGAGCCAGATGCCTAGACTACAAATACAGAATTATTGACCCTAGTGAGGAGGCATAAACACTGAGTGATCGATTGTGTAAATTGACGATTTATTTACTTCGCTAAGTTTTGCGTACAATCCGTTTTGAAGTGCAGATTAAGATCCCGGAAGAAAAACAAAAGACAAGTGTTATTCCATAAATGTTATCGTTGTTGTTGCTGCTGTTCTTTTTGTTGTTGTTGCTACTGCTGCTGCACTTGTTGTTGTTGTTGTTTTCACACAGTCATTGCCTGCACGTGAGTCGGCCACAATGGACATAACTATTTGAACACAGCTTCTATTTCCCTTTCTTTTGTCCTTCGGAGGGCAGGGGAGTAGGGGAGAGAGGGAGGGGTGGGGTCGAAGAGGAATGGTGGAGAGGTGGGGTGGGGTGGGGGTGCATTGGTACTGCCGCAAAGCTTGCCTCTCAAACACCCACAGGGGAGCGATGATGTGTGAGAAAGTGTTGTTTGGTCAGTGTTTTTCCTCCTCTGTGTGTGTGTGTGTGTGTGTGTGTGTGTGTGTGTGTGTGTGTGTGTGTGTGTGTGTGTGTGTGGATTCATTCTATGGATACAGAACCCAGTTTACGAAAAGTAAATGTTAATCATATTTCATGACAGCAAGAGTTACCTTACTTGTTCGTTATGTACTGTTTACTATTCCCTGTCTCATTTCAGATTTATTTTCTTTTCCTATCAGTCAAACCGAGGTTACCTATCTTTGTTACGGTTCATGAAAGCAGCTGTTGCTGATACCGGTGACTCCAAGAAACCAACTGAAGACCACAGACGTGGAGAGGACATCGAAACTGAGGTCACCATGAGAGCAGGGCATGAAGGGCCACAGAATTGGAGACCTCTCTTTATCGATGGGATTAGGATGATGAAGATAATGCTACCGCTTTCCATTCTGATCTTGGACTGCATGACAAGGCTGTGCTCTATACGCTTACTTTCATAATATATCCAGGCACAACCAGGCCCGAGAGATGCAGACATCTGCAGTGTTGGTCGAGGAAATTTGAGCAGCTCTCTCAGAGACGTATTCATTAAGTGGATGAAACTCGACTGTGTGGTCCCAGTCTTCCTCGTTGAGCCCATTGCAAAGTCAGCTCTGGGTAGGAGCCGGTCGGGGCAGAAACATCTCACACATTAATGTCTCTGATGGGAATCGAACCCACGACCTCCCAGCCGGGAGTCTGCGACGCTAACCACTTTTGAAAACCTCGTTTCTTCAAACTGATTATGTTAATGGCATTATCGAATGAAAACACCATTAAACAGTTTGCTTTGTATTTGTATAAAGCATTTGGAATTAGAATGCAAAATGAAGTGTTAAGTTAGTACATGATATGTTAAGGTGCTTAAATCAGTTGAACTGCGCGGTTTGATATGTGTTTACCCCCTTCTAAGGGGCTATGGCCTTTATGAATAAAAGTCTCTCTCTCTCTCTCTCTCTCTCTCTCTCTCTCTCTCTCTCTCTCTCTCTCTCTCTCTCTCTCCTGTTCCCAGGAGCTGGCGCTGTCACCGACGTCTGTTGGCTTGCTTGTTTCTTTCTCAGCAAGCTCACACACAAACTACGTGGCCGATTTTCACTAAACTTTACGGAGAGATGGAACATAGTTCAGGGGACGCACCCATTAAATTATGGCGTGTACCCACAATGCTGGTCAGGATCAAAGGGCAGGTCCATTATATCATCTTCCACCTTGGCAGAGGTCTTCGCTTTCTGAAGTGCCCTTCTAGTTCATGTGTTCCTTCATTTTATCCGAGTTTTAGACGAAACGTTGAAACTGTGATGTGTAGCAGGGAGGAGAAGTGCTGTTATCCGAGTTCTATATAATGCTTTTAGGCTTCGAAGCAGATAGGTGTAGGAGGGAGGAGAATAATTGCTATTATCCGAGTTTTGCACGTAACTGTCTTTGACGCGGAAGATGGGTAGGAGCAGAAATTTAGTCTTAGTTTTACTCGTAATGCTTTTTTTTCTTTTCTTTTTTTTACACTTCCAACCTTAAAGGTATAGGAGGGAAAAGAAATGTTATTATCCGAGCTGTTTACGTAGATTTCTTTGAGTTAGAAATTGGGAGATATAGAAGGGAGGAGAAAAGTTCTTAACCGAGTTTTACACGTAACGCTTTCCGTGTATGTTCCAGGGAAGAGAAATGTTATTATCCGAGTTTTACACGTAACTATGTTTGACCTGCAAGATCAGAGGCATAGGAGAAAGAAGATTTGCTATTATCCAAGTTTTAGGCATAACGTTCTTTGCTTCGAAGGCGACAGGTACAGGAGGGAGGAGAAATGTTATTATCCGAGTTGAACATATGACCTCATTCAAGCTATAAGCTGTAGAAGGGAGAAGTGTTCTTATCCGAGTTTACATGTAACGATTTTTTTACTTCTAAGCCGAGAAGTGTGTACACCCCATAAGGTGTACCAGAGATTTCTTGTGTCTTCCTTTCACTGTGAGTAAGTTCGGTTAGTGTGGAGCGCAAGGGTTAATGTTTAACAGATGCAGTGGGTCTGATGGCACCAGGGAAGCGACCGGGTAAGATCGCTGGGTAAGGTTTCCCCGCTGTGGGCCGATGAAAGGAGGAAACCTGGATAGTCTGGAACTGACAGGTGGCAGGCTGGAAGGTCCAGGGGAAATACTCTTGGAGAGACCGGGGAAAATTTGCAGAGGTGTCAGAGGGGTGTCAGCCTCAATTAACCAAGAAGACCTGTTAGTGTAAGAGGGGCTTACTATTTAGAGATGTTGTTCATCCGGGGGGTTTAAAAATCAATAGTTCGTATTTCTAATTTTCTTATTTTAAACTTGTTGAGACCTAGGATCACGCAATGTTTGAGAAGTTGTATGTTTAGTTTAGAGGGACTTGTATGTACTATGAAGTTTGTAGTTAATTGAACTGTTTGATATGTAAGGCCCTTATAAATATTCATGAGGTGTAAGAATCTGATGGGATGGGCATCTCAAGGTTTGGCGCCAAAGGAAGCATCGATTTAGGTGTATGAACATAGTGAGTTAGTCAGTCAGGCCCCGAATCTCAAAGACAGAGGACTACACCTTATTTTCTGTGAAGTGTTTGACGGTATTCTGATGGCATCAGAACTGCCACGGTTGCTAGAGCCCTTTTCGGTTTACCATGTTTTTGTTTTTTGCCCTTCATTTCCTTTTCGTTGGCATTGTCACCAGCCCCGTTTATGTACAAAAAGCTGTAGACTAAATGAAAAGAAAGAAAATCTTCACTGGGCCCTGACTCATTTACCCTTTTGGTTGAACCTAGTTCACTTTCTCCCGAACCCTATCTTCCCTTGTGCGTTTCTTTACAGTAGGAACAAGGGGAGGTTTACAAGTGTACGATAGAAGAGGAGTCTGAATTCCTTGCTTTTTTTTTGCTTTTTTTTTTTTGGCTGGTGCCTGCACATCAGTATGCAGTTATTTCCCTTTCTGTTGATGTGGGACTTGAAGAAGGTATGCTTGGATTCTGCTGCAACAATTCACCGTCGAACACCTGCCAGGGAAAGATAATGTGGTAAAAGAGCTACTCGGTCCTCTTTCTTCCAGTGTATCTATCTGTTACATTACAGATGTAAAGAAAAAAATGGATATTTAACTGAGCTAATGGAGAACGGACTTAATTTGGTTAAAAGCTTTCGTTTGAAATTACGATTATATTTCACGAGTTCAGTTTCTTGAGCAAACAGAAGTAAGGCATTATTTGGTTAAAAGTTTTCATTTTATGTCAGGTTTATTATTTTATTTTATTTTTTTGCTGTGTTCAGTTTCATGCAATTTTGCGGTTTTATGTTTGAATGGTGTTTGGTTGGCAAAAAAGTCTTTTGGATACTTTAGATATATATATACAGAGAGAGAGAGAGAGAGAGAGAGAGAGAGAGAGAGAGAGAGAGAGAGAGAGAGAGAGAGAAATGTTAACTATAATTACGAACCATAAACGGTTTATTGACTGATGAAATGATTGATTCATGTAAAATGAAATGTCATGAAATGTAAATCTTGAATTCCAGGGCAAAGTGCGAGAATGAAGGAAAGTGTTATTCTCTCGTTTTTTGTTGTTGTTGTTTGCTGTTTTTAACTGCCGTTCCCTGCACGCTAGACCCCCCCCCCCCCTTCACCCCCGTCCCCCCAAAGATCAGAATGTGTTACAGTTTCCCATTTCCTTTCTACTGTTCTTTTGAGACGTGGTGACGTTGCGTGGTGGGTTCTGCTACAACGCTTAGCCGTCAAATACCCATGACATCCGTCTGTCTCGAGAAACAACGGTGTTGCGCCCGTGGATCGGTCAGTTGTGGAGTTGCAGCGTCTGCTGTGGCTGAAGAGCCCGATCCTTAAGCAGCAGACTGTCGCAGTCGCTACAGGTGAAGTCTCGCTCGTGAGTGTCTGTTGGTGCCGACGCAAATCTCCGCCGTCTGCGGCGCCTCCATTCTGGGTCTCTCTCCTCTGCTCTGCTCTGCTTGCTTGATGCCGGCCTTGATGGTGGACCGCCAGCTGACCTGGTCTGAAGCTGCTGTCTCCAGGTCTGCTGGGTCGAGGCTGCTTGCTCTCAGGGTCGCTTTTGCATACATCCTTGTAGCGTGCCTACCTGGAGGGAAAAGGTGAACGGGAATGCGTGAGGATAGTGAGGTGGGTGGTGGGAGGGGGGAAGGGGGGAGGCCAGGAGGGTAGAGAGAGGTGTCGGTCGGTAAATAGTGGGGTTTTTTTTGTCTTCTCTTTTATGGGAACAAAATTGAGTTTGGGGAAATGAGAAGTCAGTTTGAAGTAATGTACAATAGTTCTTAACAGAATCTTGTTTGAAGAAATTTTTACGCTTTGAACTTTGAAAGATTAGACGATGGTTTGTTGCCGACAGTATTTTTAGATGCACGCGCGCGTGTTTGTGTGTGTATGTGTGTGTGTGTGTGTGTGGGGTGTGTGTGTGTGTGTGTGTGTGTGTGTGTGTGTGTGTGTGTGTTTGCGTTTTTTGTGTGTGTGTGTGTGTGTGTGTGTGTCCGTGCGTGAGTGTGTGTGTGTGTGCATGCGTGCATGCGTGTGCGTGTGTGTGTGTGTGTGTGTGTGTGTGTGTGTGTGTGTGTGTGTGTGTGTGTGTGTGTGTGAATGCCTAAACTGTGGTTCAAAATCGTCGAATATCTGTCGGCAACTTCGGAGAGGTAAGGATGTTTATGGACTCGTTTGATACAATTTTTAAGAACAATACTCACTGATGAATGATGGACAACAATCACCGACTCCAGAGATGACCATTGCCTTACCCCAGATTTCAAAGTGGAGGTCAGGAAGAGACAGGAGGACCGCTGTACGAGGATAGACATTTATCAACAAAGAACACCATCACCATCACGTTTATCAACAAAGAACACCATCACCATCACGTTTATCAACAAAGAACACCATCACCATCACGTGATATGAAGATAGTAAAAGATATTCAGCACCAGCCCGGTAGCCGAAAGACTGCTATAGTGACAAAGAAACTGACTCATGAACCAGAATGTCTACTCTATTTAAACGGGGAGGATAAGAAAAAAAACAACAACAACAAACGAACAAAACAAAACAAAACAAAAAAACAAAACAAAAGCAAAAAAAAAAAAAGGTATAAAAAAAAAGAAAAAAAAAGAAAGAAAATAAAAGTAAAAAAAAAAAAGTTGCATGGTTGAAAGAAATCAATTGAGGGGAAAATATGGTGTCCTTAACCCCGACAGAACTCATGAACTGTTGGGAATCGTAATATCCTTAGCCGTGGCGGAACCAACGGCAAAACACCATGTCCTCAACCTTGATTGAACCCCAAAACAGTGATATATTAATTTTTAGAAAAAAAAGGTTATGAGTTCCGCAAGATAATAACAGATTAACAGGTTACACGACAAAACACGACGCATTTCGACCTCTTGGGTCTTCTTCTGGGAAAAAACAAACAACATTTTGGACAATGGAAACGAAGAACGAGCGGTCACTTATCTTCTCATATGAAACTAACTTTGAGTGATGTAAAAGATGTATAACGGTCGTTTTATGAGTAACGCTGAGATTTTTCTTTGTTATAACATGAGTCAGAATTTGGTAGGGTTTTGTACATTTTTGTCTTGTTGGGTTGTCTTGTTGGGTTTCTTTTTTTTGTTTCTTTCTTTCTTTCTGCGTACGCAGGCTGATACTCCTGCGGACACTGTCTGTATAGACAGGCAGTGGAGTTTTGTAGTATGACCGTTTTTTTTTATCCCGCCATTAAGGCAGCCATACTCCATCTTCGTGGAAGGTGCATGCTATGTGTAACGTGTCATCCATGCTTTACTGCTGTTTTGTTGACTTCAGCAAAGCATTTGATAATATATGGTACGAAGCCCTACTGATGAAAATGATGCAAGCGGGAATAACTGGTAAATGCTACCAAATCATACAGGACATCATACAACGGGGCTACAGTTTGTACAAGAAACCAATCTGGTCCCACTAAGGAAATATTAATACAAAAAGGTGTCCTCCAAGGTAATACCCTTAGCCCGACCTTATTTAACATATTCATAAATGACATTGTCGGATATCTCAGAGACCATGATTCCCCAAGAATTTCCGATCTAAAACAAGTCGAAATTCCGTGTCTTTTGTATGCAGATGATTTAGCTATCCTCACGACTTCAAAACAGGGACTTCAGCATAAATTAAACCAGTTACACAACTACTGTTTAGACTGGGGAATGAAAATCAACACAGAGAAAACAAAGGTCATTGTATTCACCAAATCAGACCCAATGATACCACTATTCTTCAATTGCGGTGAAAACATCATTGAAACAGTAAATCAGTATAAATATCTTGGAGTCATTTTCCATAAAAACGGACATTTTACAGAAGTCCAAGAACACTTAGCAAGACAGGGGAATAAAGCCGCACATTCCTTGAAGAGAACGTTTTATGGTCAAAATGTAAATATGAGAACAGTTACAACCCTATTTGACTCGTTAGTCTCTCCCATCTTCACATATGGGTCGGAGGTGTGGTTCCCATCCTCTTACCAATACAAAGATGAAATATGTCGAGAAAAGAAAATGCAGCATTTGTTCAAAACCTGCCTTGCAAACAAATTCCCACATGAAACTGCACACATTAAATTCTGCAGGCAATTATTAAGAGTTCATAGAAAAGCAATGACATTACCGGTTTTGGGCGAGCTGGGAAGATTCCCGATTACTTTTAAAGTGATAACCCAGACTATCGCATTCTGGATACACATATTAGAGTCAGACCAAGACTCTTATCAACAACAGATTTATCAGTCAATGATCTCTCAGTGCACCGAAGAAAGCAAATGGACGAAGTTTATACGACAAACCTTGTCAACGATAGGATTACAGCATGTCTGGGAAAATCAGGGTACATTTAGTGTGACTCGCCTGAAGTTTCTAATCAATGCGAAGCTGGAAAGGTTTTATATTGAGTTTTGGAAGAAACAAAAGAATGAAAGCACATCCAAGCTCAAATTTTATGCCACAGTTACTACCGAATACAAACAGGCGGCTTATTAGGAGCAACACACTGACACAGATTGCAGACGAGCACTAACTAGATTACGAATAAGTGCCCATGACCTCCAAATTGAGAGGGGCCGTTATACCAACACTGACAGAGAAGACAGATTATGCACGACATGCCACGTCGTTGAGGACGAACTACATTTTCTCGATGACTGCAAATTATTTGACCAACAACGTTATGATCTGATGACAAAGATCATAAAAACTGACTTTCCACCACAGCCTAACATGACAAAACCCTCGGAGCTCATGTTATTGGACTGCTTCCAACCTGTACTTGCCCAGTACATCCTGTTGTGTTTTTCTCTTCGGAGACAGAAAAGTTAATCAGACTCTGATACACACTGTGCTTTTTCTTTCTGCTACTAATGTTATGTTGCAAGATGTGACAACGCTGGGATTAGTTTAGTTTAACAGTAAACAAGTTGGGTATTTTTTGCTCCCATAAGAAAACCTAACACAGAGTAACTTTTATTCAAGACTGGCACAGCCTTTTAAACTTGAATAAAGTCAGACAAATACATAGACGAACAATCTAATAGTGGGGGAAAAAACAAGCGCAGGCCAACAACTGAACTATCTTCATAGTAATGACTTGGCAAAGATTTGGACTTAAGGAGGGGGGGGGGGGGGGGGGGGGGGGGGGGTAATTTGAAGATGGAGAAACTGGGAACATGAAATTAAGAAAATATGTTACAGATATGAAAACACTTCACTAGCTGCATAAGGGAACCATCGCAATCTCTTTTGAAGGCAGATATATTTGTATTGCCTGCTCCGAGGCCTTTCGTCCGCTGGGTCGGACTCATCAGGGAGACACGTCTGACTTTATTCAAGTTTAAAAGGCTGTGCCAGTCTTGAATAAAAGTTACTCTGTGTTAGGTTTTCTTATGGGAGCAAAAAATACCCAACTTGTTTACTGTTTATCGTTTACTGTTCCCTGCCTCATTTCATTTCCGATTTTAGTTTAGTTTAGTTGAATGTCTGAACTTGATCATCTGTGCCCCACAAAACCTCTGGTTTTCATATGGCAATAAAATATGTTCTTGTTCTTGTTCTTGTTCTTGTTCCATACCAACGGCCAAACTGACCTTCTCTTCCGAAAGTTGGTGATGGGATTTTACGTGTGTGCAAGATGTTGTGCGTGCGTTCACACACGGAACCTCGGTTTATAGTCTCATTCGAAGGACTGTATGGGGAATGGAGTCGGAACCAATGTTAACTCTGAGGGAAAAATCCCCCTGTACCGAAATTCGAACCCGCAACCCCAGGATCACGAGTCCGGCGCTCTACCAACTGAGCTATTCCGGCCCCCCTTGTTGGGTTTCGATTTGGCTGTCAGTGTCGTTTTCGCTTTCATTGTGCCCTCGCTACCCACCTCGCTTTTCTGTAGCTTTTTTCCTTATCCTAACAACTATCAACAATTCTTCTGCCAACAAGACAAAAATGTACAAAGCCCTACCGAATTTTGCTTTATTTTTAAAACAAAGAAATATCTTGCGCCGCATTGGAGGAAGGTAAGTGATTGCTCGTTCAATTTCGTTGTCCTGAGCGTTGTTTGTGTACCTTGCCTGAAGAAGACCTAAGAGGTCGAAACGCGTCGCGTTTTGTCTTGTGATTCGTTTGTCTACGGTTTTGGGCGGAGCCTTATAAATGATTTGAAAAAAGATTCTTCTTCAATTTTTTTTGGTCGTATTATTCGTGAGGGTCCCTTTCTACCACTACTTCCCCCCTCCCCCCCCCCCCCCCCCCCCCCCCTCCCCACACACACACACACCTGTCTTCTGCCCGCGTCGCTCCACTTTCCTTCTAAACACCTGCTTCCCATGTCGGTAAAATGACGAAGCAAAAACTTCCTGTTGTTCGCCTGTTTGCTTTCTCGTGTGTGTGTGTGTGTGTGTTGTGTGTGTGTGTGTGTGTGTGTGTGTGTGTAGTGTGAGTGTGTGTGTGTGTGTGTGTGTGTGCGCGCGCGCGCGCGCTCGCGTATGAGTGCGTGCATATGTTCATATGTGCGTGTGTGCGTACGTGTGTGCGTGCGTGTGTGTGTGTGTGTGTGTGTGTGTGTGTGTGTGTGTGTGTGTGTGTGTGTGTGTGTGTGTGTGTGTGCGCGTGCGCGCGAGCGCGAGCGCGCATGCGCGCGGCTGAGTCACCTGCATACTACTCAGTAGACACCAGACACACTTTTGTCTGACTGCTCCAATTGTTTTCTGTCGCCATCGTGACGTTTTTTTTTTTTTTTTTTTTTTTTGCTGTCTGTCCAACGTGCATATTTCCCACATTCTTTCCCTAATCGATCCAGCGACAGGTTTCCTAGCCAATGCATGCACCCGCCCGCCCCCCCCTACCCCCCTCCCACTACCCCCACCCCTACACTACCCCCTCTTCCCCCCCCCCCCCCCTACCCTGAGTCCTACACAGTCATGTTTCCGTGGTGTCTGCTCACGTGACGAAATGAGGATAACCTTCTCCCTTTTTTGGACAGCCAAAGGCTATAGGGTTTCCTTCTTCTCTTCAACAGGAGACCATCATCTTCAACGACCAATTTTGTTTTGTTTTTTTTTGAAGTTGTCGCCCGCAAGCTTTTCCTCGAGGTCTGTGGAGAGAGAGAGAGAGAGAGAGAGAGAGAGAGAGAGAGAGAGAGAGAGAGAGAGAGAGAGAGAGAGAGAGAGAGAGAGAGAGAGAATGACAGCAAGCCTCGGGAAAAAAAACCTATCGGCGGCGGTTATCAATTACGTACGGCAAGACATGTACGACAGCAGACGGTAACAGAGTCTGTCGTCCCTCGCTTTAAGACAGCGCTAATTAAGTCTTGAACCACCGTCTGGCTGACAGGGAAGAAGGAGAGAGGGAGGGGGAGGTAGGGAGAGGTGAGGGTTAGGTGGGTGGGTGGGTGGGTGGCGGTGGGACTGGCGCGAGGGAGGGGGGTGGATGGTGGATGGGGAGTAGGGGGTGGTTGTGGTGGTGGTGGGGGGGGGGGGGGCAGAGGGGTTGATATGGACTGTATGTATACTGGCTTTGCACTACTACAGACTTTGCGCGCGCGGGGTAAGTTGGATTGTAAGAGCAGGCATTAGGATTTAGTGTCTGGAACGCTAAGACAAAGCCAGATTTTTTTAAAAGAAAAAGGAAAAAAAAAAGAAAAACAAGTGGAGTCTGCTACCCCCTACCTCCTCCCCTCCCCCCCCCCCCCCTCTTCTTGGGCCAACAACAATAGTCTGCTGGAGCGGAGCCCTCCCCCTAACCCCAACCCCCTCACCTACCCCTCCCCCTCCCCTCTCCACTTCCCCCCCCCCTTTTTTTTTAAAGAACAAAAATCACGTTTAACCAGAGCCAGCTGAGAATTAAACGACGGCCGGAGAGTGAGGTAAGGGCAGGGGTGGGTGGCTGGGGGGGGGGGAATGGGAGGGGGGGGTAGAGGGATTGGGTGGGATGGCAGAGGGGAGGCGAGGCTGGAGGGGGGGGATGCTGGGGGGGGGTGGTGGTGGGAGAGAGGATTGGTGAGGGAGGGGGAGGGGGGTTGTTGCAGTAGACAGACAAGGCGACTGAGGGGCGATGGTGTCGATAAGGAAGCCCCGTGTCGCCATGCTTGGGGTTTAACCACTGTCATTGAAGGAGAGAGAGAGAGAGAGAGAGCGGGGGAGACCACGAGAGAAAGAGTGAGAGAGGGGGGAAGAGAGAGAGAGAGAGAGAGACAGAAAGCAAGAGAGAGAGGGGGGACACACACACACACACACACACAATAGACCACGAGAGAGAGACAGACAGACAGAGAGAGAAAGACAGTCAGACAGACCACGCGAGAGAGAGAACTTAAGGACTTTTCAAAGTTGGAGAGGCAAGGCCAGGCAGGGCAAGGCAAGGCGGAGGCT
The DNA here is from genome assembly GCA_033310375.1 of Conus canariensis. Classification (NCBI taxonomy): domain Eukaryota; kingdom Metazoa; phylum Mollusca; class Gastropoda; order Neogastropoda; family Conidae; genus Conus; species Conus canariensis. The sequence continues at coordinate 7,327,311 of CM065735.1, forward strand.
GAAAGATTCAATTACTGCAAAGACCTTAATGGTAAACTGCTGGCCGGCTTGTCAACCCGTAACCCGACAGCAAGCCAGCCCACAACCCCCACCACCTCAGACACCACCCTGCTCATTTCTACATTTTCACCCCCACTCGGCCCTCCCTACCCCCAGTTTTTCAAGCAAGTTTGAACTTGAATCCCCCCACCCGCACTCCCCTGTTATTGTGTTATTTATACTTTGTGCACTGGACAGTCGTTAGATGGAACTATGGTCTTTTTGAGTAAACCTTCTATCTCTACTCTTTTTGTCTGTGTGTCCGTGTGCGCGTGATGCCTTTTTGAGTATTTAAAAAAAAAACCTCCACTTTCCGGGTTTTTTGACGAAGAATTGGTATATCTATTTCATGCGTCAAGCTAGTTCTTGCAAGCACACACACACATACTCTGTGCATGTGTGTGTGTGTGTGTGCTTACATGAACTAGCTTAGCGTATGGAACGGGTTTACCGCTCCTTTGTAAAAAAGGAAACGAAAAGTGATTTTTTTTGTTTGTTTTTAATTTGTAAAGGCCACTTTCTTTTCACATAAATCCAGACATACGTTTACTGTCGATATTTTTTTTGAACGATTTAAATCTTCTTATCAGTTGATTTATGAAATGTCAAGCTAGATTTCTTAAGATTTACATTTTAAAGATGTCGGGAAAAGTCGTAGAACATTCTGTTATAATAATAAACGGATTAGTGCCGAAACGGCGTATGCGAAATTTGCATTTGTTCCGTAAATCATATTGCTCTGTAAAATGTATTCAAGAATTGGTGATCGACTTTGGTGCGTGTGTGTGTGTTCAAATAAATGGGGGTTAGGGGGTTGTGGGTCACATTGAAAGATTCCTCTCCGTTCATTGCTTTTAAACGGAGAACAAAACAACAAAATGATAATAAAATAAAATAAATAATTAGAAAAAAAAAGACTTTTCATAAGTAATGTCTTAATCGGTACAGTCGGTCATTTGAATGGAAATTGTTAGCGAGGCAGGAAGCAGTCAGAGGTCAACGTGCAACAAGAACGATAACTTTTGCCACGAGTACAGTGCAACAAATGAAGGCCCACAACTCCAAACCAAGTCGGCATGCGGTACCCAGCACTGTGGGAACATTGCAGTTTCTGTGTAACCAATCAAATTAAGTTACTATTTTTGGTGTGCATGGAAACGGAAATACTAACTGAACAGAGTTTAAAAGACGGATTTTAAACGGAAAGTAGCTAATAGTTAAATCAATTTATAATGATAATGATAATGATAATAATAGTAATAAGAAGAAGAAGAAGAAGAAGAAGAATGATAATAATCTCAGTCCCTTTATTGAAGAATATCTGTTTGGGTCTGTCATTCGGTCTAATTTTGTAAACATTTGTATCGGTCCACGGAACCTGTCCTGCACACCTGTTGACAACAGTTCTTGCCCTTGATGATAGGACAGTCTGAAAGAGTTATCTTTCTCTTCAAAGAATATACACATAGTATGTTTGTTATGCAATATAGCTAGAACATCTCGTATATGAATAATGACATACGAACTGGAGTTAAAGAAAAAAACCAAAGAAACAAAACAACAACAACAACAAAACAAACAGAAACTTATTTCTTGTGCATAGGATGACAAAATAAAAGTTACCTGAGCTGTTGTCTTCTACGAAAGCAGTGAAAATATTACTGGTAGCGGTTGGTTTGGGTAGAGAGTGGAGTGGGGTGGGGTGGATTGGGGTGGGGTGGGGTGGGGTGGATTGGGGGAGGAAGGGAGGGTGCTTCATTAGCTGATTCAGAATCTAACTGTGCAACGATGTTCTGCGATGGCAAAACTATTGAACTGAATTACGGTAAAGTATGATCTAACATGATTTAACCAACGACAGAAACGAACCAAAAACACAGAAACGAGCCACAGCAGAATAGACATCAGTTTGCATTCAAGCGGTTACGTCATAATCAGGAAAGGGAGGCAGGTACAGATCTTCGTCAAGGGAGACAACAAATTTCGCAATTTTTTTCGCTTCAGCTTCCTTTCATGGTGCATGAGGTATGCTGCGACTTGTGTGTTGCAGAATGCTTTTGACAACAACCAGAAAAAAAAAAGAAAAAGAAAAGCGAGAAGTTATGAAGAAAGAAAGAAAGAATCTGCGGTTACCACGAGAAAGCCTCTAAACAGAAGTTTCAAACATTTGTTTGCATAACATTTTTTGTTTTTGTTTTTGTTTTTGTTTTTCCACGGAGCGTTAAGAGCTTCTGAACTGACAAGTCGCAAATCTCATAATTCACATTAGTTTTGACAAACAAAGCTCAAAACAGCAGATATCCATGACCCATAAGCCAATTTATTCCCTGGGAAAGTAAAATTTGTTGTTGTTTTTTTATTTTCACGGAGCGTTAACAGTTTCTGAACTACAAGTCGTAAATCTCATATAATTCACATTAGTTTTGACGAACAAAGCTCCAAACAGCAGATTTCTATGACCCCCCTAAGCCAATAATTATTTGTTCACTGGGAAAATCTATGACAGGCGAAGCTACGCCAGACATGGCACTGACCTCTTCCACATGGGAATGTTCTGGTGAAATGTTCAGTATCTCCTGGTGAAGAAACTATAATCGTGTGAGATCGGTGTGAAGACTGTGAGGGCGGAGGAAGAGGTCCAGGGGTTCAAGAACCTCCCCCCGCCCCCCCCCCCCTCTCTCTCTCTCTCTCTCTCTCTCTCTCTCTCTCTCTCTCACACACACACACACACACACACACACACAGAGGATGTGTGTGTGTGTGTGTGTGTGTGTGTGTGTGTGTGTGTGTGTGGTGTGTGTGTGTGGAGCCGATACCCGCGTATATCCAAACACACAGCTTGTTTTTCCCCTACAAGCGGACATCCTTTTCATTCACCGAAAGTAAAGGGCGGGGAAAGGGAAAGCACTCTGAAGTGGCCCTACAGAAATGACAGACTCGCTCCCACAGAAAGCCCCACTCACGGTCATCATCTCACTGGTCAACAGCAACAGGCGCGAACCTCTGAACTCCCCTAATTACATGCAAATGCTGGTACGATCACAAAGGGGACACAATGAGGTACCTTTTTATCCCGCTTTAATCCGGCTGATTCCGGCAAGAAAACTACCGGTCAAGGGGAGAAAAAAAGTAGCTGCTCTCTCTTCTAGAAACGCTAATCGTGGGATCACAATCTACCCCCTCCCCCTCCCTTCTCTCCCGTACCCTTGTTCCTGTCTCTTTGAGAGGAAACCCATTTTGACCGGAAGGTAACTCGACCCTCAAGGCAGATAACTCTTCCTGTATCGATGTGTGCGCGATAAAAACTGCCCGGATTTGGGAAAACGAGCAAGTAAGGATGGGGAGGATAGGGGAGGGTGGGAGAGGGTGCAGGGGAGGAGGGTGAAGGCAGGGATTTAGGCGGGGGGTGGGGGTGGGGTGTTAGACTTGTTGTCCGTGTCGGCTGAATGTCACAAGCGAAATGCCCATCTTCCACAAATCCAGGTGGTCGGCCTTGCGAGCTGGAGACAATCCACGGGTGAGATTTATGGTCGAGGATTGTGTCTATCTTGTACGCCCAGAATTTTGTCTGTCCTGCTCCTTCCTTCCTTCCTTCCTTCCTTCGTTCTTTCATTTATCCATCTAGCCATTCATCATCCATTTGTTTGTTGAATCATTCACCCAGTTCATTGTTTTTCGCAGATGTGAAGCTGAACGGCAAGAGAGAGAGAGAGAGAGAGAGAGAGAGAGAGAGAGAGAGAGAAGAGAGAGAGAGAGAGAGAGAGAATAAAAGAAAGAGAGAGAGAGAGTAGAAGGAAATGAGGATGAAGAGAGAGAGAGAGAATAAGAGAGAGAGAGAGAGAGAGAATAAAAGAAAGAGAGAGAGCGTAGAAGAAGGAAATGAAGATGAGAGAGAGAGAGAGAGAGAGAGAGAGAGAGAGAGAGAGAGAGAGAGAGAGAGAGAGAGAGAGAACGAACGAACGAACGAACGAACGAATCTTTTTTTTTAATGAGGGATAAAGAATAAGCACAATACAGGCTTTTTTACATCTTGCCCTCGATGAAGCAGAAAAAATAATGATGATATGTGACTTCAAAATTAACGAACCATCTAAATAGTGAAAAGAATACTAGACTGAAATACAAAAGGCAATCCAAAAATATGAGAGAGAGAGAGAGAGAGAGAGAGAGAGAGAGAGAGAGAGAGAGAGAGAATAAAAGAAGGAGAGAGAGAGAGAGAGAGTAGAAGAAGGATATGAGGAGAGAGAGAGAGAGAGAGAGAGAGAGAGAGAGAGAGAGAGACGCACATCAGAGGAGAGAGACACCCCGACAGACAGACCGACAGAAGCAGAGATCAGAGGAGAGATACCTTAGCCCCTCCCACCCTCTCTGTCCACCATACGGTCAGCCAAGAGATGATAGATGACGGGAGGAGGAAGGGGAGAGCACTCGCACGCGGCGCGAGAAGCGAAGCCAGGGCTAATGAGACAGTGGGCGACTTCCACCGGACATTTGGGGGATCCGTTCCGATCCCTGAACCCTGCTTCACTTTCCTCCCGCCGGCCACGCTAATCACACGTTTATCCGCCTGGAAACATGTGTCCTTCTTCGCCCCTTCCTCACCTGCCTCCAGAACCAGGAGGTCAACCTCTTTCATGGGGGGATTGAGGGGAACGGGGCTGGTGTGGGGTGGTGTGGGGTGGAGGGTGGGGGAGTGAGGCGTTCGCTTTCCTTTCTCTCCCCCCTCCTCCCCCCATGCGCACTCCTCCCTCTTTCATTGACCACCCGACTGGGATGAATCTCTTGTCCAGTTCTCGAACTCTGCTTTCTCTGGCGCTCATCCCCCCCCCCCCTTTCCTTTTCCTCCTCAATCTTCCAGTACCGCCAC
>CM065735.1:7342216-7352216 GCA_033310375.1 Conus canariensis
AAAAGATATGTTCAAAGATCACAACAACAACGAAAAACAACAACAACAACAACAACAAAAACAACAACAACAACAACAACAAAAGAAAGTCTAGGTGTCCGTCTTATCAAATTTAACACTGCATTACCAAAGATACATATCAACATAAATCATGCCCAAGAACACACAGATCCGAACAGTGCCCAACGGAGAAAAAAATACGACCACAAATCACAACAACAACTGCGACAACAACAACAACAAAAATCAAGACCTTCGTGTTATCAAAGTTAACACAGCGTTACCAAAGATACATATCAACGTAAGTCATGCCCAAGAACACACACAAAAAAACTACGATCACAATTCACAACAACAACAACAACAACAATAACAACAGCAACAACAACAACAAAAGAAGTCTAGGTCTCCGTCTTATCACATTTAACACTGCGTTACCAAAGATACATATCAACCTAAGTCACGCCCAAGAACACACAGACCAGAACAGTGCCCAACGGAGAAAAAAAATTGCAATCACAATTCACCACCATCACAACAACAACAACAACAACAAAAGTCTAGGTCTCCGTCTTATCAAATTTAACACTGCGTTAATTTAAAGCGCCATACCGCTACCTCGCGGTCACTAATCGCTACCCCCACACCTCCTAAGTCCAGGTAGGAGAGGGCCAGCGATACGGGTGGTGTGGGGGAGGGGGGAGGGGGGGGGAGGGAGAAGGTGCAGTGTGAGCGGGACGAAGACTGGGATGATGGTGGTGTGAGGAGTGGGGTGGGGGTGGGGGGGGTGGGGGGGGGGGGGGGGGGGGGGCGATCGGGTGGGCTGGGTTGGGGCAAAAGTCATTATTGTGACCAGCAAGAGGAATGGTATTACCCGTAAGAGGGATCGATCGTTCATTAATTCCACGTTTGCCAATACATGGAGTGAGGATTGAGGATGGCGATCGCTGTGTGTTTTCCGTCCTCTTCCTCCAGGAGAGAAGAAAGGGAGAGAACGACTTGAATGAAAGAGAGAGAGAAAGTATGGAATAATAGATGAATAAATTAACGATTGAATGAAAGAAAGAAAGTATGGAATAATAAATGAATAAATTAACGATTGAATGAAAGAAAGTATGGAATAATAATTGAATAAATTAACGATTGAATGAAAGAAAGTATGGAATAATGAATTAATGAATTTATGACCAAAAAAAAAAAGAAAAAAAAAAGAAAAAGGAAAGAAAAATCAAATGAAAGAATGACTAAATAAACGTTGCTCTTTTTCCTCACTATGGATTGTTCAAAATCTCTCTCTGTCTCTGTCTCTCTCTCATCCACTGTCTGTCTGTCCGTCTGTCTGTCTGTCTGTCTGTCTGTCTCTCTGTCTCTCTGTCTCTCTCTCTCTCTCTCTCTCTCTCTGAGCCAAAGAAATACCTACATTTCAAGAAAAAAAAAACAAAAAAAACTGACATTGCTCTGTGTTCCGTTTCGAAGTTCTGTAAAATAATTTGTACTCTTGTCCATATTGTACAAACTGCGTCGTGTATCCTGCTTTAGAGGCAAAGACATCTCTCTCTCCTCTCTCCTCTCTCTCTCTCTCTCTCTCTCTCTCTCTCTCTCTCTCTCTCTCTCTCTCCTTCGTAACACAATACCTGATATCAATAAACTGCAGTGATTTTTTTTTTTGGATATGGGAACACATAGGCCTACCTTTGCATTTGTATTTGCATAACTACGGACATCAAAATGCGCCGGTGCAGATTCAACATCAACACAACGTTGTCTTCAGGTAGACACAACATGTAGGAGACATGAAATTTGAAGTAAATGACGAAATAATAATAATAATAATAATAATGAGAGGGGGTGGGAGTAGACGATAAGGCGGAATGGTGTGGAGAGAGAGTGCGTGTGCATGTGTATAAGAAAGGGGAGAAGGCGCTCAGGGAGGGAAAGGGGGTGGGGGGGGGGGGGGAGATGGGTGGGCTTGCAATCATAATTTTGATAATACTTAGAAAGCAGGCAAGTTTCTCCGATAAGCGGAAAACATTTTTAACCACACTTTAAAAAAAATCCAGATACAATTGTTCCGGACATATTCACGCAGTTCTGAACAAAACCTACAGGACCATAATACAAATCTCGTCCCGTTCCAGAGAGACACGCGAGAACTGACATCACGGGGTCAAAGGATACGCAAGGAGTCTCGGCATACACACACCTCACGTTCCGAAATTTCTCGGTCAGTAAATTCAGCGTCGGCGATAGAGATCAGCGACTTCCCTCAAGTGTCCTCTTGTCGCCTTTCAACCCCTCCCCCCCACCCCCCACGTCATTCCTTCCGGGAGAGGCCGAGACAGGAGATGAACACAAAAGACCCAGAGCACCTGAAATGTTGCGCTCTCCGTGTCCAGACTGGAGAGAGAGTGCCAGACAATAGCCGCCCCTGGAAGGCCATCTGCTGGAATCTTGAGCCGAGGGTCAATGGCAGGGGCTTTGACAAGGGCGCGCAACTCCCAGGTAGTTTTCGGTCAAGGGGAAAAACGAATTACTCTCACGGAAAACGGGTCCCAGGGCATTGTCGGTGAGCGTGTGCCGGTGAGGAGGAATAAAAAAGAAAAGAAAAGAAAAAAAAGTATCGGCGATAATTAGCGTTTGATTTTGATGACGGGACAGCACGGCACGAGGCTCTGCATGTAAATCATGCTCTCCCCTTCCTCCCAGCGTGCTGTCGTGATGCACGCATGCGCGTGCATGGGTGATTGGGCCCGGGAATCGGCATGATGAAAACAGTTTCCAATTGAGTGCCGCCAGGTTGAGGACAGAATGGGAAGGGGGAGAGAAGAGAGAAGACTGAGGGGGAAGAATGGAGCCGGTTGGAAAGGGGAGCTGGCTCTCCTCAAAGAACTTGGTGTTGATGGAAAGGAACAAACTGTGTAAGGATCGTGCATATAAATAAAGTGTATCCGTTCAGACTGATCCAGCCGATCGTGAAACGCTCTTTGGTCACACTCGCTTGAAAATTCAGGCCGTTATGTGCATATGTTGCGCGGAACTAAATAGAATGAGACGAGCGGAGGTGGCCGAGTGGTTACAGCACTGTGTTAGAGGAGCACGCAAAATAACGCAAAGTAAAACTACCCCCAAACACAAGCTACAAATAAGACAAGGATCGGAATAGCTCAGTCGGTAGAACGTTGCACACGTGATCCTGGCGTTGCAAATTCGAATCTCCACTAGGGCGTTTTTGTACAGGTTTTTTTTTTTCTTCTCGGGGTTACCACTAGTTTGACTCTATTTTCCACAAAGTCCTTCGAATGAGACTATTGCAAACGCGTAAAATTCCCTTCACGAACATTGGGAAGAGCAGGCCAGTTTGGTCGTTGGTGTGGACAGCATTCATACACATAGCATGAAAGACACACCATGATATGTAAAACAACACCCACCCCATAAAATTCAAACTTACATTCCATCACTTACTGGTAATCTTCAGATTCCTGTGTACCATGCGAGTCCAAGACATGTTCAAGCCAAACATCAGAAGAAGATAGGAGCAGTAGAAATAAGACACAACCGTAAAAATTTAATGTGATATTGTTGTGACGACGACGACGACGACGACGATGATGATGAAGATGATGGTAATGATGATGGTGGTGGTGGTGACGATTAAAAAAAACCCATGTCTGATTTAATGAATGCTCGAGGCGTTTACAACCAACAAAAATGCATCTTAAACTGTACAACTAACAAGAACACAAACAGAAATACACAACACACACACACATGCAGCAACCAGCAGCTGGCACCACATTCAACTGTACCGCCACCTGATTTGACCTGCTCCCTTTCTCCAGCTGTCCTCCTCTCAAACAAAACAAACACCACGTGATCAATCTGCAAGTTCTCACAGACAAGTGCGTATCCCACTCTCAAATGATACCAGCACTTACATCGTATTTCACTTCATTGGTAGGGGGAAAAGCGTTTTGGTTTGTTCTGGAAGATGGTAAAAAGGTAGAGTATCCAAGTTGATGTGGGGACTGATTTTAATTAATCGAAAGGGACTCGATTTCCTGCCACCCAAATCAGCTCCCATGTGGAGTCGAGAGAGCGAGACAAGACCAAACACGACAAGGCAAGGCCAGGCAAGGCACACCAAGACGAAGCAAGACAAAGGCAAGACGCGGCATGACAAAGCGGTGCAAGACAGAGCAGCACGAGGCAAGATCAGTTAGGACAAGCGGAAAAAAGCAAGACCTGGTGAGGAGGGAAAGCTTGCCAAGAAAGACGAGGCAAGGCAAAATATTCCCAGGCATGGCAAGTCAAGGCAAGGCAAAAAAAAATGTAGAGCAGAACAGGGCAAGACTAAGGAAGGCAAGCCAAGATTAGGTTAGGCAAGGCAAGACCAGGTAAGACACGACAAGGCAAGATTAGGCAAGATCAGGCAAGGCAAGACCAGGCAAGGCAAGATTAGTTAAGACAAGGCAAGGCAAAACAAGACAAGACCAGCCGAGGCAAGAAAAGACCAGGTAAGACAAGAAAAGACCAAGTGAGGCAAGACCAGGCAAGGCAAGACCAGGTAATGCAAGGCAAGACCAGGTAAGGCAAGACCAGATAAGGCAAGGCCAGATAAGGCAAGGCAAGACCAGGTAAGGCAAGGTAAGACCAGGTAAGGCAAGGCAAGACCAGGTAAGGCAAGGTAAGACCAGGTAAGGCAAAGCAAGACCAGGTAAAGGCAAGACCAGATAAGGCAAGGCAAGACCAGGTAAGGCAAGGTAAAACCAGGTAAGGCAAGGTAAGACCAGGTAAGGCAAGACCAGGTAAGGCAAGACCAGATAAGGCAAGACTAGATAAGGCAAGATCAGGTAAGGAAGGCAAGACCAGGTAAGGCAAGACCAGAAAGGCAAGGTAAGACCAGGTAAGGCAAGACCAGGCGAGGCAAGGCAAGACCAGGAAAGGCAAGGTAAGACCAGGTAAGGCAAGGTAAGACCAGGTAAGGCAAGGTAAGACCAGATAAGGCAAGGTAAGACCAGATAAGGCAAGGTAAGACCAGGTAAGGCAAGGCAAGACCCGGTGAGCAAGGTAAGGCAAGCCCAGGCAAGGCAAGACCAGATAAAGTAAGACCAGGCAAGAAAAGACCAGATAAGGCAAGGCAAGATAAGGCAAGATCAGACAAGGCAAGGCAAGACCAGAAAAGGCAAGACCAGATAAGAGGACCAGGCAAGGCAAGGCTAAACCAGGATAAGGAAAGGCATAGCAAGACCAGGTAAAGCAAGGCAAGACCAGGTAAGACAAGACCAGATAAGGCAAGGCCAGATAAGGCAAGGAAAGACCAGGTAAGGCAAGGTAAGACCAGCAAGTAAGGCAAGGTAAGACCAGGTAAGGCAAGACCAGATAAGGCAAGGCCAGATAAGGTAAGGCAAGACCAGGTAAGGCAAGGTAAGACCAGGTAAGGCAAGGCAAGACCAGGTAAGGCAAGACCAGGTAAGGCAAGACCAGATAAGGTAAGGCAAGACCTGATAAGGCAAGGCAAGACCAGGTAAGGCAAGGTAAGACCAGCAAGGCAAGACCAGGTAAGGCAAGACCAGATAAGGCAAGACTAGATAAGGCAAGACAAGGTAAGGCAAGGCAAGACCAGGTAAGACAAGACCGGGTAAGGCAAGACCAGGAAAGGCCAGGTAAGACCAGGTAAGGCAAGACCAGGAAAGGCAAGGTAAGACCAGGTAAGGCAAGACCAGATAAGGCAAGACTAGACAAGGCAAGACCAGGTAAGGCAATGCAAGACCAGGTAAGGCAAGACCAGGAAAGGCAAGGTAAGACCAGGTAAGGCAAGACCAGGCGAGGCAAGGCAAGACCAGGAAAGGCAAGGTAAGACCAGGTAAGGCAAGGTAAGACCAGGTAAGGCAAGGCAAGACTCGGTGAGGCAAGGTAAGGCAAGCCCAGGCAAGGCAAGACCAGATAAAGCAAGACCAGGCAAGGCAAGACCAGATAAAGTAAGACCAGGCAAGAAAAGACCAAATAAGGCAAGGCAAGATCAGACAAGGCAAGGCAAGACCAGGAAAGGCAAGACCAGATAAGAAGTCCAGACAAGGCAAGGCTAAACCAGGTAAGGAAAGGCATAGCAAGACCAGGTAATGCAAGGCAAGACCAGGTAAGGCAAGACCAGGTAAGGCAAGACCAGGTAAGGCAAGGTAAGACCAGGCAAGGCAAGGCAAGGCAAGACCAGGTAAGGCAAGGTAAGACCAGGTAAGGCAAGGTAAGACCAGGTAAGGCAAGACCAGATAAGGCAAGGCCAGATAAGGCAAGGCAAGACCAGGTAAGGCAAGGTAAGACCAGGCAAGACAAGGCAAGACCAGGCAAGACAAGGTAAGACCAGTTAAGGCAAGGCATAGCAAGACCAGGTAAGGCAAGGCATAGCAAGACCAGGCAAGGCAAGGCATAGCAAGACCAGGCAAGGCAAGGCATAGCAAGACCAGGCAAGGCAAGGCATCGCAAACCCAGGTGTAAAGCGTAGCAAGAGCAAGACCAGGTAAGGCAAGACAAGAAGAAGCAAGACCAGGTATAAAACGTAGCAAGAGCAAGACCAGGTAAGGCAAGACAAGAGGCAAGACCAGGAATAAAGCGTAGCAAGAGCAAGACCAGGTAAGGCAAGACAAAGGCATGACCAGGTATAAAGCGTAGCAAAGGCAGGACCAGGTAAGGCAAGACAAGAGGCAAGACCAGGTATAAAGCGTAGCAAGAGCAAGACCAGGTATAAAGCGTAGCAAGAGCAAGACCAGGTAAGGCAAGACAAGAGCAAGACCAGGTATAAAGCGTAGCAAAGGCAAGACCAGGTAAGGCAAGACAAGAAGCAAGACCAGGTATAAAGCGTAGCAAGAGCAAGACCAGGTAAGGCAAGACAAGAGGCAAGACCAGGTATAAAGCGTAGAAAGAGCAAGACCAGGTAAGGCAAGACAAGAGGCAAGACCAGGTATAAAGCGTAGCAAAAGCAAGACCAGGTAAGGCAAGACAAGAAGCAAGACCAGGTATAAAGCGTAGCAAAGGCAAGACCAGGTAAGGCAAGACAAGAGGCAAGACCAGAAATAAAACGTAGCAAGAGCAAGACCAGGTAAGGCAAGACAAGAGGCATGACCAGGTATAAAGCGTAGCAAGAGCAAGACCAGGTAAGGCAAGACAAGAAGCAAGACCAGGTGTAAAGCGTAGCAAGAGCAAGACCAGGTAAGGCAAGACAAGAAGCAAGACCAGGTAAGGCAAGACAAGAGGCAAGACCAGGTATAAAGCGTAGCAAAGGCAAGACCAGCTAAGGCAAGACAAGAAGCAAGACCAGGTGTAAAGCGTAGCAAAGGCAAGACCAGGTAAGGGAAGACAAGAGGCAAGACCAGAAATAAAACGTAGCAAGAGCATGACCAGGAATAAGGCAAGACAAGAGGCAAGACCAGAAATAAAACGTAGCAAGACCAAGACCAGGTAAGGCAAGACAAGAGGCAAGACCAGGTATAAAGCGTAGCAAAGGCAAGACCAGGTAAGGCAAGACAAGAGGCAAGACCAGGTGTAAAGCATAGCAAAAGCAAGACCAGGTAAGGCAAGACCAGGTAAGGCAAGACAAGAAGCAAGACCAGGTAAGGCAAGACAAGAAGCAAGACCAGGTAAGGCAAGACAAGAAGCAAGACCAGGTAAGGCAAGACAAGAAGCAAGACTAGGTAAGGCAAGACAATAAGAAGCAAGACCAGGGATAAAGCGTAGCAAAAGCAAGACCAGGTAAGGCAAGACAAGAGGCATGACCAGGTATAAAAGCGTAGCAAAAGCAAGACCAGGTAAGACAAGACAAGAAGCAAGACCAGGTATAAAGCGTAGCAAAAGCAAGACCAGGTAAGGCAAGACAAGAAGAAGAAGCAAGACCAGGTATAAAGCGTAGCAAGAGCAAGACCAGGTAAGGCAAGACAAGAGGCAAGACCAGGTATAAAGCGTAGAAAGAGCAAGACCAGGTAAGGCAAGACAAGAGGCATGACCAGGTATAAAGCGTAGCAAGAGCAAGACCAGGTAAGGCAAGACAAGAAGCAAGACCTGGTATAAAGCGTAGCAAGAGAGGACCAGGTAAGCTGAGAAACGGAAAGGCAAGACGAGGTAAGGTAAGGCAAAGCAAAAGCCCAGAACAAGTAAGGCAAGCAAGGCATATGGCAAGGCAAGACTAGGTACAGAAAGGCAAGGTGAGAGCAAGTACGCACCTTGGCACTCGCCTCAGCCAGCAACTCGAGTTGTCTCCCTGATGAAACTCGCCTGGGGTAAGGCAAGAGAAGGCAAGGCAACAAGGAAGGCAAGGCGAGACATGACAAGGCAAGGCGAAGCCAGGCAAGGGAACGCATTGTTTGCTTCCATATGGCAGCAACGACCTCCCTCTACACTACCCATCATCTAGCGCGCACGCGCGCGCGCGCGCGCACGCCACACACACACACACACACACACACACACGCACGCACACACACACACACACACACACCGCGGCGGCGCGCGCACGCACGCACGCACGCACGCAACACACGCACACATACATGAATAATTCCTTTATTACAACATGGGGGAAAAAAAACTGCCTCACCTGTTTGTCCCTCCCGCCCTCCCTCCACCTCTGTCTGTCTGTCTGTCCGTCTGTCTGTCTGTCTGTCTGCCTCTATCTCTCTCTCTCTCTCTCTCTCTCTCTCTCTCTCTTCTCTCTCTCTCTCTCGGTCTCTCTCGTTCTGACGTTCTGTCTGTCAGTCTGTCTGTCTGCCTCCCCATCTCTCTTACTTCCTCCCTCCATCTCTCCCTCCTTCCCATCTCCCCTCCCCCACCCCCCTCTCTTTTCTTCTTAAATTGTTGAAGAATTACAACCACCACCCCAGATATTGTTGTTTTCTGCGTGCATTCATTTCTGGACGGGCCTTCGTCTCATCGGAAGAGACAGAGTCTGATGCACAGATGTTGATGACGAACACAACAAATATCCTCTAATCTGCTTGTCACAAGCGGAGATTTGAACCCAACAGGACCCTCATGGGGTCGAGAGAACAGTACTACTCTATCCACGAAGCCAAAGAAATCCTCTAAAGTGGAAATCCAGACTGCCGTTTTCGTGACGGTTGGGAGTGACAGAGCGTACAAATTTAAAATCAACCCCGAGCTTGTTCTTCAGTTACTTGAGGTTATATATTCGGATGAAGATGATAGAAATGGTACTAGTGGGTTCTGCATCTTTTCTTGATGAAAGACACCTTTTCACTTCGCCTCTCTTCATCTTGACTTCTTCTGCGCACGCAGGCTGATACTCCTGCGGACACTCCCTGTATAGACAGGCAAGGATTAAACCCATCAGCCCAATAAAGGGAGTGGAGTTTGGTGTGTATGACCGTTTTTTTTTTATCCCGCCATTAAGGCAGCTATACTCCAACTTCGGGGAAGGTGCATGCTATGTGTAACGTGTTATCCATACCAACGGCCAAACTGGCCTTCTCTTCCGAAAGTTGGTGATGGGATTTTACGTGTGTGCAAGATGTTATGCGTGCGTTCACACATGGAACCTCGCTTTATAGTTCATTCAAGGACTGTATGGGAAATGGAGTCAGAACCAATGTTAACTCCGAGGGATAAATCCCCCTGTACCGAAACGGCTCGGCGGAGATTCGAACCCGCAACCCCAGGATTACGAGTCCGGCGCTCTACCACTGAGCTATACCGGCCCCCTCTTCATCTTGACATACTGGTGTCGGTCAGGCCCGAGACGTACAGACACCTGCAGTGTTGGGTCATGGAAAGTAGAGCCATTTAAAAAAATGGGGTGGAAATAACCCTCAACTGTGGGTTATCTTTATTTCTATTTCTGTTTGCCTTTCCCCTCTATCTGCTTCTCTTTTTCCTTTTCCCCATTACACGCACGCACGCACGCACGCGCGCACACACACACACATACACACATACACGCATACACACACATACACACACACGCGCGCGCCCGCCCACACACAACAACACACAC
>CM065735.1:7367216-7369716 GCA_033310375.1 Conus canariensis
CAAGATATAAAGAAGCCTTATGCGTGTCTTCTTTCCCCTCTGAAAAAAAAAAGAAAATCGGTCGTTCGTTGCATCCAGTACTGATATATAGCTCTTTCGGTGCATATTACGGTTGCTGCCAATACAGTCAGCTAGAGAGAGAGAGAGAGAGAGAGAGAGAGAGAGAGAGAGAGAGAGAGATGGACCAATCCTTGCGTCAACTGTTTTCGTCCTCCCCCTCCCCCTCCTCCTCCTCACGGTGTGTGTGTGTGTGTGTGGTGTGTGTGTGTGTGTGTGGTGTGTGTGTGTGTGTGTGTGTGTGTGTGCGCGCGCGCGCGCGCGCGCGTGTTGGAATCCGACCCAGTCTCCACTCCGGGACAACCCCCCCCCCCCACCCTCCCTTCCTCCCCTGCACCACCCACCACTCCCCCTTCTCTATTTCCTAAATTAATTATTTCTAACGGGGACTGACGTTCTCAATCACCCCACTCATTCTTTCAATGACCCAAGTCTACGGTACTTCTTTTTCGTCATTCCGCTTTTTTTTTTTTCTTCTTTTTCTTCACAGATTCAGCTTTCATCTCATAGATCCCGTCACATTGAAAGAAATCTAGAAATCGAAATTGGTAACTTAACTTTCCAACAAATGAATCTATGAAGCCGAAACAAAGTCAAATATTCGTCGCAGAGCATTCTAATTTCGCTCAAATGGAGGGTCTGGTCTTAAGATTGCGTAGATAAAGTTTGGTTCTGTTTCGTGAATGATGACATAGTTAAAGCCGTCTTTGAAAATTTCAGGAATTCAGTTTGGGGATTGTGAACGCATCTCTCTCTCTCTCTCTCTCTCTCTCTCTCTCAGTATGTGTGTTATTTATATGCTTACTTCTCCACTGTTATATATACCACTCAACACTTGCTAGGGATCAGATATTCAACACACTGTAATAGTCCAGAATATTTGTCAATCAAAACTCAAACGATCAAATACTGTTAATTAGTCATTATTTCATCCAAACCAAACAAAACTGAGGGAAATTCCATCAGATAAACCAAGAAACAGAATGGACAAATGACACAACCCCTAAAAGCCACCTGAAACAGGGCAAGGAAGGGAAGAGTCAACCTGAACAATCCACTGCTGTCTGTGTGGAATTGAGAATGAATGGACTCTCAGTAATGTGTGTGACCACCACGGGCTGCGATCACAGCTCTACAACGCCTCCTCATGCTGCAGATGAGGTTCCTGATCTGCTGCTGGGGGATTCTGGCCCATTCTTCCTGGAGGGCAACTCCAAGGTCATGGATGTTCTGAGGCAGCTACTCACGTGCTTGGACAGCTCGCCCGATGATATCCCAGACATGCTCAATCGGATTGAGGTCTGGTGAGCGTGCAGGCCACTCCAAGCGTGCAATTCCCTCATTCTGAAGGTACTGGTTGACAATGCGGGCACGGTGAGGACGTGCATTGTCATCCACAAGGATGAAGTCGGGACCAATGGCACCAGCGTAGGGTCAGACAATGGGGTGAAGAACCTCGTCATGGTATCGGACTGCATTCATGGTGCCATTCTCCATCACCAGCAGATCGGTTTTGCCTTGCATTGAAATGCCTCCCCACACCATTACTGAGCCCCCACCATAGCGGTCATGCTGAGCAATGAAGATGGGGTGGAATCGTTCATTCTGCCTTCGCCACACCCTCCTTCTCCGGTCAGTCACGTCCAAACAAAACCTGGACTCATCACTGAACAAAACTGGAGTCCAGTTTGCAGCAGTCCAGCCTTGGTGCTCCAGTACCCGCAGCAACCTTGCTTGTTTATGTTGTCTGGTCAATGGAACCCGAATTGCTGGGGCCCTTGAATAAAGACCACCGTCGTGAAGCCTTCTCCTGACTGTCTGGGTTGACACCCGGTTCCCTGATGCGTTCTGGAGGTCATGTTGCAGCTGTGTGGCATTTTGGAAAGGATTTCTTCGTGCCTGGACAAGGAGATATCGGTCCTCTCGCTGGGTTGTGACACGTGGGTGACCTCCAGAATGTCGTGGAGTGACTGTCCCTGTTGTTTGATATCGATTCCACATACAGGAAACAACGCTCTGGGATACGCCCAAGGCTCCAGCAACCTCTCGTTGCGATGACCCTCCTAGCAGCATCCCAACTCCTCTCGCCATATCTTCTGCGGAAAGGCGTCGTCTTTGTGCTTGCTGTTCCATTGTGGTGCGATAAACACTGCCCGAATCACACTGAACCAGTTTGCCGGTCCCAAAACAGCAAATGTGACGCTGACCTCTCCCCCTGTTTACCCCCAGAATGAGGGGTCACGCAATTCACGTGCTCACCATGCTGCATGTTCCAGCGTGAAGGTGCAGGCAACAGTGTGATTGTCTTTCACATTGTTTTGTGTTGCTGGATCACGTGTTTATTGAAGTCAGTTCAAAATGATTTTTTTCATACACTGTTTTTAATTGCTGATCCCTAGCAAGTGTTGAGTGGTATACATACTGAGCGAGACGATTGTTTATA